>VXAY01007657.1:2610937-2703901 GCA_013399855.1 Oxyruncus cristatus
GGAGCTGGGGTTGTTTAACCTGGAGAAGAGAAGGCTCAGGGGAGACCTCATCACTCTCTACAACTATCTAAAAGGAGGTTGTAGCCAGGTGGGGGTTGGTCTCTTCTCCCAGGCAACCAGCAGTAAGACAAGAGGGCATGGCCTTAAGCTGTGCCAGGGGAGGTTTAGGTTAGATATTAGGAAGAAATTCTTTACAGAGAGAGTAATCAGCCATTGGAATGGGTTGCCGAGGGAAGTGGTGGATTCTCCATCCCTGGAGGTTTTCAAGATGAGGCTGGACGTGGCACTTAATTCCATAGTCCATAGTAACTGCGGTGGTGTTGGATCAAGGGTTGGACTTGATGATCTCAGAGGTCCTTTCCAACCCGTCTATGATTCTATGATTCTAACAGGTCCATGTCAGAATGGAGAGCAACTGTCTCGTTTCATTTCATCTTCCTATTCCTTTCCAAACTGCAGCAAAAAGGAGCACAGCTGACACAGTAGATGAAAAACATATACCTGGACAAGCTTGAAAAGTGGGCCCATGGGAATCGCAAGAGGTTTGACAAGACGAAGTGCAAGGTGCTGCACCTGGGATGGGGCGATCCCCAGCATCAATACAGGCTGGGGGATGAACAGATGGAGAGAAGACCTGCTGAGGACTTGGGTGTGGTGGTGGATGAGAGACTGGACATGAGCCGGCAGTGTCCACTTGCAGCCCAGAAAGCCAATTGTATCCTGGGCTGTATCAAGACCAGCATGGCCAGCAGCATGAGGGAGGGGATTCTACCTCTCTGTTTGGCTCTGATGAGACCCCACCTGGAAAACTGCATCCAACTCTGGGGTCCACAGCACAGGAAGGACATTGACCTATTGGAGCCAGCCCAGAGAAGGGCCACCAAGATGATTAGAGGGATGCAGTACCTCTTCTACAAGCAGAAGCTGAGAAAAATGTGATTGTTCAGCCCAGAGAATAGAAGGCTTAGCTGTGACCTAATCGTGGTCACTCCCTGAAGGGAGCCTACAAAAAAGATGGTGAGAGACTGTTTACAAGGGCATGGAGTGATAAGGGGGAATGGCTTTAAACTGACAGAGGGTAGGTTTAGATTAGGTATTAGGAAGAAATTCTTTACTGTGAGGGTGGTGAGACACTTGCACAGGTTGTCCAGAGAAGCTGTGGATGTCCCATGCCTGGAAGTGTTCAACGTCAGGTTGGATGGGGCTCTGAGCAACCTGGTCTAGTGGAACATGCCCCTGCCCCTGGCAGGGGGACTGGAACTAGATGATCTTTAAGGTCCCTTCCAACCCAAGTGACTCTATGATTCTACATATAGTACTATACAATTACAGAAAACTAAATAGAAGTAAAATATTTTTCCTCTAAAAATGTGCAGTTAACAACAGAAACCTTTTAATTTTATAGTTATGTTGTGGTTTAACCCCAGTTGGCAACAGAGGAAAATGCCTCACTGGACATGTTGTTCAAAACAAAGAAGGACTTGTGGGTCAGGTGATGGTTGGAGGCCATCTTGTGCACAATGATTGTGAAATGATAGACTTTTTGATTCTTTAACAAGGAAGGAGGGGGATCAGCAGAAATACTACCTCAGACTTCTGGAAGGCAGACTTTGGCCTGTTTAGGAGGCTGGCGGACAATGATCTGGATGAAGGGATTGAGTACACCCTCGGTAAGATTGCAGAAGACACCAAGTTGTGTGGGAGTGTTGATCTACTGGAGGGTTAGAAGGCTTTGGAGTGGGATCTGAAGAGACTGGCTGAGGGCAGTGGAATGAGGTTCAACAAGACGAGGTGCCAGGTCTTGCACTTCAGTCACAACAACTCCATGCATTGCTACAGGCTTGTGGCAGAGTGGCTGGAAAGCTGCCCAGATGAAAAGGACCTGGTTGACAACTGGCTGAACATGAGCCAGAAGCGTGTCCAGGTGACCAAGAAAGCCAATGGCATCCTGGCCTATGTCCAAAATAGTGTGGCCACCAGGACCACAGCAGTGATCGTCCCCCCGCACTGGGCACTGATGAGGCTGCACCTTGAGTTCTGTGTTCAGTCGTGGGGCCTTCACTACAACAAGGACATTAAGGTGCTGGAGAGAGTCCAGAGAAGGTGGTGAAGGGTCTGGAACACAAGTCTTATGAGGAGTGGTTGAGGAAGGTGGTGTTGTTTAGCCTGGAGAAAGGAGGTTGAGGGAAGACCTTATCACTCTAGAAGAAGGTGGTTATGGTGAGATACGGGTTGGTATCTTCTCCTATGTACCAAGTAACAGGACAGGAGGAAATGGCTTGAAGTTACACCAGGATGTTAGAAAAAATTTCTTTGGAAAGGTTGTCAAGCACTGGAACTGGCCTCCCAGGAAAGAGGTTGAATCACCATCCCTGGAGGTAAAGATGTGTAGATGTGCCACTTAGTGACATAGTTTAGTTGTGGACTTTGCAGTTCCAATTCACGGTTGGACTCAATGACCTTAAAGGTCTTTTCCAACCTAAAGAATTCTATGATTCTATGTAGCTGGAACTTTGATGCAACTTGAAAACTGGATACATACACTACCACCACCCCCTGTCCCACATTTTGTAGGCTTTCAGGAAGAAATCTAGTAAGAGCTTTTGTCTCTTTTTATTTTTTCCTTTTTTTTTTTTTCTTTCTGTCATATATTTTTAGTAGTGATTGAAATAGGATTACAACTGAAATTATACTTGGCCCTGTACTTTTCTTTTTATTGGTATTTTTTAGAAAAGTATTTTCTGCTTCAGTAAAAACTGAACTTCTAGAGACATATTTTACCATTTCAAACATATTTTTACAGGGCAATCAATACAGCAATCTTTCCCTGACTTCTCCAGATGGGGGTGTCACGTGCAATCATGAGTCCTCGATAATATTTCCCAAGAAACTGGCACAAATCTTGGTAGATAATGAACATACTTTTACTGCCCCAGAGCAACACCCAAACATATGTCAATTTTCTGTAAAACTTTGATAAGCCTGAGAAATACGGTATAAATGTGAATATTACTGTCAGAAATGTCCCTAAATAGGGATGCAGTAATGCAAGGTGCAGAAAACACGAGCAGTTCTTTCTCCCCTGAAAGATTTAATTTTCTTTATCCTGGAAATATCATTCCTTTTCCAAGTTTGCTGCTGAAATAGTTGTTGCCCAATACTCCTTTATGAAAAAAAAAAAAAAAGACCCCTTCCAAGTTCTCTTCATTTGGACTGAACTATTGTTACCTAAAAGTCTTCAGAAATCATGTGCAATGGATTTGACTTGGAAGAAATAAAGAGGAGAGGAACCAGGTCAAATGTCCCTTTCAAACATTTGATCTCCACCTTGTTCTTCCTAGGTTCTTAGGAACTGACCTAAAGATCAGAAGCCAGCTCTTAACCAACTCTCAGCCTGTGCCTCTTACCAAGTTTCATGCTCAAGTCCTAGAAACTCCCAAGAAAAAGGAGCAGAAGCAGTAATGGGTTCAGTTTTCAATCTGTCTGTCCCTGTCTTCAAAAGTTATTCATCTCAACGTTCTTCCTACAACTGATACGCTGCCACTTTTCTCAACCCAAAGCATGAATAAAATTCCTTTTTTTTTTTTTTTTTTCCCTTCCTGAAATGCAGTTTCCAGAAACACACAGTATTTCTACCTTTAAATCCTGCAGTGGTTGCAGGAGCTGTTATGTTCAAACCAGTTTTCCTTTGATTCAACTCAAAAGCATATTGTTTGCTCTCCTTTAGACCTCCTCACCAAGTAAAAGTGTTACTGAAGCTTGGAAACCACCCTTAAAAGCCAACACACCTCAGGGACCTTTGAAACTAGATGTTCACTTCACGCCTCTCTTATTGAACCCATATTACTCTATTTTTTCATGCCTCATTGCTGCATCAACTTGCTAATCCCCTCCAGCCCCTCTGACAAGTGTCTAGCTCCAAAGCCCTTCTCACTTATTGCCATCTTACACATCTATAAATCCAGCATCACTTCTTTCAATCACTGGAAAAATACGGAAACAGCTCTTAATAAAAAAAAATTAGTGCAAACAGAACTGCCATAGTTAAGTGGATAGCACTGATTTACAGCATATACTGTGGGAAAAACTCCCCCACAGGTAAATGATACAGCACACCTTTAAAAACTGACTCTATGTACTTTATCAATGGGAAACACTAAGCGGGAGGATGCAAGGGGTATTAGACCTTTCTGATACACCCAGAGAACAACTGTTTAGCCAAGAAAAATGCAGCTGAGAGTTTTCTTTTTACAGATCATTTTACACTTTACTCTCATTTGTGCTAATAGTTTTAGCACAGTGGCAGGCAGCACTTCAGTGACTTAGGAGAAATGTAGAATTTTTGGGGGTCATTTCAAATAGGATATATATTTGCGAAAAAAAAAAAAAAAAGGAAGGTATGATATCATGAGGCATTACTAACCCAATCCCTACCTCTAATCTTTACGCTTAGTGTCATCATACAAATTTTTAACTCCTACAATACACAAGGCTACAGAATCTTGCTGGGTCTTTATAAATCTTACTCAAACAGTACAGCCAACACAGTTGTTCGATAATCTCAAAATATTCTGAGGTTGTTGCCTTTATCATGGTTTAATGGTAACTGCTATGCCAACTTACACATTTTTAACCTCAGCATTTAATTAGTGTCATTCTGTTTGCCAGTGTACCAACTTCAATTAATGCAGCTTCACACAGGTCAGTCTGATGCATTTTAAATCCTGTTGCTATACTGCTGCCTGTGATAGAGTCACCTCTTGGCATCTGCTCAAGTACTGAAATACATGATGGTAACTTTACAATGCTACCATATGAAGGGTCAGGAAACAATCTTCTTGGGTGACACCTGTACCCCTCAAACTACAGAAATAATTTCAACATTTTTACCCAACAGCACGTAAGTGGCACACACAGAAATTTAAAAGAAGTTTTAGCAATCAATAAAACTCTTACTGATATAAACCAGACAACCTCTGATACTTGTGCCAAGCTGTGCTGCTTCTAAATATGTTTTCTGTACTTTACTTTGTGATACTTACCCATCTCCTTGCTCTCACTTTTAAAACAGTAAGACAAATAACATTTTTTAAAATATTTGAGAGTCACTGTTATTGTTTGTCTTATGGTGGTCCTAATGACCTAAATGAGGAAACAAGTCGAGGCAGAGAGAAGAGAAAAGGAGAGATGTCTTTTTTAGACAGCTGTAGGTTTGTGAAAAGATACAATGGAGAGACTGACTATATGGAGAGGTGGACTGGTGCTACAGGCAAACCAAAGGAAAATGCAAAAGGAAGGAATAAAGATGTAGTGTAATAGCTGCAAGTGAAGCAGTAAGTGAACTCAGACCACCATTAGCCCATTTTGACATTGTTTTAGTAACTATCAGGGTTTTTTTAATTGCTGGGGAAAATTGAAATTTTATAAAACCTAACTCTGAAAACCTTTCTGCTGTAAAATAAAAGTAATTTCAGGAGATGATGATAAAACTTTAGATATAGAAAAATTATTAACTAATAGAAAAAGAGCCAAAAATGTGATAATTCCAAGACAAGGTGATCTTGGGCAGTGAGTTGTACTCCTACCCTTCAATATATTTAACATTACAATACAATAGTGGGTGAAAGTGAGAAGATCAGGAAACAGAGTGACATGGAAGAGATTAGGCAGTAGTGGCACTAAACAAACTACAAAAAAGTTGGTTTGTTGAGAAGCTGTGAAGTGCAACTGAGAAGTAACGGAAGAAGAAATCACTGGGAGAGGAGATGATCTCTTTTTCCTCCTTGAATTTTTTATGTGAAGTTTAGGATGAGAACCTACGTCAGCTCATATTACCAAAAAGAACTATTTGTTCATGTTCTGTTTCATAGACTCTATGTAGAATGACAAAGCTATGTGCATCACTTAAGTTTTCAATATTAAAAGTTCCATTTTTACAATCAAGTCCAGATGTGTGCACCTTTTCATTGGAACAAACCCTGATTTCATTTTTCCGTTTGCTCCTGGATAGTCTCAAAGAGCTTCCTGCTGACTTCGCTGTGCTTTTGATCTGATTAAGCTCTCAGGCTAAATCATAGATCCTTACTTTTCTGACATAAGAGTAAAACAGGCACCCCTCTCTAATCTTTCATTCTCTTGATGAGAGATCTTTTATTAGGGTCCTTCCCATGTAAAATCATTTACATGGAAAATAATAGCAAAATCAAGAACATTTTAAATTTTTAGCATTGTCAAAGATGAGGGTAATCTTGGCACACTTCAAAAGCAAGAGACAAACAGAGAAAAGTGACTTGCTCATCGTAAGGCAGAAGCTGCACAAAGTTCAGATGCAAAATTTTATCCAGAGTCCTCTGGACAAAATTCACTATTTTCTCATCATCAGGCGATAATATCTCTGAAAAGAGATAAAAATTACTATTTAATATAGAATAGGTCAGTATCACAGAGGTCTAGCGAATAAACAGCATGGGTTTCAAGTATGCAGAATTTGAGTGAAAAAGCTTGAGAATGGTTGTAACAGAAAGGTAAAGAAGCATCCCAGAGAGTAAATGATGTCCTGGTGTAAGGTGTTGAGATCACAGAAAATTTCACTGGAACAGAAAAAACAGAGGACGAAAATAAATTTAGTAGTATTATACAGTTATCACACAAAATAGAGATGGAAATGTCCATACACATTGTGTGAACTCTGACGATTGATGGGGGGATTTAAACAATAATGAAACAATGAATTCAGTGCTTTGCATTCAATAAACTACATGACACAAAATGTGCATGTTTAGAAATTGTCTAAGAAGCGGAGTAGACAATCCTTTTAAACGATACACTGTTAATAATTAAAATACATACGCATACATCAAACTGGGGCAAAAAGCACTACTGAGAAGCTGTTTTTATGTAAAAATAGACCAAAATATAATAGAGAGAGCTGAAAGAGTCCTTAAGAGTTAGCTAATCAATCCCTCTACTTTAAGGCAAGAGGAACTGTAACTTCATTTTTATGGCAGACACTTACTTCAAGTATACTTAAAAGTACTCAGGGTGGAACTGTCACCTGAACATTAGGAGTTCAGGTTGAAATCAGGAGACAAAACAATCACCTCTCATTTTAGGAGAAATCAAAGTGGTATTTAAGTATCCATTGTATAGTCATACAACACCTACTCAGAAGTCACCAGCTCGACACACTGGGCTGGGAGGCAAGGCTTATCTGGGGTATATTTGGGGACTAGTTCAAGGTACACTGTATATAAGTGATTCACTACAGCTTTGCATTTAAAGAATGTAAGTGGCACGAAGCTTTCAAAGAAATGTGGATCATACGCTTATAAATAAGATAGCCATACCTCACTCAATAACCTATTGCTGTCAGACAGGCAATGACTTAAAACACCACAAAAACTACAATCAGTTTAATGATTTTCTAAAGTGCTACTTTTTATAGACTGAGGTGTTTTTTTTTAATATTTTTCTTTGAAAAAAGAAATCAAAGATTGATCTTTCACACAGGTTTTCTGACAGTCTAGCTTCAGCAGGAGCATTCATCATGAAGGGAAAAGGAGTGTAATCCTAGCTTATCTGCCTTTTGTGATAAAACTCTTTTATGTAGAAAAAGCACAGATCGCAATAGTGAGATCACTGTTGCCTGCTCTTCCTTGTTGGTTACTGGGCCAAATTTTTTTCTGATGTGCTGGATTCTGGACTAAATGGATAAAACTGAGTAGCTCTAAAATTGGCTGTTATAGGCAAGACATATCCTGTAGGATTATCTTCAAACACCATGAGATAGGGTACACTGTAGCTGATACCACTAACCAGTGCTGGGCATAGGAGACAGTAAAAGAATAATTATCAGAAAGAGTTGAGAAAGCCTGCAAGGAAAATGAAACTTAGCAGTAAAACAAAAATGAGAAGAAACTGATAAAATTTTTAAAGAGAAGTTGCGAGATGCTATTGGGAAGTAAAAAAAATGAATGCTGGCTTGCTCCTTTTCTCTTCTGAATCTACATAAACTTTTATTATTGCAGATAAGTAGAATCTGTTCTCCTCAACTCTGTCCAGAGCACCTGAGGGATTCTAGCCTTATGGAAACATTGGGGTACAACACCACTTTAGTCAATATTAGGCAAGTTCATGGCACAAGCCTGAAAGAATTTCATGCTTTTTAGTGGTTTTCATACAATAAACTACAGCCAAGATACTGAATCCTTAGAAGCAAGAACATTTTCAATGAACCTGAGTGGAGATGCCTCAGCAGAATCCCAGTTACCTCCAGATACACTGCCAAAACAGGGTCACAAATATTCATGTTATTTTCAGGCATTTTCTTTTGATCTTATGGGGGATACTTTATGTCTGTCATGGCTATAGCAACAAGATCTTCCAACCTTGCACCATCTTCTCCCTCTTTACTTGGTGCTAAAACTAATATATCCAGTTTCTAATTTACCAATTACTTAACTCCTCTTATTATAAACTAGATGGAAACATAAAAAAAATAACATCCCAGAGTATCAAAAAGTGAAATCTTCAAATGTGCATTTTTTTTCCCATTAAGCTATTATTATCACTTCCATGGATGATTTCATTGAAACGCTACACAAGAGTTTAAAAGACAAAATGGGAAGATTGATTGGTAAACAAGAGTTACCAGCTATGGGCTCATTATTCTTTATGCTCCAACCCCGAATGGCCTTTAAAAGACAAATTTCTACTCTGCTATGTGGTTTCTGCACCATGGCCCCATGATTAATTATAAGGCGCCACATGCAAAATCCACTATGATGGATTGTCTGCCCGCATCAGCATAATTACTAACCACAGTCATTGACAGCTCTTGTTACTGAAGCAACCAACCAGTAGGATTGAGAGGTGAATGAAAATACTTCATAGGAAAGGGTAAAAAAGTGCAATTAGAAAAAGGAAGACCTATCAAAGGAGTTAGTATAATCCTTCAGCTTTAGGGATAGCTGACAACAGATAGCTGACAGCCGAGTGAGTAATTCACAACAAATCATTTAGGTAACGCAGCATCTTTAGATCCTGAGTCTATAGATTCTGTAGTATCCAACACTTAGAATTTGAATGTTGCTTAATCATTTCTAAAAATCAAGTCTCTATGATCCTTTAGGGAATTAACCATAGTCATGATCATAAAAACCCTTGAAAACTTTGAAACTTTTACAGCAACCGTGGCTTTCTTCTTAACATGACAAAGAAAAAATGGATTCAGAACTATGATATATTGGAAAACTTCTGAGCATTACTTTATAATTTTTTTTGAAGCTTTATTCTCAGAATTTAAAATGAAGTCAGCAAGTGAACAATGGGACATCTACTGGGGCTAGACACTATCTACTATTTCACCCTTCAGTAGTCTACAGCAAATTCAGTCACACAAAGTAGGATTCTCATAAGTCTGACATCTAAAGGCTGCTTTCAGGCTTGTATCTGCACTCTTGACTCTTCAGTGGCCTTCTCCAATAATTTAAGGAGACTGTTGCCTCCCAAACCTACCTCTTTCTCTTGCATTACTTCAAAGGAAAGCAGGTAGAGGCAACAGGCATCTGAAGAAGTCAATAATTCGGTTGTTCAGAAAATACTCCTCCTGTTCATGTCCCTTGTGGATTAATTTCTGTCAAATACAGATGTACTTGCTGTAGGGAAGAGAGAGCCAGGGGTATTCAGCTCTATTGGTCAGCTATAACCAGAAAACAAAGGTATATTTGTTTTCACCAAATGAATTGGTCCTTCAAAGCACCACCTTTTATTCTCCTGTTCTCCTAGAGTGACCTTTGGTTTTTTTAATGGAAAAATAAATAATTAAAGGCAACTGAAAATGGTGGCATTCTAAAGGAAAAATTCTGCTGCAGAGAAAGCTGTATATGGATGCTCTTTTGTGATATATAATAATAGACTCCGTGGCTGTATGCCACCAAGTCGTAAGTTGAAACTTAATCACATGAGATTGGCAGGCTGAAATGAGACACATTTTAAAGGGAAAAAACCCCCAACAACTACACACAAAAAAAAGAAGGATGACTTCAGGTAATTTTCTTATAGCATTAAGATGAACTTGGACTTGGTTACAAAATGGACTTGCCATTCAACGACCAAACTCTGTAAAACAGGTCAATCAGGAGTAACAGCTCTAAGTGCTCCCTACTCAGATAAGTGCTCCCTACATCATAAGCAACATCTTTAGTAGCTATAGTATATTCTTGTACTTTTTCACTAATAACTGCAGATGTAAAATTACAAAATGAGATTATGCATACTGAAATTCACAGCATGTCCTCTAAGGAATTTAGCTGGAATCTAATTAACTGAGTAAAAAGATAAACCAAAGAGGGGTTTTCTATAGCTGTTTCTATTTTTAAAACTAGGGATGTTTTATTGAAGAGTTTTCCATTTTTATAAACTAAATGACAGCACTGTCTAATGTGAGTGGTGAATCAGCATGATAAAGCATGAAGACAGTGCCAGACTGCAACTGCTCAGAACCGTTCTGAATACTGCATTACAAAAAGCATTCATCTCATTCATTCTTAATAAAATTATACTGAGAAACTTTACTCAAAACCCCCACCATTTCTTTATCAATATCTATTCAATAGGCATATACTCAGCCAGGAAAAAAACTTGTAATTACTGTACCTACAGTAAAGATGACAATATTAAATTGTAGAGCTCATTCTTAGGGAACAACAGCAAAAATTAGGACTTGTAAAAACACTGTAACATGACAACACAATAACCAGCCCATAGAAAACATCCCGAACTGTAGGTATGTTAATGCATGAAAGTTTAGTCTAAAAGAGAAATATACCTAATTATCTAAAATATCACAGGTTTATTAAATATTAGATGGGATAAGACCATAGATATTCTACTAGTAAGGACTATATTCCCTATATTCGCTAATATAGATAAGGAATACATATTCTACTTGGCAAGAAAATATTTCCCAATTCCACTATAATGTTTCTATGAAAATTTTTTCTGACAGGAGGCATTGTGCCTGTTATATATGCCAACAAAGCCAATTTTGCACTCAGGTTGTGCAAGTTTTAAACCAGATGGCTACGCTCTGACAATATTTCTGTGAAACAAGAAACCTGTGGAATGATGTCTCTTAATACCAGTAATGGTTCACCTCACAAGAAATGGTAAACCACAGCAATTATATAAGCTTCTCTTTTAATGACTGTAGCTTCTGTTATTAATATGTCTTTAATAAAATTTTTCTTGTGTAAGTAATGTGACAAGTTTTACTATGACAATCTTTTCACTTTTAGGGGAGGAGTGAATCCTGTGTCTTTTTCCTGTTCCAAGACTACAAGCTGAAGTTCAGTTTCACTGCCATGAGGCACTGGAGAACAAATTCTAGAAAAATATGAAAGCACCATAAAGAGCGAGCTGTATGTGTCTTTTAACAGAAATTCCATCACCCCAAAAATCTACTGATTGAGATCCTACAAGGATATTCTCCTAAAGATATGCTGCCCATAGCCTTTATTCTTACCAGAAAAATCCTTCATAAATGCGCGACAATGAAATGCTACACCATTTATCACCATTTAACAAGCGAACGCTATTTGTCAGTGATAACTTCTGCAGAAAGGTACATGGCTTCCAAAATTTATGAGACAGATTGGTATGTGAACCGTATGCAATGAATGTAGAGTAACATATTGTATTCATAATCAATATATCCAAAAGTGACATCATCGTGGCCAAGACTGATTCTTCTATAGATGTTAATTTATGAGTAATTTATCTTAAAAAATTCCTACCTATAGGCTGTGGATAAAATCCTGGCACTGTATGGTTTCAGCTGTTTGGCATGTCATGGAATGTATTGTTAAAGATGTAACAGTATGAGAAATATGGCATACTTTTTAACATATTATTCCTAATATATTTCACACTATATTGGTCTATTTGGGAAAGGAAACAATGTAGGTTTTAAAAAAAATATGGACCCAATATTCTTTTCTTTATAAGCTTAGACATATCAGAGCATAATATTCAATAGAATCTATCAAACTAAAAAGGTTACAATTATTACTATTTCAATTATTGTTACTTGAGCTACTGCTCTAATAACATTATAACCAGACAATTTGGAAAGCAACCATTACCATAAAGGGAGATTTAACTTATTATGCCAAACTACGGAAGTTTTCTGAGATTAAGAAGAGGAGTAATAATCTGTGGTATGCCCTAGTACAAAACAGCTAACTACACAGAGAATCACAAATACCTACAATTTTAATTCCTACATTTAACAATGGTATACAGAGTAATACTATATATTTGTTGATCATTTTCACTCTCCATTTTTCCATCTGTCCTATTTCTTTTTACAAATGGATAAAAACACGTCTGTTTTCTGTGTCTATAAGATTCTCTAAAACACTTAAAAAAGTTTCATATAACTTATAAAGAACTTTACATATACCATTTCCCATTAATGCTGTACACCAGCAGAAAGGAAACTCCTACTCATATTTCTAGGCTAAGTGAAAAGGCCAGAAACAACATTCCAAATTAACTACTTGGTTTGCAGACTGCACCACCTTTCTCTTAAAGAATCTTAGAGATTAGGACAAAGTCAGTAAAAACTTCTTTAAGCCAAGTCTCTCACAGGATCCTTCTGGACAAACTGTTCAGCACACAGTTGGATAAACACATCATGCAGTTGGCTCATGGGTCGAGCAGAGAGGGTAATAGTGAATGGGGTGACATCAGACTGGAGACCTGTCACTAGTGGGGTTCCACAGGGCTCCGTCTTAGGCCCTGTGCTCTTCAACATCTTCATAAATGACTTGGATGCAGGACTTAAAGCGATACTAAACAAGTTTGTAAACTGCAAACAAGTTTGCAGATGACACAAAAGCGGGAGGAGCTGTTGACTCCCTCAAAGGCAGGGAGGCCCTGCAGAGAGACCTCAACAAATTAGAGGACTGGGCAATCACCAACCATATGAAGTTCAACAAGGAAAGTGCTGGATTCTGCACCTCGGAACACTGGGTGGAACAGTGGGGCATTCCACCAGATGTTCATACAGACTGGTGAATGAGATGCTGGAAAGCAGTGCCATGGAAAAGGGCCTGGGGTCCTGGTCGATGGCAAGTTGAATATGAGTCAGCAGTGCCCTGGCAGCCAGGAGGGTCAACCGTGTCCTGGAGGGCATCAGGCAAAGCATCCCCGGCTGGTTGAGGGAGGCGATTGTCCTGCTCTGCTCTGCAGTTGTGCAGCCTCACCTTGGATATTGTGTGCAGTTTTGGGCATCTCAGTATAGGAAAGATATTAAGCCATTAGAGAGTATCCAAAGGAGGGCAACAAAGACGGTGAAGGACCTTGAGGGGAAGCTGTATGAGGAGTGGCAGAGGTCACTTGGTCTGTTCAGCCTGGAGAAGAGGAGACTGAGGGGACACCTCATTGCAGTTACAACTTCCTCGTGAGGGAAACAGGAGGGACAGGCACTGATCTCTTCTCTGTGGTGACCAGTGACAGGACCTGAGGGAAAGGCACTTCTGTGAAGTGTCAAATTAGATTATTTATCAGTATATGATCACATCATGTTACACAGCAGAAATATAATATGATTTTATATTAAAAATCAGATTCTTACTAACATCAAACCTTAATTCACTTGAAGTGTAATACTTAATTTTTGTATTCTAAATAATAGCATCTCAATTATCAGTTTTAAGTGCAAGTTTAATGGCTATAAGGTTCCACAGGCTCTACCTGAAGTAAAATTACTTTCTATATAAAAAAGTACCTGCATCCAGGTGCAGGCATAAAAAGTCTTAAAATAAATTTTTAAGGTAATGACTTGGAAACCATGCCTTTATATTCAGGCTCAAAGAGACACATGCAAAACATTAACTGAATTTCTATTATATGCTATTAAAGAAAGCACCTATCCCTGCAACCACCTGGAAACATTTTTCCATGTAAATCTAGTCAAGAACCAATTTAGGAACAAAGCACCCTATGATGGACAGCCCAGCCTAAGTAAGAGGTTTTAAGATAGCTGGCAGTTGACCTCAGAGGAAACAGTGGAGGAAGCTGCTGGTTTCTGCCTAGAAGAACTGCCTGGCAGTTTTTTTGACTTCTAGCTATTCTATCAATGGAGATTAAATCTCACATTTCAGCATGTAAAGGATTATGTAATGGTCAGAAATAATTCCTCGCAATCATTCTAACAATAGTTGTGGAATAAAGGAAAGTGTTGCAGCATTTAAGATTATTTCTTCATAATTTCAAAGCATCTATTGTTTAAAGTGGTTAAATCCACTTTTTTAATGGTAGATAATGTAGATTTTCTTAGAAAAGTAAGAGTCTGTCCTTACAGGGCCTGTGGATAAAACCTTTTATTTGAGATCATGTGTATTGAAACTATATTAATTTACTTGTCTTGTGTTTTTCCAGTGTTACCAGATTGTAAGAGATTTGTCAATAAATGGAACAAATTAAATAGAGTGCAGACTTACAGATCTCATTTTTCCACATCCTTTTTAAACATTAATTCCAGAAACTTTTGCAATGTGGAAACAAAACTTGAACAGTGTACATCAATGGAGGCACTGACATTTCTGTGAAATAAAGAATGTATTACAGAAATATGACTTGCAAGCTTTTTAAGTTTTGGCAGCACAAAAAGACTATTAAGTCACTCTGCTCGTGAAGCGCCACAACACCAAGTTCCTGTTCTAAATAATTGCTAGAGAGTAAGCTTCCCTATTCTATACTTGCTAATCATTTCCATTTCTTTTTATTTCTAGTTCTCTTATTATATCCATTTATAGATAATTAAAATATTATGTTTCAAAGTGTAGAAACATTGCACTTGCCCTTACTGAATAGCATGTTCTTATTAGATCAATCTACTTATTTGTCAGAATAACTGTCAGTTATATAGATATACTTTCTCACATCCATTAGAATAAGACCTTATATGGCCACATTATTATGTTCAAGGTTTTTAATCCTTTGGCGGCACACAGAATCTACATTCTGTTTTTGTAAATCTGACTGTACATTGACTCCATGTCTGAACATGTCTGAGTGTCCATAATATATCCACAGTATTTGTCCGTATGTCCATAATATTTGAGAAATCTGATATCGACTGAATAAAATCCCTACACTTGGCTTTAAATAGTTTATTGCACATCTTCCTTCAATGATGTGACTGTGTTTAAGAGAAAGTATGTAACCGATTTTGTCTCAGAAGCAGCAGATGGAGTTGGAAATAGAATATTCTGTGAAGTCTATCAATAAAAGAAACACCTGTTGTAAGCATATATAATAACACTGAATTTAATTTGTACCTAATGAAAATTATTATTTTTTTTTAGGGGCAACCAAGACAAATGCAGAAAAATGATCTCAGTAATAAGTTCTTCCTATTAAAAAATCTGTAAAGATCTTCAAGATCCGAGCAAGCACATATTGACTGACTACTATTGGCTCTGAAAAGATGAAAATCAAGTAAGCTTTACTTTATTGGTAAAGCATTTGATGTAACTGTCAAAGTTTTTTAAACAAAAAATGCGTGAAGAAGGCAAAAATACCTATTTTACAAGACAAAATCATGCCTTTGGTGCCTAATAAACAGAAAATGACTCATGTTATTAATTAAAGCAAATGATACCAATGTTCCAAATTAAGATCCAGCTAGTGCAAACCTGCTACATATGTTGGCACCATTTTTCAGGACAGCAGTAATTTAGAAAATGAAAAGGATGTTATAATAAGGAAATTAAGTCATATTCTATCTCCAGAGAACTCACTGCCATCATCAAAAAAGTGAGAGTTATGGATTGGATTTATAAGACATAGACATGCTTGGTATATTATCATAGAACTAATTATGAATTATACAGAAATAAAGACAATGAAACTCATTGCTTTCACCTCATGGGGAACTAAATAGACAGAAATAGCATCTTTAAGCTATAAAACATGCTTAATCTGCACAAACCAATGGACCTGAAGAAGAAAATAAAAGCAACAGGAAAAAACCCTCAAAGCCACTCATAAGCAAACTGTAGGATTACATATGTGTCTATGTAATTTCTGCTTTACACAATTGCTTGAAATAAATTATCTGTTTGACAAATTTTGGAAGAGGAAGAACTGAGGAGGAAGGAGAGTAGAAAAATACAGAAATTAATAATGAGATTAATAATGGCTGAAATACATTTTGATTTTCACTCTTTTTAAACCAACACAATATCATCATTTTTAACTACCAGCCAATAGCATCTTCTCTGGTACAGATAAACATGTGCACATAGATAATGGCATGTGAACTGGCTGGACTGTCTTCTGTTGAAATTATGCAGATACATCATCTTCAGAGGAAAAAGTGGTTATCAGAAAGATACCCACTTCCCTGTCTCATTCCAGGTTAAAGAATCTGTATTGTACACTAGTTCCTTAGAACTGTCATTTAAGTTTATTATTCCTTAACGTGCATACTAACAGTACACACTTTAACATGCTGCTTTTAAACAGTGCAGTATAGCATAAAATAGGCAAAATTAAGCTCTTGAAGGTTATCACTATGATGAAAACCAGTCAAACTAATCAGAATCAGAAGAGAGAAGGTACTTTCCCTCATTTGTAATTTGGAAAGTGAAAAGTCCCTTTGGGATACACATTTTTCATAATTTCAGATCACGCTTGACCTCACTTCTTTTGTTTAACCAAGCTTATTAATCAAATACATCCCAGAGGTGACTAATGATCTTCCAGAATTCTAATAGAAGCAGAAAGTCAAGGACAGAACAAATTGATCCACATCACCCACCTTATTAAGTTTACAATGCTGACAATGCTTCCCCAGTTTTACTCAGAAATGTAGCCCAGCTGGTTATTTTAAGACTACTGCTTAAGACTAAAACTATTTAACATATTCTCAAAGGACCAGATGACAGATTTTTGTCTCAGTGCAATATATTCTTTAAAATCTATGCTGTAGATTCTTTTCTTCAGATACAAAGTTAAGGGGCAGTTAAAGTTATTTTTATAAACTTCCCTGAAACCTGTAAGCAGCCTCCCGATGAATGAGCCTTGAAGACAATCATCTCAACGTACTTTTTAAAAATAGTGTACATCAACTTTTCCACATAGTTTTGTTCAAATAAATGAAGGCAAAATGGAGTTGACATGACATGCAGTTTTCACTCTTCCAAAGTATAAACAGAAGTTTTGCTCAAATGACCAGTGCATTGAAAAGACATGCTAAAAAGTGCAGTTTACCAAAAGAAAAAAAAAAAAAAGAGCCAAAGAGGACATAGTACTGAACAGCATTTCTGTTCTTCATGGGCCTCACAAAACAGCGGATAGATTTTTCCAAAAAGACAAAAATTGGAAATAATGCTTCCCATGCTGCCTTTGCACAGCAATTTCAGCAACAACCAAACTTGAGATCCAATGCTACAACAGTTGCTCATATAGGAAGGATGGGGTTTACCCTATGTATCAGATCTCTGATTAAGAGGATTGGAACATCTTTTGTTGACATAAATGCAACAAACCACACCTACCAACTCAGTTTACAGCCAACACAAATTGTGATAGGAGATGGGAGCTCCATCTTGGAGCATCACTGCCTAAAGGATATACTGTTATTCCACAGCAGAAATTTGAAGAAGGAAGAAGAAACATTGCCCGTCCACATGAAGGGTTGAATGCCTACCTATGATATCACAGAGATTACTTAATGAGTTAGAGATTAATTGTTCTGTTAGTCACCATACACACTGCATTTCCGCCCTAAAAAATAAAAGTACGTATTTAAGAAAAAGTTAGATGTTATTTGAGGCAGAAATAGGAGTTGATCTGATATTAGAATATATAGACAGTATTTTTTTTTACCGCTGAACAATACATTGGTCACATATACAACATAATTTTCTGATTTGGAAATCTTTGTGCATATCTGCAGTTAACAACTGTTAACAGTTGTTTCCTAGCAGAAAGAGGATGCCATGAACATAGAACCACGAAGGAATCTATTCAGTAAATACTGAAAACCCAGTAGAGTGAAAGATCCATCATCAGTCATTTTTTAGATAGCAAGCAGAAGAATGGAAAAGCAATAAAACAGAAACCTCAAATTCCGTGATTTTTCAGAAAGGAAACAGAAGGCAGAACAATCAGAGATTTACTGTATGTTTTACTGATTGCATAGAAAGAAATTATTAACAGGACAGAAAGGTACTAAGAGAACATAAAAAAGGAGTGAGAATAATATTGCTTTAAGAAAATTGCTTTCAAATTATATCTTTAAATTGAAGACATGAAAAGTAGTATGAAAGAAAACCTCAAGAACATTATGACTCACCAAAGCCTAAAGAAAAGTGAGAGAAGAGCTTTGTTCAGAGCCACATTAACCTAAAGCTTTTGATGACTGGGTAAGAATTTCCTTCCTTGTTGCTCACTGCTCCTGGGAAGAGACTTAATGCCCTATATATGTAGCACATATTAGAGGTGAAAAAGACTGCTTTGCTAATCACGTAACAGAATAGTCACAGTTCTACTCACAGGCCTCTCTCTGCTAAACTCAGAATTGAAACTGGAGCATCAGAGGCTGTTCTTACCCATCTTTCAAGAGTAAACTGAAATGTATTGAAACTTTGCTTACAAAATAGCTTTATTCATGATCACATCATAGACAGAACATTTTTCAGATAGAAAAACCACTGGTTTGGCTTTGAAATTGAGAAGGACTACATGAATAGAAAAACTGAGAACTATCTATCAAGTACACAGAAATCATCAGAATTCTGAGTAGTGAGCAGTGGTGGACCTGAATTATTTGTTATTTTCCTGAAAGAAAAAAATAAAATCGTAATTATTCTAATTACATCAGATGTCTTTATAAGACATTTGAAAACTTTTATGACTAAGAAAAAAAAAGTTGAAATTATAGATAAAAATTTATCAAACAATGTTATAACTTGGTATAATTTGAAGGATCATTGTGCTCATATTGAAGACAATCATGATTTGAGACAGCCAGCACGGCTTCCCAAGGGCAAGTCCTGCCTGACCAACCCAGTGGCCTTCAGTGATGGAGTGCCTACATCAGTGGACAAGAGAAGGGTTACAGATGTCATTTATCTGAACTTCTGCCTTTGACACGGTCCCCCCCACCAATAACCTTCTCTCTAAATTTGACAGAGAAGAATTTGATGAGTGGACTGTTAGCTGCATAAGGAAACAGTTGGATGGTTACATCCAGACCACTGTGGTCAATGGTTCACAGTCTTGATGGACATCAGTGACAAGTGGTGTCCCTGAGGGGCCAGTGCTATTTAATATCTTTGTTAATGACATAGATGAAGGGTTTGAGTGCACCCTCAACAAATTTGCAATCAAATTGTTCCAAAATAAACCCTACATATACATATTTACAGATACCGAGCCTCCAGTGTCATTTCACTCTAACCTGTCTCAAAGGATCTATCAACAAGAACCCGGGTTACCCTTGCCTTCTGGGGGAGGTCATAACGCCATATCATAAACTTATGGGAAAGCCATAATCTCTATGGTGCAGTGATATAATTTCTCTTTGCCATGATTCTAGAGCACATAAGATATATTTTCATTTTATAATTAGGATACTATTTTTGCCATAGAACTGCCTACTTATTGAAACTTTTTTGCTTAATATACTTTTTTTTTTTGCTTTTTGTCCTCCAGTTTTTCCCCACAATGATTAGCTAATTGGAGTCACTATCCTTAGAGATATTCCAAAGCCGTCTGACATATTCTTGGGCAACTTACTCTAGTTGTCCCTGTTTGACTTCAGATGAGATGACCTCGAGAGGTCTCTTCCAACCTCCACCATTCCCTGAGTCTGTGATGGTTTTGCAGAAAAAACAGGTTGCAAAGAAAGGTAAGCTGATTCAGACCAGGAACACTTCATGATCTGAGCCAAAGCACAGTCAAGTGGGATGACAGCAGGATTTTCTTTAAAAGCAAATGTCCGCTTCCAACTCAAACAATACTGAAGTGGCATCCATGGCAGCAAACATGTAGAAAAAGGATCACTAGTTGGTGAGTCATGGCTCATATTTTCTGAAGGGATTTCCTGATGAGTATGGCATTTTCCATCACTCAGCAAACTGCCAAATTTTCTACTTTCATTGAACAGAAACGTTTGTAGTCTGAATATAAAAGAAAATGTAGAGGGCCAGGGCAGATAAAACTAACCACTGTGGTCTGAAAAATCTAGTCCTGAATCAAAGTGAGATTTTACTTCATTTCATAACTATGTTCACCATGCTTATAACAGGGCTAGGGTACTTGCCTATCTCAAGACACTGTGAAGAAGAATACAAAGATGACTAGATAATGAGCCAAGAAAACAACTCAAAATATATTTGACCTTCTTAGAGAAAATGGCTTAGTTTTCAAATTATGTTATAGGATAATCCACCTATAAAACCAATCACCATGCAAGCAATGCTAATGCCCTAAAACGCTTCAAGTGGACCCGGTTGAAAACCATTCTCTTCTCCCTGAGCCTTTACAAAAGCAAGCTATTCTTCTAACAGTGGGAAAGCTTTATCAATAAAAGACACTGTGAAATAACTTCCACATTAACCAAATTCAAAAGGCATATGCCACTCTCCATACAAGGCATTTTCTACAACCAGCACTCCTCAGCCATGATCATTTTATCTCTGGATGTCACGCGCATCATCCTTGGCCTGTGAGCTGTATTTGTCTCACACGAAATCAACTTGGATTGTCACACACAATGGTGCAGTTGCTGATGTGCTTGGGCACCTTTACTAAAGAACTGACAGAGACAGACTCTGCAAAAAGCAGTAGGAGCCCATCACAGTCCCATTACTTTGTGTTATGTAATGGCATGGGGACACCTCCATTATCAGTGTTTCTGAAAGAGTGGTCACTCTGGGGTGGTTAGCAGTTGTGTTAGCAATTAAGTAACAGTCACAGTCTGAAGTAAAATTCCTCCTTCTAAAGGTTTTATTGGGCTTAAAGACCTTAAGAGATATTGAGGGTATTGACTAGAAAATTCTACGTGCCTCCATCTTAGTTACCAGTAAAATAAATAAAAATCAATCCTGCATCCAACTCAGAGCTGATCCAATTAAGGTATACAAATAATCAAATCATTGAACATTACAACAATTACTCCTATGCCATGTAAGCTAGTAAGAAGAAACTTGCAAACTAAATAAAATCCATTAAAAAATATTTTCCATAATTTTAAGTATCGACACCCAGTTCTTCCAACATGAGAATACAGTTCTTTCCTTATTACTCAATGCACAGGTAACTCATATTTCATGTCACTAAAGGAGTACTGAGCTGTTGGTGATTCCTGTAACATTCCTCCAGAGAATACTGAAATCCAGCATGATTAATGATTTAAATTACCCAAGTATACTGATAACAGGTATTTTAATTTTTGAGAAAAATCATATCAAAAGCTATGCTATGGTAATTTGACATAATGCAGTTTTTAGAATGGAATGAAAAGTAATCAAGTTACCATAAAGACAGCTGAATAGGAATGTGCACAGAACTAAAGTAGGTGCCACCTGTAATCGATGTCCCCTGGTAGCAAATCTATTACTTTTGTAACTGTGATCCAGGAGGATGCAAACAAATAGGACTCTGGGAGCAATAACTGCATGTGGCAATATTTATATAAGTAGTATTTTCATTTATATTACTGAACAACAATGATCCATTAGCAATTCAATTTGGAATTTTTACTAAAGCCTATAACAAAAGTCTTATTACAGCACATGTCATCAGTGAAAGTTCACAAAATATCATGAAATTAACACAAAGAGTTTACGCTTCCTCAACATCACAGGTTGTCTTCATAAAACATCCTAACCTGACAATAATAACCAGTTCACTGCTACCAAGCAGCACACCCTTGCCATATTGCCTGCCCTATGGGGCAGGCCTAGCTAGCTATATATATATATTTACACATATAGCTAGCTAGCTATAGCCCTGATTATCAGTCTCCATGATGTCCCTGAAACCTAACTGAAGTCATTATCTGTGTGAATTTTCTCCTGATGCTATTTTTTACAAGTCACACATTTTAATCGTCTGTATATGTACTGATGGAAAACCCCAACTGTCTTCCTCCATCATTTTACTTGTGTATCCTTACACTGTAGGGTTTATTCTTTGGAGGGGTTTTGGATGTAAAAAGTAAAATTTGCCTTACCTGAATGCTTGGGGCTTTATTATGTAACTGCCACTCATGCAGGCGGACCAATAATTCATAACAAAAATCCCACTGAAATCCACTGGAATCCATTGAAAAAATCCACAGTTCCAATAACTACATAATAAAGTTATAGATTTTTCTTCACAATGGGCTTAAATTACATATCACGTCCTAATAGGGTGACGGTTTGATGTTCAAAACACATCAAAGACTTCTGGACTCACAAATGCTTTTCATCTTCCAAGATCAAATGATCCTTTATCTTTCATCGCATTTACTCAGCAGTAGAATTTTATGCTGCTGCTTCTATAGATCCAAACAAAGGGTTTACAAAGCAAAAGAAGAATGGAATAGGAAGTTGATCTGAGGAACTGCTATTATAAATGAAACAACTGTCAAAAGTGGAGGGAAACTGTGCAAGTTCTCTCAAAGCAGGAAAATGATTTTGTGATTTTGTAATTTTGTCCTTTACGTATACACATAACTAAATGGGCCCATGTCTGGAATTCCCAAATGCAGATGCATTTTCATTCGTTTTGCAGCAATAACCACTTTAAGAAACAACTGAAAGAGGCAGCTCTATTTTAACAGGAAAATTTAGGGGCCATGGTGTTTTTTTCTTCCTTCTCCAGCTTCAGTGTGTGCATAAATATGCTATTTCAAGTTCTAAGGAGCATCTTGCTTTAGTACTTGGGATTTTGTAAAGAGTCTCATTGCAGAGAAACGCTAACAATTATGACTGTGCTTGGCCAACACATTCAGAATACTGAACACATTCTGCTCTTCCAAAATCAACTGTGGGGCTCACCACATGTAATACATGTATTTTGTACAGATCTAGCCTTACTGTTTAGCACCTAGATCTTGTGGGTCAACAAGTCACTGTGGGCACAGCACTTCAGATAACGATAGTTCAAAACTTCTTGTAAAAATATGATGATGAGGAGGATTACGTTTGCCATGAAAATCTATTAAGCAGTATCATTACTGGAATGAGGCTAATACTTTTTTACATTATTATTATTATTATTATTATTATTATTATTACTAAAAGGATCACACATCATATCTATATATGACAAACTCAGATGTTTGTTCTTCTAGCAGAAACATGCCTACACTTAATTGTATAAAAATAATAAAATATAAAATGTTCATTAAATGTAATAAACTGCTCTTGATGTCACGTTTTTCTTGCTTTACATCACAAAGTTCAACAACAATTTTAAAAATCCAAATCCAACATCGCATGTAGTGGGCAGGTTTAGCTCCAAGTATCAGATACCACTTAACTCCACTCTGAATTTGGTTGCTGGATGGAAAGGAGTGTAAGCTCGTGATGATGAAATCTCTAAATTCACTGCCATAGTACTGGGTTTTAGTACTCAATTATAAGAGGTCTTTGATTCAGGAAGTTCTGATGCAAGTGAAAAAAATCATCCCATTAAAAAAACCAAAACAACAACCTATGAACAGTCACTACCAACCCCTAACTGATAACAGAGGAAAGGAAAAACAGTGATATAATTTTTATGGCTGCCATTAGGAAGAAAAGTTTGAAAAAAGAAATCCATACTTTGGAAAGGTGAAAGCATCATTCAATTTCTTATCAGTTGCACCTTAATACATGCACAGCATGTATTTCTGACCTAGAGCTGCAGGTTTGTTCTGAGAACTCAACAGCAGCTCAGTCACAAACTGTCTTGTTCATTCTAACCTCTACTCTCCCCGCACATTAATGAGTTGTTTGGTGGTATAGTCTCAACAAGACTGATACTGTCTACTTTTTGCTATGTGTATCACACATCAGTGCATTAAACATCAGTTAGGATTTCAGAATTCACAGAAATTATTATTACATCTCATTGTGAGAATATGACTGCATTTTCCCAAGTTGAAATGAGTCTTGTAACTTATCATTTGCCTTTCTGAAGCCTCATTTTAGGGCATCTACTGTACATAAATAAATATTCAGCTTTTAATTATAAGAAGTCCATTCACTGTAGCTTAAAATTTAAACATCTACATTTCCCCACTGCAGAATCTTTAAGTGTAAAATTGAAAAATCCCCCCACTGGGATGGGGCACAGAATTTGGAAAAAAAAAAGTCAAATTCATATTTTGAGATAAAGACAATTTAATTGGACAGAAACAGAAGGGAAACTACTACTACTACTACAAAAGAAAACAAGTGACACCCAGTGACCAATGCCCAGACAGCTGCACCGAATAAAGTTTATCCCGAGAGGTCACTTCCAACCCCAACCACTTTGTGATTCTATAATCACAACTTGTCAGTAATAAGGGAATATGTGAATGAAGGGTAAGATCAATTTTGTGTTAAATGCTTGTTCAGACAAGTCACTCTGCAGGGATTTGGCCCAACAGTGTTGCAGACTTCACAAACTTAGGCAAATATGTCCCCAAGCTGTTTTGGTACAGATTTCCGTGGCATGTTACTGACCTTTTGCAATCTTTTTCTGAAGGAAAATGAATCTTGATATCAAAGGCTCATGAAACAATAACAGTATGGTTGTTTCTTGGTTATTTCAATGGTATGCCGTCAACAGCAGGGTTTATGAGCCTGATAAATGTGCGTTCATGCAGAATAGGGAAAAGGCCACATTTGCATTAAAATTCAGTTTTAATTGTCCTTATTTTTTATTGATGCTTGGTGAATTGGATCTATAAAGAATCATTTTCAAGCAGAATGAAATTTGACAAATAGTATAGCTGTGTAAACAATTTCAGTAATTATGGCAGCAATTATTCTCTCTTCTATCTCTTGGTAGCTTTAAAAAGAGTAAAAAGGAAGTGACAAGAGACGAGCTTTAGAAACCCCATGGAGGTCTCAGTATTATAAAAGTCAGAGAAGCCAGGTATCAAACATTTATGCAACATAGGTTTATCAGAAGAAGATAAACATCGTCCCTATCCTGAGAAAAACGTTTCTTACTCAGAGAAATCAATAGACTAATTAAACAAACACATATGAAAAACGCCAGCTACACAGAAACTTTAAACAAGAGTATACAAAGTTATGCAGTCACAAAATACTATACACCACCATATTAATTATGCAACTACTAGAAATAATACTGACATTATTCTCTCTCCAGGCTCCGTCAGAAAAATCAATCACTGCTCAGGATGATAATGAGGACACACTGGCAGTCAGAGATTAACTCTGCAGACAGGTTTTTTTGTCTTCTGTAGAGGAAGCCCTTTAGTCTGAAACTATTGACATTTTCAGTGCAGGGAGGGAGGAATTACATTCTAGCCGCACTAGTGATGCTGAGAGCATGATTTCTAAGAAAACCACAGGTATACTGCATACAAGTATACAAGAGAGATCAGATTATGATAATATTCATTTCTAGACCCAAAACTCATTAATCATCCAGTATCCAAAGTGTAATAATTCCATCCCAACAGAGTACTACTTGCCAGTTTCTCATTTCACACTAACTACAAGAGGGGCCACTGGGAGTATTGTCACACGCTGACTAGGGAAGGCATAGAGACCTGAGCATGTCAGTGAATTCCTCCTCAGAATAGAAAGCTTTAAAAATAGTTAGAAAGAATACAAAATGGCAAGCATTTACTTTAGGAGCTTAAAATACAATGCAGAGACACATAGAGAAAAATCTAGACAATAAAACGATAAAAAGAACCTTGTAAGGAGAAAAGAAGCCTATGAATTCAGAAAAAAATAACTTTAACAGAGGAATAGCAACACAATCTTTATGGCTACAAAGGAAAATATTAATACCCTGCAGAATACATTACTGATGGGAAGCCAAACTAATTTACAAGTTTCTTGGTCCTCCAGCTTTTTCCTTTTCTGAAACTCAGGAATACTTAGGAAATGCAGAGAAAGGAGAAATATTTTCATTATCTGTCCATTAAGAAGATTCGGAGAGCTGCTAGACACAGCAAGTGGTATGTGACCTAGCAAATCAAACCTAAAAAATCAATTAATTCCTAAACAAAACCCAGAGCAGGTTTGTTTACTGTAATTTTCTACTGCTCATAGTCTCATACAAAATACTGCAAGTTACATGGCTTTTCAATAAAGAATGTGTATCAAGGTATGTGGCCCTCTGTCTCTTGATAGATAAGAGCTAGATTGGAGGACTCCATCCAAGGAAGCGCACAACATTTAAAAGCTGTATTAAGTGAAGCAGAGGTTACACTTACTTTTCTGAGTATTGTGTTACAGTTCTACCCTTCAAAGTATTCTGAAAGCACAGAAAGGAAGCAAAACGTATGCAAAAGAACTACAGGTTCAATGAGATCTACAGGTTTCAATGAGACTGAGCTCTAGAAGCACCAGCAAACATCAGAGTCAGTGCCACAAAAAACACCCATAATACAAAGCCCTGCAGCTTGCAGATAAGACAAAAAGGCACCAAGAGGATAATCTGAATGACAGAACCATAGAACTGTTTAGGTTGGAAAGAACCTCTAAGATCATAAGAGTCCAACCATGAACCCAGCACTGCCAAGTCCACCACTAAACTAAGTGCCACATCTACACATCTTTTAAACACCTCCAGACTCAAAAACTTCCCTGGACAGCCTGTTCCAATGCTTGATCACCCTCTCAGTGAAGAAATTTTTCCTAATATCCAGTCTAAACCTCCTCAGGCACAACTTGAGGCCACTTCTTCTTGCCCTGCCACTTATTACCTGGGAAAAGATGCTGACCTCTTTCAGGTAGTTGTAAAGAGCAATAAGGTCTCCCCTGAGAATTCTTATCTCTGGGCTAAACTACCCCTTAACCACTCGTTGTTAGACTTGTGTTCCAGACCCTTCACCGCCTTTGGTGCTCTTCTCTGGATTTTCCCCAGCACCTCAATGTCTGCCTTGTAGTGAGTGGCCCAAAACTGGACACAGTACTCGAGGTGCAGCATCAGCAGTGCTGAGTACAGATGGACAATCACTGCCCTGGTCCTGTTGGCCACACTGTTGCTGATACAGGCCAGGATGCCACTGGCATTTCGGGCCACCCCAGCACACTGCCAGCTCATAAAATAGTGCACCTAGTTTGACCAATCAAATGATCAACGTCACCAGCAGAGGAAAGACGAGTATTTTTCAGGCATCTCAGCACATGTTATTTGAGGAGACATTTACAGGATGAGTAGCTGAAGAGTCAGAGGTGATCTGCCTGCACAGTAGATCCTCTCAGAAAGTTATTAGTTAGCTCCTGACAGGATACACCACCAAATATACTGCTTTGCAAACACAGAACTAACTCACCAAGAACTACAAGACTCCCAATATTTAGCATCAGACAGCTGACAACTCCATTGCCTTTCTATATGCTGAGGGCTCATTTTTTCCACTTCCAGAATTCAGAGAGCAGCAGCCTTCTCTCGTTTTCTGGACCAAGAGCTTCCTCTGACAGAAGCACCCGTCACTGCTCCAGTCAATCCATCAGTTGGAGTCACCTGTAAAGCAACTGTTGTTGCCTCCACTCTCTGCATGCAACCCCTTCTGCACATACAGTTCAAAGAATAGTTTACTTTTATATGTCAATATTATTATTAATTACCTGTCTGGATTAGCAGTGAAGATGTGTTTTATTAGGCCACACAAGCATAGACTACTGCATGACTGAAATGTAATTAATCTCTTAAAACCTTGGAGAGTTGATGTACAGGGTAGTCTAACGATAGAAAATAAAATTTACTGAAGAACAGTTAACCATATGAGAATGCTAATATTATCAGAGAATAACAAACATATTTTGAGAATGTAAGTCCAGTGACTGTGATTTTGCATTTTTAACACCAATCAGAAATTTAATCCTATTCTTCCCCTCATAACATAAATAACTGGATTTAATTACATAGCTTTTATTTGCAAGGATGAAGAACTGTGCTTCTTATTCATGCCCACATTTTATTTCTTACCATTTCATTACAACTGACCTCTTAACTATGACACCTTCTGCCGCCGTCCATATCCTAAAACATACTGAGAATCAGTTCATTTAAAGACATGATGAACAGAACTGCTTTTGTCTCTGATTCTCTCTGTAACATGTTTTGTTTTATTGTCTGCTGGGGAATACCTTGTTGATGAGGCACAAGTTGTCAAATCAAGGCAGCATTCTTGATACATCAGTAAACCAGATTCCTTTCACAATTCCTCTGGCAACTGGATACATTCATAGTAAGTTGCTGATGTGTATATTCTTAAATGTGCAAAAGACTAACACAAACCAAGCACTACAATCCCAAAAAGACAAAGAGAAGACAACTGCTGATAGTATTTAGGTCTTTCCTAGCCTTTGGAGGTATCAACACCTTATTTATACCCAGGAATCTCAACAACTGAGTAACCGAGTACTAAAGGGAACATTTCATCAAGCAGTATTTTTAAAATTAGCAAGTTAGGTCTAAAATCAGTAGAGATTGTTGGTGAGAGCAATAATGTGATATGTATATGTTTTTGCTAGATGGCCAAATTAAAGGTTTAATTAAATTGCAGTAAGAGTTGATGGGCTTCTGTATTTAAAGATTAAGCATGGAACATTTTGTGCTATGAACAAATATATGAAGAGAAATTGTAGGAAATATGATGGATGTTTAATATTTGAGATGTCAACAAGACTTTGTCAGATGCTATAACCAGGTCACAACATTCACTTTTGTCCTAAAAAGACGTTTTTGCCATTTGGATGGTATTCCACACCTAAAAAACTTCACATAATCACTTTCCATGCACTATAAGGTATTCAGGAGATTACAATCTGTAGAAGAACATGACTACACACATGGAACAATTCTAACAAGGGTCAGAAATATGTGACAACACTGACTGTGGCCCAAAATAATGAGGAGACCAATTCCTTGCAGAGGTGAGTCTGACAGAGAAATTTGTACTTTGCTGGTTGTACAGAAACAACCTGAGAACTCTCTAGTTAACACAGGAAATCTACATAAAAAAAGTATGAGGACTTTTAAGATACTGAAAGAACTAAGTCTCTGTGGTGTGTCCACCAAAACCGAAGTTATCACAGTTGTAAAGCAAAACCCAGGTGCTTTGGATCTCACAAAGTAATACATACTATGTGATAATATACTTGGACTACGTTAATTATGCTCAAACAAAATAGTTGTCTTTGACAGTGGTCCATCAGCACAAAAAAAGTGGCTATTTACATGAACACATGTGAATATGTAGGCTTTTTTAGGAAAAGTCCATGTTAAGTAATACAGACTGCAAACTGTTAGAATTATAACCAAACAGGTCCTAATAAACAATCCCTAAAAAACCAGCAAGTCTCTTTTTTTGCTTTGCTTTGCTTTTTCTTTTACATATACAACTTCAGAGATAGACTACTGAAGAAAAGATGCTGCTAAGCAAGACTCACAACTAGTCGGTTTGTTGAGAAAGGAAAAGGACCTAAACACACCAGTCTGAATTCACAAGAAAAGTAGAGACTGCTTAGACATATAATAATTTCTGTCACTAGCTGATCAATAGCAATCAAGACCTGAGACTTCCTACTGCTTCTTGAAACTTACGGTATATATCTGTAACAAGAAATAACACTCACTTTCTGACATAGCATAGCCTTACAAATGTACAAGGTTGCACACACACCGACATACTCCATTAAATATTTCCTCTCCAGAGAGAGGAATACTTAATTTCAAAATTAAGAAACGTGATCCAGAGCCTCACAAGCCTAAATGACCTATTATACTAGTTACATTCTTTCAGTTAGGAAAATAGCAATATTTCTGGTAAATGCATCTTCCCTCTCCCCACTACCAACCACAACATATTCTCCTTGATTGCTTTTTTTTCAAATGCATTCCCTATGGAAACAACTGATCCACATTGTAAAACAAACTTTAGAAATACTGCAGTAATGGACCTCAAATGTTTAAAAGCAAATGTATGGCACAGGGCTAGCCAGCTTGTTGGAGGCACATTTCTTATGCTGGTTTTCAGTTTGATTCTTAGGGATTATTCTGAAAGCTGGATCCTTACACAACTCTCTCAGTTGCTGCCAGATGTATTTCAACACTCCTCAGTTTAATGTGCAGAAATGAATTTTCTGTCATGGGGATGAGTCCTAGGCCATTTTTCACAAATATAAAGGCTTCAGGGAACTAGACGAGGCCTGGAGAGACAGCTTGGACAGCCAGACTCTGCTCATACTTCCATAACAAATACTCTATCCTTGAAACTACCCTGCTGGAGTCAGCCTGACGCTGACTCATTGTCACATTGTCCCACCTTTTTTCCCCATCAACTAGTATTTCTGACAGTCTGTTCTAATGCCTTTTTTTTTTTTTGCCTCTTCTTTAAGTAGGTTGTAGCTGCAACATCACATTGCATCAAATTTTTTGGGGCAAATACAACTACTATCAAGCCTTCTGGGAAATAATAAAAAAATCTATAGAAGCAGGACAGAGCAAATCAAATAGGGGTTGAAGTTTCAAAAAAGGCCAATGTTTCACTCAGACATAATGCACAGAACTTTTGCTTATAAACTATGGGAGTAACGGTGTATCATCAACCCCAGAAACAGACTTCCTACACTGTCAAGATACCATAGGGAATAACACCATATTTGAAGAATGCAAAAGGAATCACAATGAGTTTATCAGAGGGGTTACTTCTCCACATTCTCAAAATATCCTATATAGATTGATAGGATTAAGTCAAAGATTCTTTCAGAAGGTCCCATATTACTGAAGTGAGTGGAAATATTAATACGATCAATAGGAATTATTACTAATGCACAGATAAATACTGAATTACTACAACAAAATACAGTTATTTTTCTTATTTTACGTAATAGTTACACACCAGGCAATTTTACTAGGTATCTTAAAATGTATCCTTAAAACCTAGTACTGTTAATTTCCTTTTCACCTTCTAAGCTTATCAAATATATTAACTATTTAATATTCGGAGTCTCCTTCTGGGGAATAGAGGTACCATTTTCCTGAAACAAGTAGCAAAACTGTTTGTGGTTTGTTTCTTTTCCCCCAGACTACTGATAGAACTCCTTATGCAGACCACTAGAGGCTCCTATAGCAATTATCTCCCTCAGCAAGTATTTCTCTCTTTCCCTTGTATTCTCCACGTTTACATCTTTATCTTGTCACATGAAAATTATGATATCAAACTTGGTTTCTGTGAGCTTAGACATAAGCTGAACTCAAGGCCATTTTGACAATATAAATTTCATAAGCAGCCTTGCACATAGAATAATTACAAAGCGATGGCCCTTTTATTCTTTGGGGCACATGACCAAATGTGCCCTTTTGTTTCACCTCAGATATTCAATTCTTAAATCTTCTAAAGATTGACTTCTAATTTTAAATAAAAGAAAAACCAAAACATTTTCACAGAACTTTTCAAACTTTGAAAGGTTTGTCAAATTTAAAACTTTTGCGTAGGAAGAATCAGAATAAATCTTCTTTGCTTTTCTTCTGTTATTCCACCTCTATTAAAAAACATCTTTTACTGCCCATTATGAAATGAAACAGAGGTCAACTTGCATATCCAAACTTGAGAGAACTTTAGGTTCTGTGATTCTTGGTTCATTTGGATAACTTAGCAACATCTCTTTCCAGGGAATTGTAATTAAGCACACTTATATAGATCTAATGTGAAAAATTGAGAAAATAATTAATATACTCTGAGACATGTATTCCACTGAGAAATTCCTACTGTGTCACTTCTGGATTCATTACTTTTGAACATATTTTTCTCTTTATGTTTGTAATTAGATTTGCAATTCTGGCATTTATCTGGTAAACTAGTTCACTAGTTATGCACAGTAACCTGTGTACTAGAGCTGCAGCGATGTTGTATCATGAGTATGTCTACAATATAAGCATTATGCTGTGTATTTTCTTCCCTACCACATACACTGAAATTTCAAGTCAAAGCTCCTTGAAATATTCTCTGATCCAACATTTACTATGGTAACTGGCAATAACTGACCTTGAAGGAAGCACGTGTCACGCTCACTCTGTTACACCATATATATTAAACTGGGCATGACAAGTTATCTTCAGCACTTTTCTTTCCTCTTCAGCTAACTTCTAGCTACTTTAATGTATTTAAAAATATGGAGAAAGTCCAGATTCAAATATGGCTTGATGATTATTGGCAGGACAGAGAGTCACTGCTGATATTAGACCCTTCTTATTAGTCAAGTTTCAATAACAGCAATTCCTTTGATTAAGACCTGTTGACAATGGAAGATTCAGGTGGAAAAACAAACAAGGGCTATTTCACAAGAAATTCAGACTAAACAGTCAGTCATGAAAATGCTTAAACGTTTTTGCAGAGTCAGAACAATGACTTCCAGATGACTTTGGTTACTCAACATTGGCATTGTAAACATGGAAAGAGACAGAAAAAGGAATAGAGATTGCTTTCTTTCCTTCAAGAAAACACCCTGAGTTTTTCTCCTTCGTAACAAAGCTGCTCACATTCTTGGGCTGAGAAGCACCCTACACTATTCCCCGTTATAGGAAAATAATTTGCAACAAGAACACAACATTTGATCTGTACTATTTACTGAAGAATAGAATTCATCAATATTTCCATGTTTGTCTGATTGCAGCTTACTTCTTAGCATTCTTAAGCCATGTGACTCAGAAGGGAGAAACATTTTTTTGCCTGGCTTCCTGTATTCAGGGTTCAGTTATTTTTTTTTTAAACATCATTTTGGAAATCTTCACAGTTACCAGGAAAACATAGTTCTGCAATGTTTCTGTATAAAAAAAGTCACACAAGGGCATTCTTCTCCAGGTAAAAGAGTGGGCCCATCACAAAAACACTAATAGCTTGTAATAATAAACCCATGCTTAAATATTGAGAGGACATTTCAAATAAACATACATAATGATTAAAAGTTTTTTATCTTACTTATTTTGCATCCTTTGAAAAATCATCTATACAGTAAAGGTGTGATTCGTCATCTGAAAAGAACTTTGCATCCTCTTCATTGTAAGCTTTAATTCCAGAAGATTCACTCTATGGTTTTGGGAAATTCAGATTCTTTATTTCATGAATATTGGGGCAGGATTTAAAAGACGAAACAATTAATTTCAAAACCAAGATCAATTAATTAACAACGTTAAGATTTGACACCAAAGCTACCATTAAACATCATCCGCCCAAATGTAACTACAACTATTGCAGCATTTTTGCTTACTTAGTGCATTGGAAAGCATCAAAAAAATAACCAGACTGAAACACAAACTGGTGAAAAAAGCAGCTGCATACACCTGACTTAAATGTTAATAATACATTGAGAGTGTAAGACTCCTTAATGAGTCAGTTTATGAGGTAAGTAGACTTTAACCAGTTTTAAAGTACCTGTGTAATGTATTTGAGTTATGTGAGCCACAGTCTTTCAGTATTTTAAACAATAACTAATAAGAATGTATCAAACTCACAAGAAGATGAAAAGGGATAAGGTCAAAGATCTTATTCCCAATTAGTTTGCATGGAATACTCAGCAGAAGTGCATATGCACTTACACATGCAGGACTTTAGGTTACACTAATTACTATGAACTGCAGGAGACTTCAGAGTCAGCTCTGTAGTTTCACTTTCTTTCGGCAGTTGAATTTATTAAAAAAGTACTTTGTTTTTATCAAGGCACCTTCTGTATGCAACAGAGAGCAATATACCACAATACTGACCCATTCTGACTATTAAAACAAAGTAAAAATAATTATTAAGGAAAATAATTGAACTGGAACCAAAGATGATCTAAAACTTAAAACTTCTGTAGCTGTTTAAGTTTCATAGTATTAAGTGTTATAAAATTAGCTTTTAGAATCGTCTTGCAATGCAAACACCACCTTGCCATTAAATCTTAAAACTGGCCACTGAAAGGTCATTTTGGATCATTTGCAAGAATGGATAATGCATTTGATTCACAATCACAAACTTACAGGAATGAATTTACACAATCCTATAATCTTCCTGCTAGACATACTAGTCAATAAACAGCAATTAAAATCCTGGAAACCTGTAGTTCTTTGTTTCTTCCAATAATGAAGACAAAAAAATGAAAACAGAAATAATTAGGGCAAAAAAGTGCTTAATCTTATTTCTCCTGTTTATGTTACAGAAGACATCTAGCATCTATTTTAGAATTAAAAAAAACCCACAAAAAAACCAAAGAAAAAATAATTTCTGTCACATCTCCTTTCAAGTTTTGCTCATTAAAAAGATTCTTTTATTTTGGCAGAGGATATCCTTGCTTCACAATAGATGCCTCTGAAAAGATTAGTGGCATCTTATCATTAGTGAGGTGCATTTATAAGCAAGATGGTAAATAATACTAGACTGACTGCCTTTCATGAGAGAAGCTCTGGGTACTAGCCTATTTGCAAAATCTTTTCATTTACATGCACAAATTAGAATGTTTTCTTACATTATGTATCACTGCCAACTTTTAGAATTCTTAACTCTAGGCATTTCAGAGAATGCGGTAGCAACAAACAAAATATATAGATTGTGAGTAACTCCAATCAGTGAAACATTCCCCAGCTATGGTGCTGAGTGATTGGAGACAAGATCTGAAATCCAGCAAGGGGAAGCAAATACATCCCCTAAACCAGCAGAATTCTTTACAGATCCAGCTTCCTCTTGATGTGTCATGACAGCCTTTGAAATATTGGCAATTAGCAAATTCTAAAAGTATCTTCTGATGAAGATGAGAAGTCAGAATAATTTTAATCTCCTGGGTTTATAGTCTTTGATTTAACTGGAGGTGCTAGACATCAGGAGCAGTGTGGAAGTAAAAGGAGATATTACTTTTTTTTTTTTCCAGACAATGCATAAGGAATTCAAGCAAGGCCGGTATTGCCAAGCACAATCTGTAGGGTGCAGATGAAGCAAAGCAGTGATGTAGACCTGTCTCTTATTCACCTGACTGTGAATATCCACCACAGCCAGAAAAAAAACAAAAAACCCCCAAAACTTCAGAAGGATAAGAGAGAGAAAAATTGTAAGAAATGTTTTTCTGACATCAAACTCAGTTATGCAAATTCTTGTGCGTAAAATGTTAACATGAAAAATTGGAGATTATAGCTTTATTTGTCACTTAACTTTGCGGAATATTTTCACAAGAGGAGACCGCTGAAGGATCAACACTTTTTCAGTAGGAAAACTTGAATTTGAATTTTCCCTCCAAAAAATTAGAATTTAAAAGAACTGTTCCAGGGTTGATTTCCTAATTACATTAATTGTCAGCTGCATGAAGGAAGGATCAAGAGGCCACCAGGTTTTTGCATTTGGTTTAGGTATAAGTGAATTAACCGCGTTTTTATCTCCTTCATTAAACTGTGCATAGTTCACTTTGGCTTTTGTACCTTAATAATCATATTTCATCCTAATTTTATTTGTGTTAAATAAAATTTCATGGATATTGAATAATATCAGGACATTCCATCACAGTGGCAATTTGTAAATCCTGGGTGTTTTGCATTACACAAAACACTTGTACCTATTTTTGTGGAATACTCAGAAAATATCAAACTGTTAACTCCCTCAATATTCCTTAGCTGGCAATTATAGAGTCTGTGAAGACGCATCCTCAGGAGCCAGTGTTAGCCAGGAAAACTTCTTAATATGTGGCAGATTAAAGAGGTACCAACACAGCCACTAAAAATTGCTTTACCTGAATTCAGAGAAATGGAAATTACTGTCCCTGATCAACTTTATCAACTTTATCAACTGGTTAATGAATCAGAATTGGTGGTAAAGCAGCAAGGTGCTAATAAAGTAGCAGAATCATTGTATTTGGTGCTCTAGCAATGGCCATAATAAGTTAATAATGATGTAGCTCTTTTTCTCCCCTCATTTATTGAAGTTACAGAAAGGGTGTAATAACATACTTTACAGAATACCTTTTCTCTTTCATCATTTCAAGGAACCTGAGCATCTGGAATAATACTTAGCAATTGTGTATATTATAATGGTTCAATCTTACATACTTGCAAAATGAAGAGGAATTTACTGGATCAGAATCACAGCTAGAGTAAATCCATAGGAATAAAGTGAAATAAACAGAATGATGCTTATTTATGTTAAGTGAGAATTTAATCTATGATTTAATATAGATCAGGATATCAGTACACAACATAGAATACTGATCGTATCTTAGCAGGTCCTTCATGGCAGGATTTTAGTTCACCTTAGAAACTGAAACAATTTTGCTCAAACTATTCTGCCAAGATGCAGAATGAACCCAAAGCCTCAAAGCTGATAAAATAATTTTAACCTAAATGTACCAAACAAAAGTTAAGAACTATAGAATTGTTTACCCATACACAAGGTGATGTTATACTAGTGCACAGGTTACTAAATATATATATATCAGTTTGGTTCGAGGTCTGGTACAAAGATAGAAATGAAGTGTTCAGGATAAGTCAGTTCCCTTCAAATTCTACAGGAGTGCTAGGAGATAATTCTATAAAGAAAAAGACTACTTTTAGGTGACACTTGAAGCATAACAGACATCAAAAGAACAAAGAGGTTTACAAAGTAACACTCTCTGGACACAGTGGGGAACTAGGATCAGGGAGAGCAAGGGAAGACAGACAATTTCCTAAGGTTAACTGAAAGCAAGTCTGTTCAGCTAGAAATTACAGAGTAGCAAGACCTTTAGAAAAATAAATCTGGAGTATTTTTAAACATGCTTTTCCTCTTAAGAAGATTATAAACACTGTTATTTCAAAAGGCTTGTCTGATTGTTACATGTGCTAATGCCCACAGCCAAGGAAAGAATCACTTGCACTAAAGATGGGCAGACTTGCTGAACAACAGTGGTAGCTGTGTCAGAGTACTATCTCCAGCTGAAAATACTATGAAAAATAAAGGTTCTTGTCTAAAAAACCCTAGAGAAGCATTCAGAGATATGCATAAAGAGATAAAAGTACAAGTAATCCTCTACTTGGGAAAAATCTTACAATGCAAGAGATAAAATCTGATTACAAGAAACCCAAAACCTTGTACTGATGGATTCTTTCAAAAACTCAAAAATAGGTGTAGGTATTTGATATGAAAATGACATTTTTTATTCTTTTTCATATAAAATAATTATGAATAAACATTTACCTTTGTGATTCCCTACTCTTCTGTGTCTTTCAAAATACTCACTTAAAGCTGAAAAAAACCCACTGAAGTTCATAACAGAGGGAAAAAGGAACCACCCAGCTCCAAGGTTTTAAACTATCCTCCTAACACAGTATCTGGAAATTGTCTCAACTAAACAGAGAACTTGGTAATACTTCCTCATTGCATGGTTGTCTAAATAAAGAGATAATGAGATGTTTTGGTCTGAACACAGTAATGATATTCAGAAGGGAGCACAAGTTTAGAATTTCAAGTGGGTTTCTCTCAGTTTCTTTAAGACAGCCCACGGGGATTGCTTTAAACCTGGCACAACCACTATTACCAACTCTTATGGCTCTTTGCTGGTGTGAAGAATGCATTAGTCAAGGATGATCACAATAAGCAGTTTTGTTATGAAAAATTTAGAACCCTGACTGAAACATGATAGACTTTCTAAAAACTTGCCAAGATCCTGCAGCTCTTCAAATCTTCACAGGATTGACAACTTTGATAGCTACTGACACCTGAGTAGCTTGTGCTACAAAATGGAAAAGGTACTCTCATGTATAACCTTCAGGGTTAACAATATACATTTTTGTTATAGATTAGCTTTTTCTTTTTTTTAAATCAGACCAAACATTCAGAGATTCATCTCCTTTTCCCTTCTAAAGTACTGCAGAAAAACACTTTAAAAAGCAAATAAGTAGCTGTGAGAAACATCAGCATTGCTACTGTTCGTCTTTCTGTGACTGGTTTGCTTGTCTGTGTTAAAAAAGGTGACGTGCTCAGCTCAACAGTCTTACATTATTTGATGGGGTTTATCCATGTGCAGTGTACAAAGATGAAAGAATCCTTGTCTTTACAGGGCCAGAGGATTTTTAAGACCTTGAAGTTTATTAATCTTGTTCATCCTGATGGTCATATTTTCAGGATTAAGTCATACCTAAACTGCTGGAGATGGTATTAAAGTAGTTAGTATAAATATACATATGTGGTTTCTCTTTTATATTATTTATGATTACAATGTTCTTTTCTATTATCTCTTCTAGTAAGTAAATACTGGAACACTATTATTAAATCAAAACCTTTCAGATGTTATGATTCACCACTATATAGTTGGAAGAGTTTAATTTTCAATATCTAAGACTTATTGTAACTCCCTAAAAAATAACTTTGTAAGGTAAAGACCAAAGAGAGAGGCACTTCAAAACACAGTATTTCATAAAATGATCAGAACATTACTAATTTTTATTCTTCTAATCTGAAAACTTATGAGATACATATATCAAGGCATTTCTTAGGAGCCCCAGAGAAAAGAGTCACTAGAGAACTGTGCATAATGGGAACAATAATGACTGCACTAAAAATTCTTTTGCCTTTCAAAAGGAAGATCAAAGGAAAATATTAATCAAAATGAAAACTTGTGGTTTGTTTTTTTTTCCTGTTCTTTTATAAGTAGCATGATCAAGGGCTGCAATTGGTTAAGTATTTTCATTTAAGGTTAAGGCTGCTTATGAATACAAGCACCCTGCACAGTTAGTCTGAACTTTTTTTTTTTTGTCCTGTGATATTAGAGACTGTATGTTGCTTTCTAAATAGAATGAAAAACAGTTGGAATAGAACCTTGCCTTAGTTTGTGTTTGTAAACTAATAATTCCATATGAACTGTCATGGAAACCTTATGTTCAAGAAACTTAATTCTTTTCCCAATACATCAGCATGACTGTACAGGTAAGTCAAAGTACAAGGAATTAGAACAATTTGACTACTCTACCGGCAATTTCTACAAAATCCCATTGATGGTAATTCACTAAATTCCGTATTTCACAAATCATCTACCTTTAAGAAGAAAAGGTAACGTACTAACCCATAGCAGGCCTAGTACACTGCTGCTAAAAAGTGGTAGTACATACTGAAGGTGCTTTGTAAATAATTTGTATAGAGAAAATTGTAGTATTATTTCTCAAGAATTCTCAATGTTTCTCAAGAATTCCTTGCTACAAGTCAGCTTTCACTATGTCAGCCTTACAAAACCCTAATGGTCAGCACTGGAATCCTCCACATCATGGTCTTGATGAAGATTTATTTTCCTTTTCTAATCATCAGAGTAACACAGAAAATGGATTAACAGCTTATGAATAACTAGGAAAAAATTATCTCTGATTAAAAACAATTCTCAGCATCTTTGCTTTGGGAAAAAAAAACAAAGGGAAAAACCCCACTGAGAAACTTTTTTTCATGACATAACTGAAATTTGACAGAGGTGGGTGTAGCTTGTGCAGAATTTTCTTCTTCATTCCTGTGGCAGTCTTGTCAACAAAGCTTGCATCTATTCCCTAGAGATGTAGATTTTAGGTGCTAAATTCCTTGGAGCTTCACTATACTCTTTACAGTGTCAGCTGTGCTCATCCTTGAGAACTTCTAAAGTGTGAATTCAAACTAGTGGCAGAAATCAGCTGAATCTGGGAGCTTTCAGGATGCCAGACAGAAGATGCTACACTTGCCTGACATATATACACATGTGGTCTCCATGCCTTTCATTGACAGGACATCATTTCACAAGAAACTTAGTGACAGCTACATACACATATGTCTGGAGATTTATTGCCCCACCACATGTAAAAATGCTCTCCATACACACACACAGTTTGGTAAAGAAAATAGGAACAGGAAAAAAGAGAGACCAGTCAAACAACCTTTCGTAACTTTAAGTAGCTAAAACCCTGTTTTTGGTTAATGGAAATAAATGTAACACTTCAACTGAAAACCTGTATCTACCTTTATTTCAGATACAGGCAACACAAAAAATAATGTTGTATTTAAAGGGTTTTTTTTGTTATTTTAAATATTTCTTTATAAAATAATACCACTTAAAACTCTTCTAATGAAGTGCTTCTTTCTAACTTGCTCATGCACGTAACAATGCAGGACTACATCTGTGCACTATCAATATAAATTCTTCATAATCATTGTAATTTTTTCAGATACTAACCTGATTGAGAGCATAGTAGGCTCACACAGAGGTATGGATGAAAAGCTAGAAAACAGCAGTTATTGAGATTGTTCAGCCAAAGACTACCACAATTTCATATCTATACTTGCACTGCTATGATGTAAAAATAAACAATACACCAGTCATCGTCTTATCAAGTCCCTTAATAACATCATCAAATCATTTTGTGGCAATATACAGGAACAGATAGGGAAACAGTTGACATGCATTATCAGATCCCTATCCTGCTGGTTTGAACTAGCCATAATTCAAAAATCTTTTCATTTTGCTCCTATCTTTTATAAAAGTCTGGGGTCACATTATCAACTACCTCTCCTTTGAAAGAAATAATACACAAATCAGAACTATGCATATATCTGTATGAAACTCTTCATCTCCAGTTCCTGAGTATTTGACTACAAACCACCAAAACAATGGTGGCTTGATGTATTCATCTCATTTGTTTTTATTCTACACATTCAGCATCCTGGGGGGAGCAGAAAATACTACTTAAATTCCTAAGGCCTTTAAAATGAGTATGTCTTAAGCATTTCAAACAAATTTATATGTACAGTTGATACTGAGTCATATTAATGAAATTAATAAGCTTAAACTAGGACTTTTTATAATATAAATGTGAATTTGCATAATTCATGTTCAGATACTCAGTTGCAATTTGCACTTTCAAAAAAGTAAACTAATCATATAATTTTAGAACCAAGTGAAATGTAAAACTGCAATTTACAGAATTAAAAATTAACATTTTAGTAGTATAAAAATACATAACTTGGCATTTCCAATAAAAATAACTTCTACTAGAGTTAGAAAGACAACAAACTCTCATGATTGAATTGAGAAGTACATCAGTTACAAAAACCCAGCAGGAGTGTACATCTGAAATGGTTTAAAACCTCGGCAAAGCATGATTTTCACAAAGGATGCAGTACAGTTCAAAACTTAATGAATATAACATTAATTTTTGAGGTTACATCGAAACCACCTATCTGTTTCAAAACTCACTCTGGTACTGACTTCACAACATACTAGATTCTGAAATTACAAGAATAAATTAAGGTAGTTGGCATGTATTTGGGCCTGGATAATGAAATTGCTTCCCATTCTGACCTTCATTTAGATCATGCCCACAAAAGAACACTTGCAAGAGACAATAAACTTTCTTTTGAACATGTATAAGGCAACAGCTGAGACACTAGCAAAGTAAATCACTTCAAAATGCTTCTCTTTTTGCATCTCATTCTAAAACCTACTTATCTTTCTCAAAATAAATAACATAATGGAAAAACTGACATTTTTTTGTAGAGTAGGTTGTTGTGCCAGAGCAGAGAACATGTAAAAGCCTTTCTGTTCACAGATTTTAATGGTTCACCTTCCTGCAGAACTTCAAGAAGCTGCTTTCAACAAGAAGAAGCTCTAACTCATGTCTTCAGCTAGGCAAAAAACATGAATTTATAGTTATCTTTACAATACAAAACTGTTCTGAGACAGATGCTTCAACACACTATTCCCCCACTCCAGAGTGGAAGACAATATATAATCAATACTGTTGAAAAAAAACCCAGAACAATCTAATCCTCCCACACACACACCTTATGCTGAAACTGGTACACTTCTTTTTACAGCAAAGCTTTACATTCCCTAACATTTTGTGTGAAAGGAAACAAGAAGTCCACCTCAGTACCTGTTGTATTATTAATATACCTCAGACCACAAGCTTCCATAACTGCCTTTTCAGTAAGTATTGAAATGCCACTAAGTAAAAGTACCCTAAGTGAATGGAAATCTAAATCTAAATGTCTATCAGGCTTAATTTATACAATGGAATTTGCCATGCTACTTTAAGTTATGTTATTGCTTTAAAAATGACACCACTCATAAAAAAAGGCCTAGGTCCAATCCATTGCAAGGAGTTCCATCTATTATATATTTTCTAGATAGCATCTGACGTTACCAGTGCCAAAGCTGTAAAATCAAAGCTAAAGAAAACGTGAACAAAATTTATGTTGGCCATGCCTTTCAGAGAGCATGTCAGAGTGCAGGGTGAAGTTCAGGGCGTTTTGTGACTTGGACTCTGTGAACCCACGTTGCTACCTGCAAAATTCCTGCTAATTCAGGAACAGCACACCTAAGTGGTCTGAGGACAAGCCTGCCATTGCAAGTCCAGCCTCACTGCAAGCAAGGGAGACACAGGGTGAGAACACAGTATGCTCCTTCTTTCCCCCCTGGTGTGCTACAAGGCTCTCCAGATCTGGATATGAGCTCGAGAAAGAACCCTATGCCTCTACTCTGAAAGTAAACTCAATGAGTACCACGATAAAAATTATTTGCTGAGCACTATAACCACTATAGTTAAGTAATAGCTCAAAAAGACTGAATGCAAAACGTGAAAATGCAACAGAGGATGTCTATTGCTTTCAGGAAAAATATTTTCAGCCATTCTCACTCATTTTTAGCAGCTAGCATATCACCAAGCATTATCTTTGCCACTCTCCTTCAGCATAAGGACTGACACTTACAAAACCAGACATAAAAACATGTTCAGCTAATTCCAGTTTGTCATTATATTACCAGGTATATTAATGCAATAGGAATTTTTGTGTCTGAGCCTGTCATCTTAAAACAGTGAAAACTTTCTGACTTAGATTAATGAGGTCAGTTGTTTTTAGAAAAAATGCGTGGTTTGGATTTTTTTCTTTTTTTTTATATATATTTTGTTGTTGGAATAAAAAAAGGGGTTTGGATTCTCTTTGATTAAACACATATTATTTTAAGGATCATAACTGTACCTTCTGAGCCCCTGATATTTCATGTATGAAATCTGTAACTTCTTGTAGAGTGGACACCATCTCTCTTCTCTTTTATATTCAAGTAATAACAGCAATTAAGTACTGATTCTCGCCAGTACTTTCTGAATTAATGCAATGAAGTGTGAATCTAAAACTCTAGTCATACTGACATGATACAACTGCCTTCTCATGAAACTGTAATGAATAAAATCAAACAGCAGGAATTCCACTGGAAACAATGAATAGTAGCAATCTACTTCATCTTATATTACAATGACTGCTTCATATAATTTCATTTCATTTCTACATAAAATAGAGAATTCTATTGTCTGCTCTGCTGCCACTTCTTTTGATATTTGAAATATATTTAATTATACAAGGTCACATCTGAAGAGATAAAGCTCTCTGGAGAGAACGAAATTGAACTTTTCCATATCAGATCACTTCTCTCTCCAGAAATGAATTCTTTATTACCCCGAAATTACATGGTATTATCCTGAAATGACATGATATGTCTTATTTCTCATCTAGCACATTCCTGGAATTAGGCTTGAGTATAAAAGAAAACTAATGGTTCTGAGAATTGGCTGCTCCAAAGGCTTCACTCTTTCATTACTCACTCTTGATAATTGGCAGTCCCCAGCAGGAGAAGCAGGAAGAAATATGCCAGTTGCATTTAGAGATGGGAGTTATGGCCTTTTCTTTATGATGTTGCATAAAAAATTATGGCAAATTATAACAGCTGTTACGGATGTGCTAAGCCTGCCAAAGGTCTGTTTGTGTTAAAAGATTGCTTTTTTCCCCAAATTCTAAATGTAGAGTTCTTCAGTCCTTCAAAGGCCTAAAAAGTGTTAGCAACTGCGGTCACACAAACGGAAAAAGAGTAATTAATGGGAAGACAAATGTCACTGAAGATAAAAAGAGATTAAAAAATTTATGAATCTTCCTTTTCATCCCCATATTAAAGATATTGGAAAAGACAGACACATCTCATAGCTCTATATTTTAGTAATAAATGAAAATGTTACACTTTTTGAATTGTATCTAATACCTACAAAATGTGTAAATAAAACACCTATTCTATTTTTTAATCTAGGGTTTTTTTAAGCTACTTACTATGGTTTTATAAGGAAGTAATTGTTTACAAATAATATTTTGAATGACATCTATTTGAACTGTGGGGAAAAAATAACAACAGATATCATTATATAGAATATAATTGCTTATGATGGCTATGGTATTCCAAATTTATTTGGTCCATTTTCCAAAGATAGGATACAAAAAGTTCCAGAACAGGACATGGGAGCTGCAGAGCTGGCGGGGTTTGATACCATGTAGGTGAACTTTAACTGAGCCTCTAGTTACCTTCTGCATCTTAGCGCATTTACAGCCTTTTAGGAGATACTCTTAGGACAGTCTGCAGGATTCTTCATAAAGTATTGTTTTTCTTGTTAGTAGTGCAACATTTTTGGATTTATTATGGGTTTAAAATCAACCATTAAGCAACACCTGCAGCAAAATGCATTTGCAGACCCAAGATGCTACAAATATAATACCGAAAGTACAAAGGAAATAAGAAACTGCAACTAAAAGAACAGTTTTTTTGTCTGGGCACAAGATTACAATGCCTTCCTTTCAAATAGCTCATGCTTTTCAAAGATATGCAGAACTGGCAAAAACAAAAGAAAGTTTTATGAAAGCTGTACATGCAAACTCTAAAAGCACACGTTCTGCCAACTAGTTCTCAATAGCATGCACTGTCATGGCACACATACACTGCACATCACTTATTAAAATTTTCTACATTCATTAAACTTGAATTAGACTTTATTTAAACTTCCATAGACTTTAACAGATAGTTGGAACTTCTGTTTCCATTAACATATTGTTAAAAAACCCCAAATTTCCCAAATCTTAAAATAGAACAATGGGACTACTCTTTGATATATCTTTGTTACAAAGTTTTCAAAACATTATGCTGAGCACAAGTTTTTGTTCAGATGCTTCAGAATTTATTACTGTTTATTATTTATATTTGCCTGTTTAGCAAAGCTAAGCAAAACAACAACAACAAAAATGGAGATGTAGAGATAATTGCAGACTGACTTCTTTGAACAGCTTCAAAACTGTTTGGCAAAGCTAAAAAACGTTAAAACATATGCAATCCTAAAATCTGAGCATGGGTCACAATTGTTTTTATGTTCAAGAGTAATCTATGATGCAAGGGAAAGTGAAAGTGGTTTTGAAATCACTCTTATCTTTTTTATTTTCCTTTTTTTTTCTTTTTCATTGTTACACTGTTTAAGTGCTTAATGGAAACTATGATTCTTCATAGAAGAAATTACTGACTTTTGGGAAACCTTATTTTCCTAGCGTGAAGCATTTCACTAAAAAATTATGAAGACCTTCTACGTTGTTTTCACAGCAGGAATAACTTTTCTTTCCCTTTGCTAACAGACATCAAAATCAAATTAACAGCTTTGTTGCAGAATCTGTAAATGCCAGTCAAAAATATGATCTGAAAGACAAACAGAAAACTCCTGAGGCAAGAACAGTCTTTCTGTTTTTATAATGATCAATATGCTCTGTATACAACTATAAATAAATTACAATTGGTCTCAACATTTAACCTTGGCACTGCAGAAATTATATGGGCTTTTTTAAAGTTTCAAATTATTGACAGTTTTCAGAGCTAGTATGAGACATACACATTCATATCGTAAGTGGAAAATATAGAAAAAATACTGAGACAGTAATTTATATTTCAATAATTAGAAAGTAACTATTAATTGATAGAAAGATTTTTCTACTACTCCTTTATGGGCTTTCAGTACACCATGAGCTCAGCTTCCTTTATATCCAGACTAACTCCACTCCCCAGCAGATAATTTTAGTTTGCACTCTTTGAATGTTAAGCCAACACCTCCAGCTGTAATGTTTTCTTGAGATTTTATCCCTTTGCAGTAGATCTCGGACCAAAAGGACATATTAACAAGACAAGAAAAAACTTTTATTTCACAAAAGTGAGATATGGTCCACATTTCATGGAACTGCAAAAGGGACCAGTCTGAAGACTAACTTGTGTATGCTCTTTCTGCTGTCTGTGAAAAGAAAGGGAGAAGGTGGCAATGAAAGACTGAGACAAGATACTACAAACTTTTTTTTTACCTATTAAAGAATAGGTTATTATTTTGATTACTTGGATAGTCTAAAATTCTATTTTTGATTATTTTATTAATCTCTTTTTCCCAAGAAAAAAAGAGGGTCAAAACTGGACTTTGATTACCTTGAAGCAAACCTTCAGTAATTTGAGACAAGTCTCCAGATTTCTATTTGTGAGCAGCAGAATTCAGTCCTGAATCATTAAATTTGAGAGTTCTCATAAAGAATTAATACAATGGTCATTTAACAGTAAATCCTCATCATGATACCACAATAACAGTAGGAAAACATAAAAATGGCTTTCCATTAAACTCAGTCCCTTTCACTTTCTTAAAACAACAGCATCTCTTTTCCCATAAATATTCCTCTCCCATTAAATATTTACTCACTGATCTATATTTTGTCTACTCAGGCCATACTTTTAGAAATTATTTTCCTTGGAAAAATAAAGTGTTGAATAACTCTGCAGTCATAAACTAGGGAAAATTTCATTTACTTCAGAAAGGGTATATAAGTGCTTTAGAAAGGGTGTATAAATGCTTTAAGGGAGGGTTACATGCCCAGCTTAAGACAGCTGTGTGAAAATTTCTAAACCTGGATTTTACTGTATATTATTCATACTTTATTTTATTGTAAACAGAAAAGGTAATGTGCATAATTTCTCTGCTTTAATTTTCAGTCAGTTTGGAGTAGAAGTCCTTTGTGGGTTTAGTCAGCCCAGCATCTTCTGAGTGATCAATAGCAGGTAATTTCAAAAGCACATGAGAACAGATGAGTTTGCCATTTTATCTTCCCACACCTCTCTCTGCTTCTACAGCTGTGAACCTCAGAGTGTCCTGAGGTGAAGGGCTTGCCTACGTATTTATGAAGCCTCAATGAATTTGCCTTAAATTTTTCCAGTCTTGCAAATCAATACAATCATTTAGCATTCATGACACTTGTAGCAAAGCAATTTCATACTGCTACTCTTCTACAAATCTATCCCCATTCTGCACTGCCTTTTTAGAAATGAGAGCATTCCACACAGGATTCAACTTGTAGCTGGATCAAAGGTACATTAATTGCATAACAACATCTCCATTTTCTTTACTCAACTCCTTTCCTAATTTGCTTTTTGGCCACTATTTCAGAGTTAACCTTCCAGTCAATACTACCGGCTTTTAGTTATACCTCTAAACTGGTATCAGTGCATTAAACTACATAGAGGAGGAAGAAAAAAAAAATCTTAGAATCCCTAAACTATGATGTTATAACTCAAGAAACTGAGGAAACATCATCCTTATGGTAAACACTGTGTAGATATGGAGGACTACATCAAAATTTTACACATGCCCTTAAACTCCAGGCACTGTGCACAGGATTAATTTTATTCAGCATAGCTCCATCTTTTAGTCAGCAAAACATCAGAGGGCATTTTTAAATTGCTATCTTATTTCTGTAGCTGGTTCATTTTTAATAGCTAAGAAATAACCACACTGTCTTTGAAGAAGTCACCAAAATGAGAGATGACAGAGAGGATTCATCAGACCTTTGACTATTATGCATTGCCAGCTTCTTAGATAACAATTCTTATTTCCTCCTCTTTCTTTCCCTCCTCTTTGAGAAAGAGTAATGGAACTTTTCAAAGCTTTGTACAAATTTACTGAGATAATTTACTGCTTCTTCCCCTTTAAGAAACCTTTGATTTCTGGAACTGTCAGCAAATCTTACCAACACACATAGTTGAAATTATTTGCCTTAATCACTGCTAACACAGCTTGAGGTGCTATGTCATTCACACCAACCAGACATCAGCACTTATCTTGTCCTTTCACCCTCCAGTGGCTGAGCTTACATAGCTTGAGAAACTATCATAACCCTCCAGCTAACCTCCTGTTAGTTTTTATGTTAATGAATTTTGCACATCAACTTCTATGAGTTCCCTGGCTTCACACACTTAAGGTCTCCTCTATAATAAACCTGCCTCCTCTTGATAAACTTTCCTCACTTAAGAAGTATTACCGGCACATACTCAAGTCATCAGGCCCAGTGCACACACCAGCTCTCCAAATTAAAAGAAATCCCCCCACCAAATCTTTTCATCTTGCAAGTATCATATTCCCTAGCTATTCGAAAGACAAAGCAGTATTACTATTTTCATGGCTGCTGACAAAACAGTCTAAGTACTTCCATCAACATATAATGTTGTGCGTTGTGCCTCGTCACCAGAGCTGGAATTAAAGAAACAATTTCAGCTTCCATTTTTTAAACTCAGTGAACAAGTTTACTTCAGATACACTCACTTTCCATCAACAGACCAGGAATTTCCATAAGGATGACCTTGTAGATAGGCAGATTCACAAAGGAGTCTGATATTTCACTCAAAAGAAATACATCACTTTCGTTTAGTGTTTAGCATTTGCTCTAAAGATTCAGTTCATAACACGCTCAACTGTTTATTTAGAAGTACATAACAAACTGTCTGGCCTTCCTCTGCTTTGTCTGAGCATAAGAGAAAATTTCTATTAATACGTAACATTAAAAGTATCTCTTGCATATGCTCCATGCAACAAAATCAGAATGCAGTCACTTGTGTGCACACAGTTGCAGGAAGCACAGAGAAGGCTGCTATCTCCAGAATGACCTTTCTAACTAAGGGAACACATTATCGAGCACTATTGCCTCTCACAAGCTTGGAAGGACAGCACTTTTAAAAGTTTTATGAATGAGTACATTTCTACTGAGTCAGGTTATTGATGGCACAACCTTCTTAGTACTTTGGTGATATAACCCACTGATTATAGTTGCAATCACAGGGCACACACAAAGAGCTACCTCGTAAACTAAGTTTTCTTTCTAGTCTATAGACTTAGACCAGACTTTGATGTTGGACTAAACAGAACCCTTAACACAGTAATACTGCATCTAGAGCTCATACCCGCATAAGGCTGGAATAACATGTAAATAAAAAATGAAAGCTGGATCAGCTGGTGGAGATGTTGGTGAGTGACCATTGTCACCAACACCATGAAAGAATGATGAGATGAAGAAAACAACAGCAAAGAGCCTGAAGGAAGAATATAGAGAGGGGCATAGCTCCAACCTAAAACTAGTGACTTCCAGTAGAAATTCAGAGGTGTGTGCCTCAAGAAAGTCCTGCCTGAGATCTCTGTCTTGATTACCCATTTAATAAGTAAGGCCATTCTGTAGTGAATAACCACGAAAAGGAAAGGAGGAAAATACCCTGGATGCTAAAAGACCATACCTTTACTATAATGCTCCTGAAATCTCATCACTATTAGTAGCAAAAAGAGTTGGAACTTGTTGAAAAGTATCAGATGGATGCCGTGTAGCAAATGCCTAAGCTTTTCAACAGAGACCAGGATCAGCACGTGGGAACCAAAAAGAACTACTGCCACACTGTGGCAGACTGTAAAAAACAACAAAAAAAAGGGAATTTCTTTACCAAAGTAGCCTTCGGGGTATCTCTGGTCAAAGGGAAGTTTTTCCTTCTGTGACCAGTCTGCTTTTTTACAGTACCAAAAATAAGGAGGGAACCATGAAACTGCGTGAAACATCACAGCACACCTCCTGGGAAATGCCTGAGCAGTCACAATGTAGCAAAGAATAAATCAGACAAAGGAGCTAGTTTGCTGGAAAGACGACAGTTCTTTGACTAAACATCTCTTGGCACAACATTCAGCAAGAAAAAAAAAAAAAGAATGAGGTTATTTAATAGATATTTAAATAAAATACTACAGTTTGTAAACACTGCATGACTATGGAGTACAATCACACATATGCTATATATGGCAGCTGAAACACTTGTTTCTTCTTTAAGATGCTAAACCAGCTTTAAAAGGTTAAAGAAATATTAAAGATGCAAAATCACAGCATATTTTATAATACAATTAATTTTTCATTAAAACTTTGCTAAGCATTTTTTTGAAGCAACCTGTCATTTGAACCACAATCTAGCAGATGATACTACGAAAAGCAATGACTACCAATTCTTAATTCTACCTTATGTCCATTACAAAAGATGAAAACATAGTATCAAAGAACTGTTTATGCTGGAAAAGAACTCTAAGATCATTGAATCCAACCCAGCACTGCCAAGTCCACCACATCCCTAAGTAAACCACATCCCTAAGTGCCACATCTACACATCTTCACACCCAGGATGGTGACTGAACCACTTCCCTGGGCAGCCTGTTCCAGTGCTTGACAACTCTTTCAGTGAATTCTTTCCTAATCTCTAATCTAAATCATAATTTTTATATTTATATATACCTTCAGTTTATATGCTTATATATACCTCCATGCAAATACGAATCCTTTTACCCCAAAATTCTTCTTGCACACATAACAGAAACAAAGGAATTAAATTCTTTTCAAGGAAAAAAAAGCCATCTATTGTAATTAGTATTTACAGATTGCCTTTGCATTTCAAACTTTTACCATTAGAGACTGCTCAAAAGTACTCCTAGAAGACTGAATCAGTTTAAAGAGAGATTCGAAAAACTGGTATCTATTTGAAATGCATACAGACATGCTGAATTAGATGAAAAATACCAGAAGAAACTTTTTAATATTTTGTGAAACTTTCAAATGAAGTAACCAGTACTAAAGCTATAAAGGAGATGGAAATCAGAGTCTTGACAGCCTTGCCTATCACTATAGGCTGCTGAGAAATCAGATTATGTTTGTTCAATTCTTCTGCTACTGTCAGAAAAGGTTTTACTTTTGTAAATTAACTAATACTTTTATTAGTTGAGTCAAGTACAGCTTTACAGAAAACAAAGTTTATAAGCTATGATTTTCTGCAAAATGCAGGAAATGCATTTCAATTATGCAGAAACGGAGAGATAACAAAAGAATCATATTAGACGAATTAGGATAAGAATTATGTTTAATGGATTATTAGTTTCTCAAGTATATCTGATATTAAAATGAGCACATGAAGTTGCAGAGGTAAAGCTTACATTTTCTAGATTCAGCTGCTGTGCAAAGTTAGTGTAAGCCTGTTTTCACAAATGGAAGAGCATGGAGTAAAAACAGCTACTAAGATAACATATTAAACCATGTGTAATTTTGTCTTCCATCCTCAGGAATTGTAATGGCATAGTAAAAATGCCATCTAAGTGGAAAGAAAGGCATTCAAAATGATGTGCTATATCTTTTCTTTTTTGTACTTTTATTTCGGTACATGCATTTCTGCTACCACATGTAGCTGAATTGAGTCCAACGGGCCTTATTGCAAGAATGTAACTATATTATAGCAAAGAGTGGGAGGATTTACTTCAGCAGCGTAGGAGACCCATGCCTTTGTGCCTTGAGGGATCAAATATGCCTTATTACTGACTATTTTTACAGACTTCTCATTTTATGTACTTACTAGGCTGAGCCCACAGAGCTTACATCTTGCTATGAAGGTGCTCAGAAGAAAGGTGGCATATTCAGCTGCAACCTCTGAGGCTGACGAATGGATAAGGAAAAGAAATGTCTTAGATAGAATCCTCCCTGAGAGGGAACAGTAAGTCCCTGCACGCAGGCAGCAGGAACAAGCAGTTCCCCGGGTCCCAGCCTGATCTAAGGCAGGGCTCTGCAGAGACGCTGAATAGTGATCGTCCTACAGGGACCATTTGCATTGTCTCCGTATTCTTCTGCATGCATAGAAGCAGAAAAGCTCCTAAGCTGTTTTATTGCTTTGTAGCAGCATCAACTTGAGATTGCAGGCTCAGAAGTCATGTTATGGAGGCAGTTTATACCTCTACCATATACATATTTCCACATAAATCAAGTTTTGATTATTTTAAAGTCTTCAGTTTAAAAAAAAAAAAAAAAAATCAACAAACCACAACCCAAGAACAGTACACCTGAACACCCCAAATTCACTTCTCACATTGTTTTTATTCCCTCATAACGAGAGCTATGATATCATAACTGACTTTGCATTGATTTTATTGATCCATTAATTTTTCCTGAATCATCTTAGATATCCTTGCCAGTTCATAATGGTTTCCTCAGCTTGGATGTCAACCAGGGTTGGACACTCAGAACTAAGAGCTGAAGAACAGATAGAAAAAAAAAAATAATTGGAGCTTGACCTATACTCCTTAAGTTATCTTTGTCATGGAAGCAAGAATGTAAAAAGAAAAATTTTTTTTTTGAGAAGACACCTGGAAACCTTTTCTCTTTTTCACCATTTGTCAGTACCCTCCTCCAACACATACACTAAGTTTTTTCCCCTGCTACTCTGACTATCCCTATGCAGTCTAAATCCTTTTTCATTTCTATTGCTGTGACCAATCAAACTTTACTCTTGCCTTTTAAACTCCCGCAGTAAACTTGGAAGGGCAAAGTTTAGCATTAGACATTAAACTTCAAGGTCAATAACCTTGATACTGTTTTCACAAAGAAACAGTGGCCCTGTACACCAACTAGGACTAGACAAGGGAGGATTTGGTACCACTAACTCACACTAGATACATATCCATGAATGAAAACAGAGGCTAGAAAGAAAAACAGGGAACAGAGGACAGGGGATGAATTATTTTTTGAAATATTAGAAACAGAGTACCAGACCTAGAGAGCAGTGATGCACATGAACAACTCCAGACTATTCAAATAAGGATAGAGGTTTTGGAATAGTCAAAGCCAAGAGATTGTTTTCATCTCATTAAAGTGCAACTTGAATTCTGTGATATTAGCCAGGTTCAGTTTAGCCTGATAATTAGTCCTGGTAGCTGCTTTTCTTTCCCTTTAATACAAAGGTAGTTTTTCATGCAAAAAAGCAGAATAATTTGCATACCTTCAAAAAAGTTTAATATGTAATCTGGCAAAACTATATCCTAATTTTTCTTGTTAGAAATTCCTTACTAGCATTCCACTGCATGCCAGTCATTATTTTATTATTAATATAGCACTTTCTATTCTTTTGGAGGTAAGCTGCATTTGTTTTTCTGAAGCTCTAAATATCAAATTGATTGGCATAATAAAACATATAGCTTCCACATACATTCTGATCCTTTTCTACCAGGAACATGATTCTACTGCTACCTTTTTTCCTTCAATTTTGATTTCATTTCAGAGATTTTGGTGCCATGATGAAACCTCCAAATGCTTCAGTTTATTTCCTCACAAGGAGAGGCTGAGGGAGCCTGGAGAGGACTGAAAGGGGACCTTACCAATGTCTGTAAGTATCTGAAGAGAGGGTGTCAAGAAGGTGGAGCCAGGCCCTTCTCAGTGGTCTCAAGCAATAGGATGAGAGGCAACAGGCAGAAACTGATGCACAAGAAGTTCCACCTGAACATGAGGAAGAACTGTGCGGGTGACTGAGCACTGGAACAGGTTGCCCAGAGAGGTTGTGTTGTCTCCATCACTGGAGATATTCAAAAGCCATTTGGACACAATCCTGAGTAACATGCTCTAGGATGACTCCGATTGAGCAGGTTGGACCAGATGACCTCCAGCAGTCCCTTCTAACCTTAACCATTCTGTGATTCTGCTGCCTGTTCAGTTGAATAGTTATGCTGAAGTTGGTAGAACATTTCCCTCATGAAGACTACTACCACAGTTAAAAAGTCAAGGGACTGAGCTTCCAAATTTACCCAAAGTATCTAGTAGAGAGCTGCAAACTAAAACATGCATAGCAACAATCATGATGCTAGAGGGGTTTTTTTGGTTGGTTGGGTTTTTGTGCATGTGTGTTTGTTTCGTTGGGGTTTGTTTTTTTTCTGGTTGTTTTGTTGTTTTTGTAAATAAAAGCTATGCCCTCCTTTGTTTTCTTCTGTATAGTTCTCAGTAGTGTTTTCCAGCTAATGTACTCTTCAGCTCCGAAGTGCCCACTAAGTGAATTTTGACTTGAAACAAATTAGTAGAGAAGAATTTATATTATAATTAAGAAAAAGACAAATTTCTTCTCAGATCCAAGTATTTCCATCTGATGTTTTTATCTCCTTTTCAAATATGTTCTGCTTTCAAGTAAATTTAAACAGAGCACAGTGATTAGGAATTTGAAGGGGTCTTTCGTGAGTTAAAAGAGGGTTTTGAATAGTAGTGAATATGCCATTTTGCAACTGTTTCTAGTTGTAAAAATATACTGAGTGAACCCAGAACCAGACACAATGACAGGTAAGACAAAATCTGGTTATAGTTTGAGTACTGTAATGCTGAACTTGCGTTGTAAAATCAATGATGTACATATAAACGATAATTTCCACCACTTCTTAAAAAGGAAATTTAGCATACTAGTTCTTGGAATAATTGAATAAGCCTTACAGCATTTTGCTAAGGTTTCAAATAGATGTGTACCACAATTAGAAAGATTTCAAAATGATAAAGGCTAAAAAAACCCCCAGAATTAATGTAACTAATATGCAATGTTCGACTTTGCAAGTAAAAGCAAAACTGCTTCATTTTAAATCCTGTGCTGCTATTTCATTTTCAGTTCGACTCCTAAAAGGCTTATTTCCTTGTGATACTGCTCCAGTTGCTCTCTGTGGGAAACTATAGAGTTTATATATTATTCATCCAACTAAAAACCCTGAGGCAGGACCCCTATGGAGACTCTTCAGTAATTGGTCTCCAGATGCTGGTGATATGCAGTGCTCTAAAAGTCCTTAAACATCATGAGAACACAATTCCATCTGCTTTTCAAGCTGCATACGTTTAAAGGAACAACATCGACTGCTCACTGACATTTTCAGCCCTCTTCTACAGTACCTAACTATTCACGAACTCATGCGCATTGAACTATAATTTATGCGGTTAACACAACAGCATAAAAATTTTCAAATGAAATAATCACACTATTATTCAATAAATATGTGACGTACCTGAGCAATCTATCCACAACACTGTATGTTGGCAGCAAAACTATCGATTGCTTTAATGTTTCCAGAATACACATAAACAGGAGGCTGAGAGTGAAAAGCTAAGCAGGAATCATTCTGTATTAACATACCCTGAGAAGATGCAGGTATGTGCAGTGAAAGTTCATTTGGCATTTGCATTTATTCCCTGAAACAGTGAAACTATAACATTGTTCAAATCTTAATTTCAGTACGACTCCAAAATAGGCATTTTTGCAACTCACTGAAACAGTCCTCGAAGCAGGACTAAAATAATTTTGTTCTAAACTTGGATGGTTAATCTCTGCATTTCCTTGAACTCCTGTAAACTCTGAATAATAAGCACTTTAATATTTCTTTTTCCAAGAACACTAAAACCCAAAGGAGGTTAGTTTTCAGGACATCTTACTTGTGAGCATTGTTCAAACACTCAGCATGGAAATTATTAATGATAATTTAATTTATATCTGCAAAAGATGCTGACATCAGTTATTCATCTAACAGTCCTTTCTCCTTTCTGTCTTCTTTTGACCTATCTTCAGGGTTCCCTATTACAGCCCGTACAGTATCACTGTTATTTTTTCTAAGTCTCCACCAATACCCTTTGTTTCCCTCAACTGCCATATTGTACAGACTTGAAATGCAACAGTTCAAAGCTGACAAATTAATTAAGTTCATTTAGCCCAGAGCTGTTCTTTGACATCAAGGTCAGTGAGATGCAACTGATACCATTTGTACCCTAGTGCCATAAATTTGTACCCTAGGCACATCTAGGTGTGCAAAAATCACTACATGACGTGAAATCAGATGCTACTCATGCTAGAAGCAGCCAGGACTAGCCATCATAGTAGACAGAGACATGTCTCATCAAGAACAGTGAAAATAAAAACTAAACTGGGTATGTAACGCTTAAGATCAAGAAGATGAGTATGCTAAGTAATAAAAAGGAGTAATATAGATAAAACACAACCTACTTGGGTTGAAACCAAATTTTGTCACAAAAGATGAAGGAGCAGCGTAACTTAAGAAGTTAGGTGTAGTCCTTCAGGATGAGACAGGGGGAGACAATAGGACCAACTGCCGCTTCCTGATTGCAAGTGCCAACACATTTCTCACCACTAACACTGAGACAGTAAGAGGCAAAGAAATCTTGGATATAAAGTTTTGGCCAGCTGTAAGAAAATCTGTCGAGATGGCATCTTCTGAATAATCACGTATGACTAAAGAATAAATTAAAAACTTGAGCAGTAACTCAGAGAACATATATTATAACATCACTATCACTGCCCACAGTAAAGCAACCTTGAAACAAACTAATGCTGCAGCGGTTTTGTGGTACTTGCTTATGCAAATTCTTACACCTGTAATGAGGTCGTTCACTGAACCTCAGTAGCCAAGGGCAAATACCAAAGAATAAATCAGTAGTGTTCCAGACTGGAGAACCAGCCTAACCTAACTTGGAGTTAATATTAAAACGGTTTGCTCCGAAACAAAAATTCATTTGCACAGCCTTTACCAGTGGTCACAGATGTACTGCTACTCATTTTAGAATTATGACAGCATGTATCATTTACCTGGTGATTGCTGAATAATGTATAGGGGGTTGCAAAGCCCAACCGAGCTCCACCCTTGTATATGGCTTTTCCTCGTCACTGGTATGTAAATTACAATAGCTCAGCTGTTCAGTAATGTGAATGGAGCTGAGCTTTTTAAGTTATCACATTAGTAAGCAATCTATGTAGAGATGAGACAATGGGAACACTAATAAATTCCTGCAGTATTCATAAAACCATGAAAATGTAGCATTTCTATTGATGAAATACTCTTAAAAATTACCACAGTAAAATTACAAATTATGGTAAATTTCTATGAAAATAAAGACATCATAGTGACCACTATTGGAAAAAAGGCATTTATGACCCTTATCAGTAGTGTAACATCACAGTGATAATTAAGGTTTTATAACATCCTTTACAAAGTCTAAGGAAAGGTTGGCTTCCTAGATTATTGAGTTCTGCTTACCTTTATTGAATTTCACTTTTTTTAATGAAGCCTGGCTGATTGTTTTAACTGCATAACAAGTTACTAAGAACTACCTTCATTCCAGACTCTTTCACTTATTGCAGCCATCAGTCTGCTTTTCACTAGAGAGGAGCTCAACCTCATAGTGCTCACCAAAAAAGGTGGGCACTTCTCTTACAGGAGATACTACATTTGACAGAGGAAATATGGGTATGATATACAAGCTTATCCGAATACAGAAACACAACAGATGGAAAAGAAACCTTGTGGTGTTATTTTGGAAATAGAAAAAAGAAATCATGGTAGATGCACACTTGCCCTGTTAGGAAAATTGAAGAACACATGTTTGTTACCGGCAATCTATTCCAAGGCAACAATGTGTTGTTTACGCATTTACACCTGCCCAAATGTACACCCTGAAATAATGTAGTGATAATAGAGGAAAGCTAATATAAGCAATTCTTGCAGTCCTAAGCATGAGTTACGAAGTTATAAAATATTTTCAAGTAATCTCACCAGCGGGTACTAGAAACTTCTGTCTAAACCAAGCCATTAAAAATAACAATTGGAGAATATTTTTTTTTTTTTATCATTGTAGAATCCCAGAAGATAAGGGGCTAATGTATATGCCTCAAATACCAGTAGCTGGATGGCTGTGAAGCCAACCAAATATTGTTAGTAATAAGAGACAAGAATTGTTGGTAATAATACTCTGTGAGAAAGAGGTGTACTTGCTATAAAACACAAGTAAGAACATGGAACTGCCTTGCTTTTTCCTATTCTTCCCCTTAGCCTGCATGCCTGTCCCAGCAGAATATCTTACATAAAACAGCATCTTGTGATGGGTTAAATAACAGAATCCCTGTTCTTGAACACTGGAAAATCTAAATTCTTCTCCCAGGTTATCTCAGTTTAACACAAATATATATCACCCCTCATGCTTACCAGCACTAATCTGGAAGAAATCTTTTGAGCCCCAGTCCTTGCTGTCACAGGTAGTCTTAAAGTAAGGTAAAACAGTCTTTGTACAGCAACTAAAATCTGCAGCCATGTGATCACTGATACCTTTTTTCTTCTACTTTGTTCAAACAAGTAAGAATTTTTCTATCTTTTTGACTTCCTCTTTCAAGAGAGCATTGAGTTTTCAGAAACTCCACTTGAAAAGTCTTCATTTCAGATCTGGAGAGAACAGATGCATTGTTCTTCTAGCTAAACTATGTAATTCTTTTGTCAGTTCACACTTGGAGGGAACATTCAGCAAAGTATAATCCTATATAGATTTGTTACCTTAACCATCTTCAAAATGTTCATAGTCACAAGGGATGACAACAAGGTGATGAGAATTCAGTGCCTCCTACTATAAAGAGCATTCCCTCTCTGATATTTCTGTTCTCACACCCACATATTAACTCTTTTCTTAGTAACAAAAATCAAATTAATTTAAAGATGCTTAAACTCAATCCAATAAAAATGAAAACAGTACAATTTTTCTGCATAAGTATAAAAAAAAAAAGCATGTGGCCCTTATACACACAAATATGTGTGTCTATGCACATGCACACACCATTTGTAAGAAATCTTCTCCTTTACAGAATTTTTATACTCTGTAAATCATGATGCACTATTTTTACAGAGTTAGGTAAAGAATCCTCCCTACACGTATGATGAAAAAAAGGGCTACATATAAATTGTAAATACTGTAATCAAATAATTGAGATAAGCCACATAATGCTCAGAAACACAGTATTTGAAGCAAATACAAATTCATATTTGAAGCACCTGCTATTTAAAGCACTTTAAAGGCATTCATTAAGTATCCGATGAGTTATATGCAGCAAAATATATATACATTTTTTGACTGTTAAATGTTGTTCTTTTGCACTTAAAGGTATGCAACATAGCTGTATTTTTCATTAAAATTTGGAATATTCTCTGATGCAGTGATCTCTCTTATCCATACTTTTCCTACATCTTCATAACTGAATTTTATGGTCCAAAAAGCTATCCACAGAGTTACTGAGTTTATATTCGTGAGGTTCTATCAGCAGGTTACATAGCTCTGAAACCATTTGACACACCACACCTCAAGCTCAGGACAGTATTTTACGTTTAAACTACAAAGCTACTATTTGAATGTTTCTCATACATGGGGTGGCATTCTGTGATTGTTGTACTACAGGTCTTAAAAATATTTACTATTTGCACTTATTATTAGTCTGTGCCATCAGTCCACTGGAAAAATGACACTTCACTGTGAGATGACTTCAACATGGATCAACTATGGAAATGCATTTATAATGCCTGGAAAGTAAAACAGCAGTTAAGGGAGTTACAGCTCACAGCTGAGAGTTTTGAAGAGATTATATTAATTTTCTTAGAGTAAATCACTGTAGTAAAATAATCAAATTTACGCCTACGAGAAATGCATAAGCAAAATAATCCCAGGAGGACTGGGAACATGAAACAATTACAGTAAAAGGCAACTTTATGAGATTTCTATTTACTCTAGTTGTGTCCCAATCCCCTTTGAACAAGGCCTATTTCTGAACATATTTTGTTGAGGGAAATCAGAAACAAAGCAAACAACATCAAAGCACATGGAACAGATATATAGAATACTGCATTTGTATACATAGTTGGTTAAATAACAGTAATCTAGGATGGATTTTTACATGGATTAAGCATGCATTTGGAAGGCAAGACTAGAGCATTTCTTTCCAGAATTCAAAATATATCTGGAAACCAACACCACAATAAAATAATAACAATTGCATTAACCTGCTAAACAACATGGGCTGACCTCTATAAATCTTCACATCTTTCCTATGTCACTTTAAAGGATAAAAATTAACCATCAGTTGTGAAATTATTTTGAATTCATAATCAAGAATGTACTCTATGTTTGGCTTGCCAGATGTAAGAGACCCTGCACTAAATCACTGTAATGGCATTATAGGTTGTAGTAATATAGTTTATATAGTCTAATGATATTATTGATTACGAAAGGTAACTATACTTAAACAGTAATGATGCCTTTCTGTCTTTTCATTTGGAAAAATCTTTATGAGAGATGTCAACGGAATTACAATCAAAGTTAATGGTCCTCTGAAACAGATTTAAAGAAAAACAGTTGTTAGACAGCACTGCTGAAATGTCTTAGCTATCTTCTGCAGGAATTACTTTGTAATTCCTTCAATGTATTAAGATGATATTAATGTTTTGAAGCCAGCATGACTTTGGCATCAACATGCTATGCTCGTCCTTCTCTGAGGCCTTCATGTTTCATTTATAACAAAAGCTGTTCTTCCTACAGCATGAAAAAAAAAGTTTTCTGCACTATAATATATACCAGAACACATAAAATTTTCACCACTAACAACTGCACATGAATTGGGGGAGGGTTTGGGGAGTGGAGGAAAAGCAGTAAAAACATTCTATAGGCCTATTATGACACATTTTGAGTGTGGAAAAGCATTTTATGCCTATAACTAAAGACTTGAAGAAATAATCCATTTTGTGTGTATTATGTTCACAACACCATGCACATTGAAGTTGCCTTTGCAAAGTTTCCGTGGAGACAGACAAAATGTTAGCTATCCATATGATACCTCTTAAAAGAAGTACAGACTCACTTAACAACAAAAATATAAATGTTCATCTACGTGGTCAACCTCTCTAAACACCAAATACATCAGTTAAACAACGAGTTTGCTAGAGCGTAATCCTTTTATCACAACTCCTCTGAATCCCGAAGATTAAGTCTGGTACTGCCCAAGCAGACAGATACCTATACCATAAAAATGGTTCCCGATAAGGAAATTTGCATTGCTTTTTGCAAATGGCAAATGCACAAATTTAGGCAGAAATGTGTTAGAGAACTGAGTTTGGTGGTTTCAAGCCTTTCTGGAAAGCCCCACAGGTGCCTGACTGTGGTGCTGAAAGGCCAGGCTTGATACCGCAGGCGAACACAGCCATCTGCCAGGGATCAGATCTCGCTCACATCCATTCAGGTTTCACAGAAGGCAAAACTCCTCCAATCCATGACCAGAGGAAAGCATAATGGTCCACTGCCACGCTTCCTCCATTGCTCAGCAGCAGCAGAAACTCAGAAAGAAACTACTGGCTATAGAGAGATCCCTCTGCAGTAATGCTTCCCTAGCTGTGGGGGAACTATAGGCTAAGTTGCATCTGGAACAACATTTTTCTGAGTAATAAATAAAGCTGGCCTGTATAACTTCACCTGATGAAACTTTTGCACATCCATAATATCTCGAAAGAATGTGTTTCATGTTGCAGTTATACTTCATAAAGTGCAATTTTTTTTCCTTTTATGTTCTCAGTCTAATAATTTAAATATCTCTCCAATGTTACATCAAGACAATGAGAAATATCATCAACATTTTTTTACAATCTTCTTTTGCACGTAACTATGTGTATGACTACCTAACTACCAGGACCAGCTAGGTAGTTTTTAATTGTCTTACTGTGAGCATGGGTAGGCACTGGAACAGGCTGCCCAGAGAAGCTGTGGATGTCCCATCCCTGGCAGTATTCAAGGCCAGGTTGGATGGGGAATTGAGCAACCTGGTCCAGTGGGAAGTGTTCTTGCCTATGGCAGTGGACTTGAAACTAGATGATATTTAAGGTCCCTTACAACCCAAACCATAAAAATAACAATGCAGATTTTGGCTCAGCAGTACCTACTGTTTCCTTCTGCATTTTCTGCTGCCCTGCATTATTTGCTGCAGACTCAGATCCCTTCACTGTGTGGGCATTCATTCAAACATCACCAGAGGCAAAAGCACAGCCCTGGAGACAGCATCAAGAGCACAGTTTTATGAAATAGGGTTGCTGAGAAAATCACAGACTTTAAGCAAACGTCAAAGTTGCTAGAAAGCAACATTCAGTGTCTTCCTGGAAAAGTAACCTGATGTGGTGGAAAGACACTGTGATATTAACAACATAATGTAACCGTCTCAAGGACAAAAGGCCCAGCACAGCCCTCGGCACTTGATGGAGCTCACCCGAGAGTAACTAAGTAAGGATCTGAAGCAATCTCTACACAGCTGTTGTGAACTGAAGGAGGACGAGAATCCAAAAAGACTGGAAGAGGGCAAACACGTACCTATTTTTATAGAATGGAAGAACAATTGAGAACCTGAGAATTTAGAGACTAGTCCAAACCTATTCAATCCCTAGAAAAATATTAGAGCAAATGAAAAAGCCAAATCAAAACTAACAACAACAGAAAGAGCACCTATAAAAGAAGAAGATGAGAAACACCCACAAGTTTGCCAATAGAAAAAATATTGAAAACAATGAAAACAATTCAGTTTTCTTCTCAAACAGATAAACTGCCAACTGGATGAGACACTGTAGAAACAGTGCATTTTAGCAAGGTTATTTGACATGATGTCCTAGGATTTCTTATAATAAGTAATGCCTGGTATCTACAAACATTTCAGAACATTAAAGCCTTATGATGTAAAAGTAACTTCAGTTCTTGCTTTCCCTCTATATAAAGGGACACAGACACAATTCTTTTAAAGTAAGAAAAACAAGCACACAGATGTATCAACACAAAATTAAGAATAAAGGGATTCAGATTCATTCGTACTCAAGGAAGACAGGACACTCCACAGCTGCTCATGGGAAAAAGCACCATAAGATTTATAGTTATCAAAAAAAGATTTGAAGACAATTATGAAGCACAATGTGGGATATCCCAGATCAGACTGACAATTACTAAGATTCTGCAGCAGGAAATTGGCTATAATAAAATTTGGATGCGAAAAATAAGAAAACAGCCATGAGCAAGACTTGTGTTGAGGATGGAAAAGAAGAAGAAAGAAAAATACAAAATAAGGACAGAACCACAATAAAAACATTTTGAAAATCTGCTTAATTTCATATGTCAATATTTTAAAGGATTGCATAGGCCCTCAAATATATGTACACAATCTGATTGAGAGGCCATGTTTGTGAACTCAGTTTCAGTAAATATGACATGGTATCTGGCACAAATGGTAGTTATATGGTTGCAAGTACATGTAGGAATAAGCAAATAAGCAAATATAAACCTTAAAGCTGACTCACAACCCTTGTAGATTTGTCAGTCTTGTAGCAATCACTTCAGCAACTTTTCTTTTTTCCCCACAAATATTAGCATTCTCAAGGGCAAATGCAAATACTTGTAAATTCTGTGAGGTACTGAAACATATTTGATCTCTCCTTCGGTTTCATGAAATAATATAGTTATAGTGAAGGCTGTGACAATAAAAGTCCAAGAAGAAAAAGAGTTGGATTATCATAGGAAAGGGATGAAGAATCCACAAAGACAAAAAAAAAAAAAAAAAAAAAAACAAAAAAAAAAGGCAAAGCAAAAAAGGGGGAAAAAAAAAAAAAAAAAAAAAAAAAAAAAATCAGAAAAGCATGCAAGAGCAAGAAGGGGAGAAGAAAATCTGTAAAGGAATCAGAACCTCTCCATAAATACACACAAATACTGCAGCAAATCTACTAGAACATATATAAAAGGGCTTTTACGAGAAAAACAGAGAAGTGAGTTACTGCAATGAGGTATAAAACATAGATTGGGGCTCTCTTGAATCAGTGACTAACCTTACAAGATTTATACAGAGTATTAATGATGAATAGTTTAGACACAGGTGAAAAAAAGCAAAGGACTAAAGCTGTTTCCTTTCAGATATATGTACACCTCAGAAGATGAAGCAGTAACAAGCTACAGGTGCTTTAAAGTGAAAACCAGAACCCATTAGAAACAGGGGAATATCACCTGCTGGAACATTATACTTGTGAAGGTGAGAGTCCCATGGGAAAGGTGCTGTGGAGAACAGAGCACCTTCTTTCGTGGTAGGCAGCGTTTGTCTGAACACAACATTATCAGAAACAAAAACAATACAGGGCAATATGGTAATAGACTCCCAGTGGGAGAGCCATGTGTCTGTTCTGCTTTAGGAGGACATGCACATTCACTCCAGAGAGAAGGTAGCACAGGAAAACAGCAGGACAGGCTGTCAGCTCTGACTCCAGTGCGTCCTGGGAGGATCTTCTGCTCAAAAGAACGTATGGTGCCTTCTCATTTTCTGTAACAGAAACTGAAAACTGACTACCCTTGTTGGCCTATGGGAAAATGTAAACTGTATGCAATCTGACATGTATGCTTATTTGTGGTTTTCTACTTTTCCCCTATCTGTTGCTGAATTTCTAGATACTAAAGGCTGGCTTTCAGGGAAAAGGAAACAGCAAAAAGCCCCTGGACTGGACAGTTCAACAGAGCAGCATGCATTAACAGTACACAAATCCTTTAAGTGAACTATTAGGAACAAATAAATATCCTAATTTTAGACAGAAAACAGTTCTTATTCTCATCTGTAAGTAGCTACCATGTTTTTCATTACTGTTTTAGGATTTTTTTCTTCTTTTATTTTTGTAGCTACAATTTTCTTTCAGTTTCTTTGAAAAGCCTCCTTTCACAATTGCCCTGAGTTTCTACATCGTTTCAACTTCCTTAGCCCAAGAAACCGCAGGTGGGCTCCATCGTCATGGGATTCTCTTGCACAAAACAGCAGTAGTACAGCACTTTACTTATTTTTGCAGTTATTTCTGGAGCATAAACAGATGGATAAGAACAATAAAATACGTCACTAAGGATTTTTGTGCAGTAAGCTTGCCATCAACAGTGGTAACTTTCAAATCAGAGGTTTTCTGCTGCTGCTTTCTCTCTGGCTGGTCGGGAAACTCCTGCAATGGAGAAGCCCACTGGGGGAGGCAGCAAACAGGCACAACAAAAGCACAAAATGTGGCAGACTGTCTCATTCACACACATTAGTAAACACCTTTTTCACATGCGTTAACAGTTCTCCATTTCCAAGCCGTAAGACTGATTTGCTTCCACGTACTTTCCCTGCAGGTGGCTTTCTTTGGACCCATCCCTCCCACTTTCTTACAAATATCGAGGTAAAGGTAATGAGACAAATGCAATAAACAATTTAAATTTCTAAGGTGGTTTACTTTTTAAATTGAGAAACTAAAGTTAATATTTATATTCAAGGGGTTTTACCTCTTTCACTGGCCCCTCATTTATTTTTGAGGACTTCTCTGTATTCACAACTATGCTATCTTAATTAACAGTAGGTTGCTTTCTTGTGTGTGTTTCATAAAAGAGGACAGAAAAGAAATTTAAACCTCAACTGCAAAATCCCTAGAAATACTGGATTTTTCTGTTGAATCTCAGTGAGTAAAAGCCAAGGTATTTCACTCAAGAGTTGACAGAGGATTGGCCCCAATAATTAAAAAGCATAAAAAAATGCAATAATTTTGCTCCGACACCCACAATAATGAGGTTGAATTCCATTCTCAATTGTAATAAACTAAATCCAGATGAACACTAATGATGAAATAATGCTAATAAAAAATGGTGACAATACATCAGAAGAGGCTCCACTTGGAATAGAGGAACAGAATAATTCAAGGCAGCCTTTAAAAGCAAAGTATATCAAAACAGATCCCTATTCCCAACTTTGCTTTAAAAGTTCTGTGGACTTACTGGATATTCAGAAAGTAACACCCAGAGCATAACCATTTATATAAACTTCTAAAAAAAATGATGTCTGCAAATATTTTAAGACTGTGATTCTGTATTGCCTAACTAGAAGAAAGATGCATTGAACAATGGCACAAAAATTCTCAGGAAAGGAAGAGGAGCCATTTTATAGCTTATTTAAAGATGAGCTATAAGTACTGCTGTAGCTCCACTGACTCACTAGAATTAAGTAGTATATCAGGTGAGGACTTGCTCCTAGATGTGTTGAATATGTGGACATGTCAGGTAAATTCACCTAGAAACTACATGGTAAAACTCTATCCACTATCTTCCTAGAATGGCAAAACTAACTGAGAATTCAGTGGAAAGAATTTAGTTTGTATCTGAAAAATGAATTAGTATGAACGTACATATGGAAACACACACAAACACACAGACTTGTCAGAATAAAACGCTGACAATCCTCTCACAGGATGCATTCATTGGATACTTCTTATTGCTCTGCATATGGAAATGTGACTGCCTTTGGCAACATATCAGTTTATGCACTGTGTGTAAACATTACTTTCATATAAAGATGTGAATTTCCAGAGATGCACTACAGTTGGAAATATATTCCACAATCCAACATGGGGTTCTCTCTCATTTGAACTGTACATATATTTTCATCAAATTTGGCACATAAGGAGTAATATCAACAGAACAGGAAAACGTCAGAAGCAGGGAAATTGCGGATGTGTTGCTGTACTCATTTTTAAGCTACCTTTCTGTCCTGAGTTCCTGTCTTACACTGCACAGATGTACAGGCAGAGAGATTTCAATTTGCAAAGCCCTGGTCTTCTGTAAGCAACACAGTTGAGACTGTAAAGCAGAAAAAAATTCCTCTGCATTATTTTTATATCTTCCTCTATTCTTCCACACAGCTTCCGTGTAATTCCAAAGTGTCAGAGTTGAACAAATGAACAATTTAAAGCCTGAGAAGAAATTAGAGTCAGAACTGCCTCTCACGTCTGAAGAATCATTTCTGTGTTCACATTTTCTCTGTATTGGCATGCTCACACTGCACTGACTATCTCTCACATTTACTGCAAACATGCAGAAAGAATGCTCAAATTCTGCCTTTTTTTCTGAGTAAAACGATAGAACACATGCAAAAGGAATTCCTCATCTTCTCTTTGAATATATATAACAGATTAAATGAACAAAATAGCTGAAATTGTCAAAAGGCATGTAAAATGGCCTGTTTCCCTGTTGAAATGTCACAGTTTTAGTCCTTTAGTCCACTGTCTGGTTCATTCAGCGTAACCTCAGGGATGCACACTGCACCTCAGGCTGGGCAAAGGAACTCCCCTTCTCATAGCAGACTGTGAATGTGCTAAAGACCCTAATATAGAAACAAAACAACTAGGTTTTACCTAGTGTGACAGACGTATCAGGTAACATCTGGCCTGTTGGTCTGATCAGAAAGAACAACCACCAGGATTCCCAAATCATGAGTTCCTTTCCCTTTACAATTGTATGGACTATGCAGAATTTAATGAGCACTGTTCACTAGGAATCATTGAGGTTGTCTTCTGCTTGACAATATTGCTGAAATATACACCCTGTCAGATCATGCCGACCCAATAGTTTCCACTATCATATAAATCAGGCTTATGAAGTGCAAAGGAAATCAAAGCTGGTAATCAAGAACGTGGCTGTGACCATGTTGGAAAGTTCTCCCCGGTCTTGATTCAGATACATCACCCACAAGTCTGATGATGCAAAGAAGTTCTAAACGGACCTGCTTGTCATAAAGGTGTCTGTAAAAGTGGTTGAGCATTGTCAAGCAATTAGCATATCCCCAGTGATTCAAACAGCTAGGCTGGCACTAGCAGACCAAATCCTGCCTGCCTGCACCCTGATACCTACAGATCTGAGAGGTAACTAACTCAAAGCATTAAGAAAGAAAAGATTTTAATGGTGACTATTCTTCACATAATTGAAGTTCTAGGATTATTATCACCTGATTGTTTAAGATCTACCGAAATGCACATAAAAGTTGATATATATGCTTTAATGATATTTTTCTCCTTATTTAATTCAAAACTTATTTGGGTTAAAACCAAAGATCTCACTTGAATTGCTTTTAACTAATTACGTTGATTACATTTTAAGAACTACATTAAAGACATCAGCTAAAAGTGCTTGCCTGTCCTGCTTTCTGTGGCACACAGGTGGAATCATTAACCAACAAGAAAAAAATAAAAGAAATGGAATCACAGCGACTAACAAAAAAAGAACAGCAAACAAAAGGAAGCAAGTGAATTTGGAAAGAGAAGTAGAAGGAAAAACAGAAAACAAAAGCATTTTTTGAGAAGAGGTATTTACTCCTTCAATCCATTATTTTCTTCACAGTTTTGTGACTGTTGAATAGAAAATATTTACTGATTTATTTTTTCCACAGGGAACCACAAGCAGTAAAACTGACAAAATGCACCATAAGGTTCAGTATCCCAAATATCAACTCACCAGATAAAGGAAGAAGAATGGCCTACCTATTCAGACAGTTCCATTAGTCTAGAGATTCTGATAGCATCATTTCTCCTGGTTGCTTTCACATAAATGATGAAAGCAAGGGTCTTTCACAACTTTTTCCTCCAACACAATTAAGTTTAAGCCAAAAATGTTTACCACTAGTATCATTTGTTCTGCAAACTGTGTTAAAAACTGCAAAGCAGTTTTAGCTCAGGTCAGTCCATCAACTACTCTTTTCTCCATTTCTCACTGAACAGGAGTGAGAAGTACTCAAGTTTTAGTATTCAGCTGCTTCTCACCCTTCAGCATGCCAGATGAGACTGGTAAAGGTTTTACAAGTCTTCTATATTAGTCCAATGAGACAGTATTTCTAAAAGCTTTGGAAGCATTCCAACAGTGTGGTTCTGCTCCTGCCAGCATCCTCACACTAACAGAATCTTTGTTTTGGTCACTAAGATGTTTGCATATTACATATGCAACTAATAACTGATGAAGGTTCACAGTGCAAAACTGAGATGTCTGCTCATTAAATCAGTGAACACTTTCCATTCGTACTGTCAGGTGAGAATAGTTTCCAATTGTTTAGGACACACAGAAGTTAAAAATTAGAACTTCTAATAGGAAGAAAAAAAACCCCAGCATTCAAATTCTGAATGATTACTGCCTGGTTTTCATTATATTCCCCTGTGCAGTTAACAATTTTCTCGCTTTAAGAAAGAAAACATGCTTTCCAAGGAGAATGAAGAGGGCTAAGAGGGCTGAACTTAATTGGAAGACTAAATTTATTCAGAAGGTCTCTGCACGTCTGCCACATTCGTCTCAGTCACACTCACTGAAGACTTCAAGAACCAAAAAAATAAATCCCAGTGAATCTCCCCAAAAATTAACTGCCACGTACTGGCATTTAATATACATAAATTAAATCAGTAAAATGTATTGAAGACAGAAATGTCATTACATTTTAAGTACGATTTTTGAAAAGAAAAAAAGTTTCCAAATTACTTCTGCAAACTCATCACTGTGGTAATGGAAAGTGTGCCTTTACGAAAGCACACAAAACAAAGAAATAGATTTGAAAAATTCAGCCACCTTTGAATAGCAGGAATTCAGAGTCTGCAGGCTGGTCAGCTAATAATTTAGTTATTGTTATAAATTGTTCAGACAATTCAAAGTGAGCAATGAAAAAAAGACATAAAATGCATATAAAAGTACTAAGTGAAAATTTTTACTTCTTTGAAACATCATTCTGCCTTATTAGTCTCTTACACAGAAACAAACAAACAAACAAACGGTATTGATGATTACAGTGCATGTACCTATATTTACAAAAAAAAAAAAAGGGAGCTAATGGATTTTCTAAAAAAACCAACTTTTTTCAGCATTATCTTATGCTTCATTCTTTTCCATCGCAGTTCTACGCCATAAGATTGTTTATCTCATGCACATCAAAACATTAGAATATAGTCAAATACAAGAAGGAACCTGCTCCAAACACAGACACACAATTTGAAGTGGAGCCTGGGATACTTATATAAATTTATAAAGCTGTTGACACTAAAGTTTAAACAGTTTTTTAGTTACCATATTTAAACAAGGAATAAGTATCCTGGGGTGCATCAGGCAAACCATCACCAGTTGATCAAGGTAGGTGGTTGTCCCGCTCTGCTGTGCACTTGTGCAGCCTCACCTTGAATATTGTGGCAGTTTTGGGCACTGCAATGTAAGAAAGACACTAAGCTATGAGAGAGCATCCAAAGGAGGGCAACGAAGATCATGAAGGGTCTTGAGGGGAAGCCGTATAAGGAGCAGCTGAGGTCACTTGGTCTGTTCAGCCGGGAGAAGAGGAGACTGAGGGGAGATCTCATTGCAGTTACAACTTCCTTGTGAGGGGAGGAGGAGGGGCAGGCACTGATCTCTTCTCTTGGTGACCAGTGGAGGTAATGGCCTGAAGTTGTGTCAGGGGAGGTTTAGGTTGGATATTAGAAAGAGGTTTTTCACTAGAGGATGGTTGGGTGCTGGAACAGGCTGCCCTGGGAAGTGGTCACAGCACCAACTCTGTCAGCTCAAGAAGCATTTGGACAATACATGCAGGCCCACGGTGTGACTCTTGGGGATGATTCTGTTCAGGGCCAGGAGTTGGATTCCATGATCCTGGGGAGTCCCCTGTGATTCTGTAAAGTACATACACTAAACACCAGGGTTGAGTCACATTCATATAATTCCAAAACAAATCAAACATCCAATCAGATGTGGTACTATGACAAGTTTTTGTGGCACTCTTTGCAGTCACTGATACTCATGGATTTACCACTTTGTCATCACAGTGAAAGAAACCAATAAAAGCACAAATATATTGACACATAAAAAAGCATATATGGCCACATAGGTAACAGAAGATCTCCTCTCCTTCCTCCCTCAAAAAGTATGTTTGTACAGTGCCACAATTTACAGAAATGCTGAAATAATACCATGAATATCTGGGACATCTGCATTTTAAAAAATGTAGTGTCCTATGAGGAGAGACTGAGGGAGCCGGGGTTGTTCAGCCTGGAGAAGAGAAGGCTCAGGGGAGACCTCATCATTCTACAACTACCTGAAAGGAGGGCATCGGTCTCTTCTCCCAAGCAACCAGCAGTAGGACAAGAGGGCATGGCCTTAAGCTGTGCCAGGGGAGGTTTAGGTTGGATATTAGGATAAAATTTTTTACAGAGTAATCAGACACTGGAATGGGCTGCCCAGGGAGGTGGTGGATTCACCATCCCTGGAGGTTTTTAAGATGAGATTGGACGTGGCATGTCCAGTAGTGACGTTAGTAGTGCCATGGTCTACTAACCAGGGCGGTGTTGGATCAAGGGTTGGACTTGATGATCTTGGAGGCCTTTTCCAGCCCAGCTGATTCTACTCTATGATTCTATTCTATTCTAGTGTTCACATTTTAGAATTAGGAGACGTGTAAGGGAGAATTTTTTTTTTTAACCATTGCGCATTCAGTAGTCTGCTCTTTTCAGAAAGAAAAGTTTTCAAAGTCATTAATATCTCTAGAAACAGAACTTGATGGACATAGACAACTGGGGTTTTTTTCACTATAAGCTTCTTCTCAGTGCAGGAATATATCACTTTTTGCCATCTCTACCTCCATTATCAGTTTCAGTAAAATGATTTACACTGGATTCCAGTGACAGAGGGGAAAAGGAGAAAACAAAATAACAATAAAGCAATTGTTTATCTTAGATGGTTTCATTGACCCAGAAATCCTTGAAGCACAGATGTCATTTCAGGCCCATGAACAGGACTATGACACCAATGGAAACTGCTCCTAGAAGTGTAAGAGTAGAAGGCTTTGTCTAGAATAAAAGACTAAAAATCTCAAGCATGAAGCACATAGTAAAGATCTTACAGATTTTAAGTAAAAGGAAATCTTCATATTTCCTCATACACTTTTTATGCACTTTATAAATACCTATTTTTCTTCTGCTAATGCAAGTCTATGACAGGGATTCTGAAGTCCAACTTCCACTTAGAAAAACTGCACTGAAGACTAAAAAAAAAGACTATTGCCACAAAAATTTGTACCAGCTGGGGATTTAAACATCCAAAGAAGCGTAAATTAACAAGACACTAATTTGCATCTGGCCTAGTATTAAATTCACTTCAAGAATGTGATTAAAACACACCCCCCCTCCAAATTCCAAATCCTAAAACATTCCTTTAATTAGGAGTGGAACTCATGCTCATTTTGCCTGAACTCATGCTGCAGTTAGTCTGAAAATGAAAAAACAGACTGGACATACACACAAATGAAACAACGTCTCATTTACTCCCCTTTACTGCCTGTTCAGGTGGAGGTCAAGTAAAGTTGCAACACTAACACTTCATCCAATAAAAGCATCTAAGGATTCATTAAAGTGGCACATACATGAAGGTGGGCCAAGAAATTTTAATCTACAGGAGTTAATATATTTCTAAGTCTATAACAAGGCTTCAAGATGGACAACTGCTTACACCAAATAAAATGGACCAATTTTTAAAACTGAATGACAATTGCATTGAACTACTATCTTGACAATTAACCTGTCAGCCTTTCAGAATAAAATTCATGCTTCAACATGGTCCCAAGTAAAGACAATAGTGTAATCAATAAAAGCCTTCACATGTTAGTGGACTTCGGTAATTCTTAGAATTCTGGCTATTCACTGATCACTGAGATGCATATCACATGTTGAGCATGCACTGACCCACATCAAGTAATACGTACTTTTAAAATTTTAATAATGAAAAAATGATACAGGTAAAATATGACCTCCAGGGTGCAAGAAACTGCCCTGCATAGAATTTTATTCTTGCAATTTATTACCTATTCTGAAACGTATTTTGTATACTACCACTGACTTCACAAAACTACCATTTACATTTATTAGCTTTAGTAGAACATTTTCTTTATAATTAATGGTATATTCTAATACAGTTAAACCAGAATAATAGTTCAGATTTAATCCTGAGGCTCATTACATTGCTAATCTCAAAAACCATTGATGACAGCAGTTAATTCTTATGTTTTGATGCTCTTTTAATATTTGCCTGCCGGAAAAAAACCTGCAAGACCTCCCTAAAAATGTAAGGTGTTTTAACAGTTATATGTAGTTTCCTGTTTCTTTACACAGTTATTAAAACTTGAACCAAACCTCTTTACAACTGAGCCAATCCTGTGATTAGTGAATTCCTCACACCTTGCAGAACTGTGCTACACAAAATACTTCTCCCCAAAAGGGGTACATATTATAAAATTTTAAGTATTTAATAAAACAGTCAATTAGCCTGGGAGTATTCTGATTTAAAGTTTTCAAAATCTTACCTTTGACCTAATTGTATTTTGCTTCTTTAGATATTTGTATGAAAGACATGAATATATTTTATAACAACAATAGTTTTAGACAGATGCTCCCTCAACTATGGTGACTGCATATTACTATGTAAGATTGTTGCTTACATTTTTCTAAAGCCTCTTAGACTATTACTTGTACATAGAAAATCTGAGACAGAGTGGTCTTTGGCTTTGCAGCCAACAACACATTTAAAAAGAAGGAACAAGACAGAGAGAGCACAGTCGTCTCCACCAAAAAGTAAAATAGTTATTTAAGAAATAGTTTCAAATAGAACATTATGGTCTATAAGTATCTCAGAACATGTCAATGAAAGTACATGAATATGAAGAAAAAATCATTTAGCTGTACCAATGCTTTAAAGGAATGTCTTCACTGTAGTACCACCAGGGCTGGCAAACAGTGTTTTCTTTTGTGAGAACTTACCCTTCCCAGCAGTAGGCAGGATTTTGATTTAGATGATGGCAACCATCACCTAAAAATTTGACAGAAGGAACAGGCACACTGGAAAAACATTCAATTCTTATAAAGGAGGGCTATAAATATTACTAGGAGACTGGACCATCTCTCTTAAGAGGAAAAGCTGAGAGAAAAGTTCCTGTTTAGCCCAGAGAAGAGACAACTGAGAGGAGATCTTATCAGTGCAAGTGCGTGTGTCAGTGGGTCCCAGCAACAGGATAAGGGGCAATGGACACGAAGTGAAACATAGGAAGTTCTACCTCAATATGAGGAAAACTTCCTTACTTTGAGGGTGATGGAGCATTGGAACAGGCTGTCTAGAGATCCTAGGCAACCTGTTCTAGATAAACCTGCTTTAGTGTGAGGTTCGGACTAGATAATCTTCAGAGGTCTCTTCCAACCCCAACAATTCTGTCATTCTGTGATTTTGCTACTGTGAATAAATATTTCTTGATTTATGAAATATATAACCACACTATTAAGCAATTGTACCTACTGATCTATCACACTGATGCAAATAAGACACTTGGCACAGAAAGACTTTCACATACAGACTGTTGGTTGCAGCTATTGTAGGCAACTGGAGAATTTTATGGTACTCAGATATGACTACAATAATTAGTTTACTCATTTTCTTATTTTAAAATCTTTATCAAACAGACACATTTGGAAATATTCTGAAACTTTTGAATACAGCCCTCTGGTACAATTAATCATTACAAAGGGAAAAGATCCACTAAATTGTATGGCTCAGCTTCTTCTTTAAGTGCCAGCAGAACTGTATAGAAATGTGCAATGGGCACACGCTGGGCTGATTTGCTCATAGTCACTCCAGATTAACAGGAGGGGGGGAGAATATTTGTGGAAAGATACTCACAGCTTGAGCACTGTGGCCAAGTGCTCAGCTGTTGAGGGCTGTGTTAAGCCAGCAGGGAACCTTCAATTTCACACGTGAAAGGATGAAAGGATAATTCCTGTGCCAAACCTAGGCCTCAAATTAAGAGTCTGATGCATCTCTAATTCCATTTGACATGAAGCACTCTCTCAGAAGGGTTAGCTTGAATAAGTATATTAAACTGAGCTCTATTTACTAGAATTTTATGTGTAAGAAACTGAAGGGACAGACCCAATAGGAAAATAAAGTTTCTTCTTTACTCCCCAAGGACTGGGAAAGGAAGAATTGCCAGAATTTAGCATTTAGGAAGTTTGATTCAAATGAACCAGTTAGTTGTTAACAGATAAGCACAGATCTAAAAACAAGGACTCAGATGTCAGAATGTTGAAAAAAATGTGCATTAAATTTTCAGTTCAGAATCTGGCCTTCTCCCCCAACTAAAGAGAATGTGGTAAATACAATGCTCAGATAGCACATACAGCTGATGCCATAAACCTCTACACTGTCTGACCAGGCGACTGAAAAGTACTGAAATAAGGCACAGCATACCTGAGGAAGTTTTCATTAAATCACTCCTGTGAAGAACCTCCTAGCATGGAAAAAATAAAGAAGTACAATATATACTATATTAAATAATTGCTCCACAAATTTCTATTTAAAAATACAGAAGTCCCTAGTGTTTGAGAAGACCACAGCTATCCCCTAGTCAAGCAGTCTGGAAGTTCTGCTCACTTTCAGACTTGTGTTTGGAAAAGTATTAATGTAAAAGTCAGCTAAAGTCAAGTTTTCAAATAATACCTCCAAAGTTCACCTTTACATAATAGCTATCAGAAATCCATAAAATCTTTAAATAAGGATTCATCTGTATGTAGAAAAACAAGAGATTCCTGAGATAAAATATCTAGAGTTTAACTGGGGCTATTTACCCAGCAAGTATACAAACAGAGTGCCAAAGAGAGACCTCTTGTTATGTTTCTCCTTTTGCACACAGAGTGCAATATTATGCAGGATGAAACCTAATAATATCAACCCATATAAATAATCAGCTAATCCAAGCAGACATACATAAAGACTATTTGTGTGCATTACAAAGTCTGGCATAGGAGGAAAATGGAAGCCAAGATTATTATTTTTTAATTTTAACTTCAAACTTGCTTCCTGTAGGAACTACCTCCTGTCAAACTTCTAAGGTATCCAAGGCTAGAAGCCTTCTTTGGATGAGGCAGCAAAAGGCTGTCACACGGATCTACTCAAAGCACTTAGAGACAACTTAGAAGCTTCTGGTTGCAATTTGGTACCAACGGTGAAACAGCAGTAATAGCTGAGACTTCCCAGCCACCAGACGTCTGAAAGTCATCATGCGTTTGACTGACATGCAAAGGGTCAAGCAAATGCTCACCTTTACTGATTTGCCATAAGAAATGAACTATTATACCCTTTTCTCTACAAAATTTTCTTTTGTCCCCTTTCCTCCCCAACTTGTCACAACCCAGCACTTTTTCCACTTTCTCTTCTGAGCTGTGTGCCATTCAAAGGACCTAGAATGCAGAAGAAATGCAAGCTTTTAACTGTACTCATGCCCTTCTACTTTTGCTGTTCTCTAGCCCAGACCTAGAGAGGACATAGCTAACAGAGTCAAAGCCCTTTTCTACCATAGCAGTGTGAGACAAGTAAGCCCCACTCTGACTCTGATCTACAGTAATTAGCAGAGTGTGTCACCATCCTAAGAAGTAGAATAATGCCTTTCTCTGCTTTCTGGCCATTCACTTGATGTGTGTTGACTCTCTGAGAAGCTGCTGAAGCACATTAGAAAGACAAATGCTAATGCCGCAGCAAATGACTAAGAGATGAAGCTATTGCCTCCTTCTTCCCAGGAAATACTTGGATGTTATACAGTTATTTCTTTCTTTCTAAATCTTATTTCTTTCTGAATATGCAGCAGAAAAAGATTTTTAAAGAATGACTCAAGTTCTGTAAAAGGCACTAGGGACATTACAAGCTCTATGCAACATCGGCATATAGCACCAAAAGCAACAAGAGCCATTTTAAAGCAGGTTGTATTAAAAAAAAAAAAAAGCCCCCTCCCAAGGTTATGGATGAAATCACTTCTCAAAGTTAAAATAAGTAATTTTTTTTCCTGAGATCAAAAGCCCAGTCTGAGAAGTAATCAGGGAGGTCTAATGTTTGCCATCTAATGCTGCCTCTGTTGTTCTACCTCTTCTGCACAAACAAGAACTCTCTGAAAAGTTCCCAGGATGTATGTTTGCCTGATGTATTTTTACCCACTGAAAAATTATCACTGAAAGATTTAGCAGCAACACTTACGCAGTATATTTGGTCAGAGGTCAATGAGGCTACCAAATTTTGTGCTAACTAAAAGTTTGCTGATAAAGTTATTGTTAGGAAAAGGCTATTATACACATAGATCACAAGCCAATCTAAAATAACGGGAGGGCTTTTTTCAAGCTTAGTCACACAGTGTAATGAGATAAAAAAAAACCCAAATTAAATTCTTGCTTATCTGGCCTTGCCATTTTCCCAATATGACATGTTCTTTATTTAACAGTATAAGTCAGTCAAAATGAAATTAGATTTTGCTCTTCATCCAAATAGAGAAAAAACTCACATTTTTATTTTCTTCTTCTATAAAAGCATACTTACGACAGGCAAGAGGTAAGTTCTTGCGTTTCATTGTTGACTCATATGCCAAACAGAAACATTAAATGAAATTGTTTATGAGGAGACTGAATTTTAAGCAGTGCATTATAGCTGTAAATATAAGCCAAAAGCTCTTGTTATGCAATCCATTACAGATCTGCTAGGCAATCAAAATTCAATAAGAATTTAATCCACTGACATTCAATAAACACATCAAAATAATGCTTATAACAAACAGTTAGAAATCACTATCCTTTATCTACCAACGGAGATACCTATTTAAGACAAATATCAAAACTGAGAACCCACAGTCCAAATTAGACCGTTATTTTGACTAAGTCATGTACTCAATTTGACTTCAAATTTAAAATTTTAAAATCTGGGAATCCAGATTTAAAATTTTAAAAATTTAAATTCTGGGAACTCTTTCATTAATTTTCTTTAATTTTACTACCAGCAACATTTCTGAACTCCATGTTTTATAAATGATAGCTGTTCAATAGTCACTGGTATAATTACAACTCACATAACTGTTCATGTGAGATTTGAATAGTCTTATTTAAAGAAAGCTTTAACCTATGGTGTTAGTCCAAGAAGCATTCAATACAACTGCAAAGAAAGCACTTAGGTGGTATAATTGCTCTGACTTCCATGTAATGTTTTCAATTCATCTTTAATTGTGGGGAAATAAATGTTTAAATTATGAGTTACTGTCAACTCCTTTCCTTTGCAGATCCTTGTGACCATGAGCTGGGCAGAGGAAATAGCCTTATATGAAGGAGGTCACGTGGAAACAGAGAAAGGAAGAAAGCAGAAAAATTTAGCAATGTCAGTGATACCACTCATTATAATGTTGCCTAATATCAAAGGAAAATTCTCTGGACAATTTAGTAAAGTAAGGTATGAACAGGTTTTAAATAAGGCCTTAAGGTGCATAAAATACATTTAGCACAAGCACACAGAATGGATGTTGCAATTTTATAATAATGGCTAATTACCATATCTAACCATTACATCGTGGTTACATCTGGCCTCAAAACTGTCCATCCCCCAGACCTCCTCCCCCAGGCCCTTAGCCAGGCCTCCCCAATATGAGTCAGTGGTCTTCTACAACCCCTCCTTCCTCCATATCTTCCCCTTCGTCATCCTCCCATCCTGCTTGGAACCATTTCAAGGATTCTGGGCCTTCTGGATAATTTTGTCCAAAGTTCTATCAAACAATTACGTACATTATGTTCTTTTAGGTACATTCCCTGTACACTAGTTGTTCTTGCTAAAATCTTCCCTTGAAGAAGATCATTAAACAGAATTTCAAGAATTTGGCATGAAGGGTGACAAAGGGTGGTTACTATTATTATAAAGTGTTAAAAGCTATACTAAAATTCTATATACTTCTATATACTAGGATCTAAGGATCTTAAGGCGTCAATAACTGTGATGCAATTTATTGACAGGCCTGCCTCAAGCAGCCAGAAGGCCAGAAATCCAAATGTACCTCTCAAATTTTATAACCTTATATAATACAAGTCCAATACACTGTATTAAGCATATACACAGTAAAACAGGCCACTAAATGCCAAGCACACTACTCTTTCCTTTGGATTTATGCTCGTTTGTTCTCAAAGATTCATGCACAACTCAGGTTCAAGAGCATTTGTAGGTCTGACAAAAGCAGACTCACACCTACTGGACACAAGCACCTTGTCAGTCCCACAGCCTGCATATCTCTAGACAGTAAAGATGTTCCCCTCTGTTCTTATTTTGGAGTGTAGTCCATAATTAACTTAAGTGGCATAACACAAATAACAACTCTTCAGATGGAAAAGGGAACGTTTTAAAATGTTTTAAACCTCAATTTCTAATTTTTCAGTGACAGTCTCGGTACTTAAATTTATTTTCACTCACAGTCAATTGAAGGCATATATAATAGAATTTAAAAAGAAGTAATTAGTTAGGCAGGTATATCCAGTAATTTGCTACTGTAATTACATATATAAAATTAGAAAGAACCCTTAATAAGGACATATTATTAATAGAGCAATTGGCATTGACAGGAGACAGTAATCATTTATGTTATGTCAAAGTTGGGGTGTGAGAAACATGAAAAGTTTTTATCCCTGTGATCTGAATTTCTTTCCCACCAAACTGTGTAATAAACAAATTAATGCATAGCCTGTGATATGCCAAGAGTATATAGCTAACTATTTCTATTTTTTATTTCCCTTTTTCAGTTTACATATAGCAGATGGTAGCTGTTAACAAGTCAGCACTCATAACTAAATCAGACTCAATATCACATCTCAAAAAAATTTAGAAAGTAATTTCTTTGCTGAGCAATGACTTTTGGTTGAACAGAAGTTCACGTGAAATTTAGTAAATTGTTCCGATTAAACAAAAATTGAAGTCACAATTTTCATTTAAAATACTTGAAATCCAACAGTTATCTTGATTGGGAGTTTACTTTTGTTACTTTAAGTGCAAAAAGGAGTATTTTCCTTCCAGTGAAATTAGATGTTCTATGTAAAAAAGAAAATTTTATGTAATATTTTACTCATGTTTAAAGAAAAAAAAAATCTTTTCAAGCTGGTTTTCCAACTCCTTGATTTACTAAAAAAATCAGTAACTACCCATTCAGATTTACTCATCATAAGAACACTTTCAGTAAAATTCACATTTAAAGATTTGAATAAAAGCAAATTAAATAAGAAGAAACTAACTGGCTATTAACAGTCACATAGAAATTGCTCTTCACTACACGTAGGCTTAGCTAAAAGTAAACCATCTCTGAGTTCAGGTCTACATTAAAACAGGTCTCTGCTCACGTACACACATCGATACGCATGCAGGAATGAAAATCAGCAATATCTGCTACAGGTGGGGTTTTTTCTGTTTTGTTTGAGTTTTAATTGCACATCACTTATTTAGCAATCAAAACCAATTCCACATAATCTTTAAGTCTCTTTGCTATGTACGATCAAGTCTAATAATATTTTTGCCATAATGTGAAGATATGAAGAGCAGGAAAGTAGTGTACCTTCTATCTTTTGGAAGTTACCTACATTACTGACTGAATCCGATGTTTCCCCAGTAACTCAGGCCATCAGATCCAAAATTATATATGTTTAGGTAACACACCATGAAACATTTGCCTGAAGCAGTTTGCTTAAGAGTTTTTTGTTGGGATCCTGTTAAGCCATTTAATGCACCACACAGTTATTGCAACACAAAAGCCTTCCTCACTGAAATCTAATACACTTTATTCTGATGGTGAATCCCTTTTAAAATGAGAAAAAAACCCCTTGAAATTTACCTGTTTTATACTCAAAAAAATACTACCACAACTTTTAAAAGGATATGAAATGGACAAACACTTCCTTTCACCATTACTTCCAGAAGAATGCCTTGTTCTCCCAGGAAGCACAGAGAGGATTAAAATTTTTCTTCAAATTAACTCAGACTTGTATTACTCAGAAGGGTACTTTCTTTTCTTAACAGCTACATCAGTTATTCCATAAGGTTCATTGTACTCATTAAGCGTGAACATGCTTAACAACTACAACCACAGTATAAATTTTAAGACAGATGAAGATACAGGTTGTTGGAATCCCATACACAAGAAAAAGCAAAATATAGGAGCACAAACACATAATTTTACAATTAAACCAACGTTTTACATATTAATCTTTCAATGGACTTCAAGGAATATCTGCCATTCTAAACAAACTTCATTTTAATTATTTTTAATTGGTCTATTTAAAGGTTTTAACTTTTTAACTTGACATTTATGCTTCCCTAGGGAGTCAGGAATAACCTTCTGGACTCCACTGAAAGTTTAGTCAAGCAAAATTCAGATATATACTATACACTAGAAGTAAAATATATTGTATATGCTTTTCAAATTTTATTTTTAAGTTTCTTACTGTTTCCCAACAGATATAACAAGAACCTTGATTTCCTAATCAAATCCCTTTTAATACAACATTTTCACAGAATCACACAGGTTGGAAAGGACCTCTGAGATCATCAAGTCCAACCACTTATCCAACACCACCACAGTTACTAGACTATGGCACTAAGTGCCACATCCACTCTCATCTTAAAAACCTCCAGGAACAGTGAATCCACCACTTCCCTGGGCAGCCCATTCCAATGTCTGATTACCTTCTCTGTAAAGAACTTCTTCCTAATATTAAAGAACTTCTTCCTAATATTTGACTTTGATTTCATTCAGATCAAAATCAAATGCTGAACTTTTTGGTTCATTTGCTGTATTTTTGGTGCAAAGAGCCTTTTTCAAATACTTCAGATTGTGAATAAATCTAGGGAGCAAAGAAGAAGGCAACAACAATTTTCTTTCAAAAAGCGAACTTTGCTATGGTTCATGGCGCAATGTAATAATGGTTATACAGGACTAGACTAATCAACCACTTGACTCAACTATCCTGTCTCCAAAAGCCAGGGAAAAGTAAAATAAAAATTAGGGTAAATGTACATAGTACTTCCTCCAGTGCTCTTTGAGATTTTAACAATTTTTGTTAAAGGTAGTTTCAGAGTCATCTGGCTTCTATGTATTTTTCAATGAACTTTCCAATCTTATCTTGAACCCATCTACACTGTAGCAAACACAGAATTGCCTACTGAATTTTGCAGCTGCATGATCTGTGTTTCATAAAAAAAACTATCCTTCCTTTGGATTGCTTAGAAACCAGCTTTACCAGATTCAACTGGTATTTTCTATTGTAAAAGACAGATAAAGCTTATTAAAGAATGGGTGCTAAATATATATTCCCATCACATTCATGTGGAGATATGCAAGTATGCTTAATTACTGGCAGGCAAGCTTGGACTTTGTGATACTTATTTATCATCAAGATATGTTTATAACAGTACATTTGAAACAGAAAAATGCCAAATTATTTTTCAGTACATTAAAAAGAATAATGCATAAGAAATTACAGAAATTCAGTTAGAATGGGGAAGAGTACAGCAGTTGTCCTAAAGGAGAATTCTATCCAAACATACTGTCGTGATTTAGAAATAGTACTCCCCAATTCAGTGCCCCTGCTGACACTCTCCCAAATCACTCTGCTGCTCTCTCGCTCTCCCTTCCAGCTGTGGCAGGGTGGAGTTGAGAATTGGAGGCACAAAAGGCAAAGAGCACAGGCTGAGATAAGAACAATTTGTTGGAAACAGCAGTGAGATAAGAATACGAACATTAATAGCAACAATATTAATAACAAAAGACAAAGAGATTATTTCCACAGAAAGCCTGTGACAATAAACAAATACCGATCAGCTCTTACCCACCCTGTTTTCTCAACTGGAAGGGATGCCTTTCTCCTCAGAGAAGAGTGTCCCTTTCCCCTGCCACTGGCAATGACCTGAGGTGACAGAATAACACCTGGGCCATAGCCACAGCTGTTCCCAGCTACTGCAAGAAATTAACCTGTCCTGGCTGAAACTAGGACACACGTTAGCCAGAAATGTGAGTTATACTTTAAAAGCTAAAGTGATTTGAACATGTAAGACAAATATCCAAATAAATTGATATATTTTTTTGTAAAAAATTAAAAACTCTTGCTACTGTTGAAAAATGCCTTATCACTTCTTTTAAGTGTTGCTGCAGGAAAATAACTCTGTAAGACTGAAGTACAAGTCTGTACCATAATCATAAATCTATGATTACAGATTTACAACAGCAGTTACATCCTTTGGACTGCTGTTGCATTATCTTGCTTTCTTGGTTAATAGCATTGAAAATTAAGACTAAAATTTTGAAAATAAAATTAAAAAATAAAATTAAAAAATAAACAATAGATCTCAGAAACTCACTCGAAGTGTGCATGTTTACAAACATATAATAAAATATTTAAACTCTAAGTATTTGATTTTCCTCTTAAATTAATATAACTTACACAGCTATGAACTGATACCGCTAAATTTTCTACCTCTGAAGTACATAGTTATAATGTGACTAGGATTTTGGCACACGTAACTATGACACAATTATGAGGGGTGTCTGGTCAGCTCTGCTGTCCAAGAGAGATGCTACTGAACTGCCAGGGAAACTTGCCATTGAAAGTGAAACAGAAATAAAGTACTCCAGAGCATTCAGTCAAAATACTGGGAAAAAGCCCATAGCATTTAGTCACCTCTCTTTTAAAGAATTTAGAACAAATACATATGTGCTCAAATACACCTAATCAATTATATGCTGAAAGTATTTGGCAGTTAAAGTTTAAACAATGAAAGTAAATTTTTATGTACATATATAAACTAAAGTTGTATAATTTTGCAAGTTTAATTTACATTATGTTTCATTTATGTCAGAAAATCAGTGACACAAAAGATCCCCCTTTGAAAAGAAAAAAAAAATTCAACATACAGGTGGAGATTTTCTAATGCCTTTGTCTGTGTGCAGAGGAATGCATTTTTACTATATCTCAACTGTTACAAGTTAGAACTGAAAGACCAGTGAAAGACATGCTGTGTTTCTTTCTTCAGAAGAAAATGGACAACTTTTTTTTAAAAACAAAACAAAAAATCTTGTTCCTGTTGGCTTCTCCTATCAGCTACATAATCACTGAAGATCCATTCGCATGGAAAGTTCAGAAAATACAATTTCTTTGAATGAGAAATATTTCTATTATGAAAAATGTCTTTCAAACTGAACTCAAAATTACACACTGTAGTTTAAGGAAAAGGAGATTATTTAAGCAATAACTCACAGAAAAACATATCAGGACTCAATGTCACTAGTTACAAGACTGCTATTCCTCTTGGGGAAAGCCTGACAAAACATGTGGAAGCTATGTTGATTTGTCACATTTTGTCCAAGTCCCTTCTTTGACCTTTATTACTCGTAGTACAGACGCTTGTATCTCAGTGAGGTTTTCAAGTACTACTGTACTAGATTTAAAAACCTTATCCTGCAAAAGCATAATGCTTTTCTCATGAAAACAAAGTCTGTTTCTTCTCAACATATGAACTCTTACGAACAGGGTTCATAAAAGGTTATGAAAATCGTATCTTGACATTCTCAGCCACAATGAAAATGATCCATATCTAAAACTATTTAAAGTGTAGCAAACTGAACTGACAGCAGCATCAGCTTCAGAAATATTTAGACCAGGAATAAGGCAGGAAAATAAAATAGCTTAATACCATGCAAAAGAAAGTAGCATACAGGAAAAAAGAAGAGTCATCATTCCTTACAAAAAACATTATTATTCAATTTCTAAACCAGTTTTTAAATATTGCAACACTTTTGCACTATGCTGAGTAAGGATCAACAGCCCCCGTCACTGGACATACTGTGGACTTATGCTAATTATATAGTAGGACACATACATTGAATGACATTTTTCCACGCACAATCCTGAATTTCCTGAAAAATTATGTTTGCCAAAAACAGAAATTTGGAACTTAAATGTATTTGACACACAAAAATTTCCAGTAAATTGCTGCTTGCTTTCTGTTGTTGTTTTTCTTCCTTCAGATATTCTACCTGTAGATAAGTTATTCACCACCAGATCAGGCATTTACCTTCCTGTTACCACCAGCACACCTACACAGACACAAAATTTAATTGTACTTCCAAAATAACCCAGGTTAAAACTAGAACCGTGAAAGAAGAGTGAAAGAAGAAAAGGAGAGCCCAAAAAGCAGAAGAGCTCTGCAGGCTGGCACCAGTTAACATTTCACTTTTTTGTTTCATTAATCATGTCCTTGTCTTTTTTTCCCCCTTTTTTTGGAGATCATCCCTGTCTTAGTGTATTGTCTTGTCAGGGCCTGAAGGGCAGATGATCTGTATCCCAATGAAATTTGCATGTGATGAACACATGTTCAGAAATATTCAAGATCTGTAAGACTGATGTCATTTTTATGATTTTAATAATCGTAAGTCAATTTTATTGACTTGTACATTTGTGAGGAAACTAATTAACTTTTAAATGTAGCATCTCCTTAGGGGAAAAAAAGATGTGTTAGAGATGGAAACAAAATTATGGTTCAGAGCTCCCAACCATGATATATAGTGGTGGTGAAATTAATGAAAGTGAAGACAAACAGATGCAACATTAAGTGAAATTTGGCTTTAATTTTGATCATATACTTAGAAACTATCAAAGTCTATATCACAGCCTATGAATGGCTAGTCGTTTTTGAAAAGGACAAGTGTATTTTAACAGTCCCAGATTGAAGATTCCACGAAACAGAGTGTGGATAGAGCCACAAACATGGGAATATACCACCAACAACACTCAAAAAAAGAAAAAGTTTTAATATCAGTTTTCATCATGTTTCATTCCTTACATAAATAGTAGCCCTTAGGTGTTCAAAAATTTATTATACCCATACCACATACTACTGTAACTTTAGTTATACATGTAAGAATAGAAGGTAGTTTACGATTTATATGTAAAAATCAGTATGAAGAAACAGAATAGAAACACTGTTTCAAAAAATCAATTCTCTGAAGTTAAATCCTTGAATTATGTGGTACCAACATTGGACAGTAATGAAAGATGACTAGCAAAAAATCAGATAGACTTACAAAACTTTTTTTGGGGAGTGGGGAGGGCCCATTAAAGTAACCTAAAAGGAAAAATATAAGATGGAGCTAATCAAGTTTGAGAATGTGTTATACCAGGCTATGTAAACAGTAACAAACAGCCCCTGCCCACTAATATGCAATTTCATCAGAAAAGAAGGGCTATTGAAAAGATAAAATATTATTACCAGAATATACACAGCAGATCAGTGGCAGAAGTCACAACTGCACAGTCACCTGTTTGCAAGGACCACCCTTCTCACACATCAAATGTTGCAGCAAGAGACAGTCCACAAAAAAATCTGCATTTTAGGCTTCTTTTATACTTCTGTGTTTTATCAGCATCTACAATCTCTGTGCTGGTCACAGGCCTTCTCTGAAGCCAATTTGCACCAATTCTACTTGCTGTATTCGAGTACCAGAAATTGTCATGAGGGCAAGTAACACAATTTTGTACTAAATACTGAAGACAATACCTTAGCTCCAGCTGCATACCAAAGCAGAGATAACTCTGCTATAGTTGCTGATATTCGACAGATGGTACAGATTATGCCCTTGCAGTTTATGACACTAATAGAACTGACTATATTGCACCATAATCACATCCTCAGCTGAAAAATAAGAGCAGATCTTACAGCACCTGTACAAATACCTTCCAGCTATGAAAACACAACTTGGGATCATCAGTATAGTGAAGGCAGAAACTTCCACAAATAAGGAATGAGTTCTTTCATTTTTATACTGTACATTTTCACTACTCAAAACTGAACCATCTTAGAAGAAATAATAAATTTTTTTCTGTCCAAAATAAAAATTAATTTATCATTCCCTTAGATTTATGAGTAAGTTGCATAAGCTGGATTTGAATTTTCTACCAGTCCCATCATTGTGTGAGTTAGGTCATTTTCTTCAGGATAATCAGGTTCAATAAATTAATCCTTTCTTCTGGTACTTCAGCCATGGTAAAATGTGCATATGCAGTGGGGAGTAGGAAGATCATAAGTGAATTATTTATGTTTTTACAAACATTTTTGTAATACCCCTGATTCTTCTCTCAAATCTTTTATTCTTTTACAATAGCGAAGAAAAAAAAGAAAGTAAGACTGATGATGTTAATGTTGCAGAAAGAAATAATCAGTTCAAATGGTACTCTTAAGAGTAACTCCACCTAAGATAATTTCTGTGTAAAAACATGCCTGAATTTCTTAAGATTCAAAAAAGGGATTTAGCATAAAAAACTTCTAGATGAGTTCTGAAACATGGTTGAAATTATAGATAAGGCTGCTCAAACATACATTATTTCTTCACGTAAGCACAATTTCCAATTCTAACCACAACCAGTATGGGGGTTTCCTATTAAAAAAAAAATATATATATTTAGGAAAAGTTTCTTCAAAGGCTTCTATGTGATGATAATTCAATGTTTTAAATATACCTTGTTAGCAAGTTTGTGTACTGAACTGTGCTGAAAACTTCAGATGACTACACGTAATTCCTTGAGAAATATTAAAAGGCAGGCAGGCATTTAAAGGGAAAAAAAAAAGTGGTATCAAAACACAAAGCAGAAAGTTTCACATTATCAATTAAATATTTTCCAAAGGTTACAACTTTTCTGCGCTGAAATAAGGGCCTAATTAAGCTGGCTGTAAAAAAGATGACTAGCCATCATGACAAATGCCAAATCTGTAATATCCCTTTTCATCTAACCGCAATGTCAAAACCCAACAATGACAGTTTGTGGGAGGTAGCACTTTCTGTTTCCATGACCAGTTACCAATTTCTTTTTTAAGTTTGAAATTTGTGCCCTATTCTTTAATTTACTAATGCACTCTAGAATTAGATTAATAATAGAGAATTGCTACAGGAACTTTGTATGTTAATTTTCTGACGAAGTCTGTTATTCAAGGTCACCGCTACAGTTATATTTCTTGTGGGTGGGCACAGGTGCCTACTTTTTAAGGAAAATCATCTTTTTCTGGCCTGTTAGTGGTAAAAAGTATCATGAAGTGTAAAGAGATGCTTGGCAAAGCTTTCACAACGCATGACCTTTCTGTAGCTGAGATAGCATTTGCAATATTGCATATTATTACCATTTAAGAATATGTTTATTTGGCACCCTAGAAATGGGCTACATGCCATCTTCACAGATGGTTTTAAGTGCTCACCACCAAACTACCACATAGCTTAAGAAACGTGACAGTCAAGGGCAGAGTTTCTTATTTGAGAACATTCACGTGTTGTCACATTTAAGTTATCTGCCATTGTAATTCTGCTGTGAGCTAAATTAATCTTCAAAGTCTAAACCTAAATTCAGAAGACAAGTAAAGGAATACTTGTTAGAGTGACCCATGAGAAAAGAGCATGAATTCAAATGCCTTGAGTATTTTCTGCAAACAGCTCACTTGCCCTCTAAGGGTTTTAAAAGTAAATACTATTCTACTGCACAGATGAGAAAAAGAAATTGAACGGTATTTCCAAATATGTAACACAATCTGCTGTGATTCTTGGAAACAGCAAACAGGTGATACTGACACACAATACTGTGTATCTCCTATTCTAGATGCAGAAATTTATCTGTCTCCAGCTGACTTGCACACAAGTTGGATGCTGCAAAGAACTGAAATTTTTCATGTTTCCAACAACTGCTTGTCAAACCAAGTCTGTTTGCAGAAAACAGTCCGCATCAATACCTCCTGAGACTTTTAAATGAGATTTTCCTAAGGCTCCAATGAACAGAGGCACTGACAGGCACTGAGTAGGACTAGTAAAATGGAAAAACACCTCCTTTAGTTATATTAAAATAGTGCAGCATTTGAGTTTACCAGGATATAAAGGACAACTTAATATTTTCTTTAGTGATAGAAATTATGTTCACTAACGGCAAACCATGAAATGAGAAATTTTACGGAATTATTTTATAGAATACTGTATCAGGAGAAAGGAAAAGATAGGAAGTCTATTTTTAGGAAGAGTTTGCCAACCGAGGCTATTAAGACAGCAATTTGCCATGAGAAGATTCCAAACAACGCAATTTGTAAAACAAGACTGGACTTTTGTTTTCTTTAAGTTTTAAGAACTGAGAACCAGACTTCTATTCCCTCTCCTGTAACTGATATATATAGTGGTCTCAGAAACGGTGACTATGTTTGTGCTTCCCAGTCCCAATCTGCAGAACTGAGACAGTAATGCTGGCCTCCCCAGGAAAGTACTTCTCACCAGTAGTTTGAAATGCACTGTGTCAGAGTCAAATATCACAAGCACACCATGAAAAACATGCGCAAATGTGAAACAATACTGGGGATCTCTCTGACCAACACCACTGCCAAACGAGAAAAATAAAAAATTGATTTCCATTTCAACAGCTTGTACCATGCTAGCTTCTTTAAAATAAACACTTAGGCAGTGCTGCACTGAATTCCTGTTGAAAAGAAATGATGTTCGCCAATTTAGAATATGTCTGGTTTCAGAAAACGGTTTTTGCCCATGATCTGATTCTGGTGAGGTTTGATGGAACAATAATACATAATGGCATAAAGTCAGACTTCAAGGCTACATGGAATGACTGGAAGATACTAGAGGACATTCATAAATATTGGTCATTTGATTTTATAGCATTTGACTGCAATCTCTCTGTAATTAAGGAATGTGGTCCTTTTGCATAGTTGGAGATATAATTTATTATTTTTACACATGCCATCAAACTAACATCAAAAATGTTCTGAAAGGTTGTAACTGATCTCTGTAATTTCCCTCAGTCTGTTCATGTAGTGTTTGTGAACTTATCAAGACTCCCATGTATGACTTTATAATAATAACTGGCCAATTAACTTACACAAGTAGTTTCTGCTTAGTAATGGGTTCATTGAAATACTCAAAGTCAAAATTTCAGCAAAAATAACAAGCTTCAAATCTGAAATGATGCAAGTACAGCTTTTACTTTCCCCAGAATTACACTTTAAGAAACTTTTAAGAAGATAAATCAAGCAATATTTTTAAAGAAACTCAATTTTTTTATAACTATCTTCATCAGTAAACCAATTTACTACAAAATGCATGAAAAGCATGCTCAAAATATATTTTACATAATTCAGACAGTTTCTTATTGAAGTTTAGACATGTTTTAATATTTATGCTCTGGAGCCAGCATTGAAAACACTGCAAAACAGCAAAACCACTTAACCACATGGAATTGTGACTGAAGAGTATCATCCTTTTAACACTTGAAACCCATTTGTCTATCTGTTTAACCTCTACAAGTCCTTGATCCAAATCCTTTAATAAACTACCACTCATTAAAAAAAAGAGAAAAACCAGCACTTTCTAGTTAATATTTCCTACATGTATACCATAATTTTGGTTGCAGTAAATATATTTTGAGAGAAAACGATAGTTGACAACAACTGCCTTTTTCCCCCTCTCAGAGAAGAATTTGATATATATATATGTGGGCGTGACTACATAATTTTATTCATGTTTCAGAAAAGCAACATATTTACACGTCACTGCTCTAACTGTATTATTTTTAAAGCTCACTATGCCTCACTTGGTGGTTTTACATTTTTTTCTTTGCTTATCTGTCCCCTTTCATTAGTATGTGATTTTCAGTCTTACTTCCTAAAGGGTGGACTGACAGCTCACCCAAAAAGTTCTGGGCCCTTTTGTGCTGAAGTCTATCCTCATGATATTGCTCTAATATAATACCATTCTGCTATTTGGATGACACTATAAAAACTTGTAAGTGAATCTACAGAAGAGCAGAAGAAGTTTTCTGGGCCCTCCTTGAATTCTGCTTACAGCTATCGGATTTCCTTGGAGAACTTAATTACAGCTGCAACACAAACTGATAATGAAAATCCTAATTGCCTCTTCTTTCTTCTCCTTTATTCTCTTTTGCCAATACTAGTTTTCACTAACTATGAAATCCTAAGTTTTCTAAATGGTGAAAATTGGACACTTTCCGATTACTTTCAGATCCTTATTTCAGTGATAGTTTTCAGCAGAGACATTTTGGTGGGAGTGATCCATTACCACTTCTGGAACGGGAAGAAAGCTTTACTACAACTAGTGATATATTTTTTATGCCAAAAATAATCACAAATGATTTTCAGGATATCAAAACTTATGCAACAGACTTGCTCTTTGGAGTCTATATGTGATCTCTATACTTAAAGTTGAAGCAACCTCAAAACCCCCTCTTTTTTCACCTTAGGTAGAAAAAAATCTTTAAAGAAGATTCAAGACAGCAGAAAAGCCTTGATGATGGAAGTCTCTACTATGTTCAGCCAGAAATTGGGACCAATATAAATAATTTTCTTTTCCAAGATGTTGTATGAACATATTTCCATATCCAATTATTATTCATCTATCGTTTGTTCTAAACAGAGGAAATACATCAGCACTGCTTTAAAGAAATGCGGACGATAAACAGCCAGTTGCCAGGCTTATTGCCAGTATTTGAGAAAGAGGGAGGTTTGTGGAACAAAATCCAGTCAATATTCCTTTTGAAGAGGGCAACTTGAACCGAGTGAAAAGCTATTAGTACTTCAGTGGTGCTCTTAGTACTTCAATAACACAAAAAGATGTGCTAATAGTATATCTGCAATATTGCAAAAAAAAGTCTCAGAGCAAAGCAGCTTCTCAAATAAAATGAAATTTCCTCTCCTTCACTGGAAACCAGTACAAGGCTTGGTGAATGGAACAGCAAAATGAGTCAGTCTTTTAATGATAAAGTCTTACATCATTTATTCTAAGGGCTTTCATGTACGTTCTAAAACTTCAACACTGACTGAATTGAACTGATGCTGAAGAGCCTGTACTGCAGATTAAAATAACATATGTTTGCCCTAACATAACTGTTTGAACTTTCTCCTCTTGTCATTAATCTGCACTGCCTAAAACCTCAGTTAACAGCTTCCCTCTACAACTTCAGGAGCTGTTCAATATGTGATTGTAAAAGGCTTTAAGAGAACTGCTGCACAAGTATAATACATTGCTACAAAATGCTTGGCTTGGATTAGGATATGCTGAACTGGGACAGCTACTTTATTGAAGTTGACTCAGGAAACTGATTCAGCTAACAATATGGAATAGCAGTTAAGTGTTACTGAAACAGGACACTAGCAGCATGAAATTAGTATAATTGGGATAATTTGGGATAGCGATAACTGAGTTTAATGAAGTGATAAACAGAAATAAACAGTTAACCCTTATCCTTTAATACACCGGTTGTCAAATGCACAATTAAAGGATAGATACAAACTTGAACACATGAAGGTAAGACTCAAGTACAGCTGGCTTTAGGAGACCTCAAACCAAACGTTTCAAGAAAGGATCATGAGTGTAAGATTTCAGTCAGAAGGATTAGCAATCTGTTAACAAAACTGAGACACTCTTCAACCAGTGAAAATCATTGTTTAAATGAAAGCACTAAACAAGACACTTAATTAATACTTACAGAGACAGCTGGGATTAAATGGTATTGTACAATCCAGTATATGTGATGTACAAATGCATGCATCATGCATACATGCACCTTCAAATGCAAACCATATCCAAACATACAAACTTCTACAATCAGAGTAGCAGTTACATCTTCCACTCCTTATGCCCCAAATACATTTCAAACACTCTTACAAATTATTTCTCATGCTAGTTACAAAAAAAAAAAAACAATCAAACATCAGACATAACTGAATTAGTGAAGTGTTGGAACACAAGAAATAGCATCAGCATTCCTAAAAAAAAAAAATAAAAATTTACCCATAATCTACATTAATACTTTTAAAATGGCAGTGTTGCCCCAGAAACATGAATGAATAATCCTGCACCTTACATCTGTTCATCATCTCCAGTCAACTGAGTCATTATGATTTTGGAGCAAATGAAGCCTGCTCTGTGGGCCAAATCATTAATCAATCTTGCCATGTCATTCCATTTTTCCTTCAGTAGCAAACCAAATCCTAGACACCAACTTTGTAAACTACATCCAAGAGAGTATCATAAGCATAATAAGACTTTTTTAAAAGCAAACAATAGAAAACAGAAAAATAAGATATGGTACAGGTAATGCATACGGAAACTAGAGTGCCATAATAAGCATTCTGACTCTTAACAATATTTTCATCTTAACTTCTGCAAGATAAAATTTATCTGAGCTGGTTCACACAACAATATCACAAAGAAAGTATTTTCTTCCCCCCCCCCCCCCCCCCAACACCACCTCCCCACCCCAACAACAATTCTTCTT
>VXAY01007657.1:2708767-2767849 GCA_013399855.1 Oxyruncus cristatus
AAAAGACATTGAGGAACAGCTTGCTAAAGTATTTATGCCTAATAAATTCTTTTCTAAAGAGAGAAGCTTCCCAAGAAGTAAGACTACTGTATAAAACCAATCAGACATGAACAGAGAAGAAATCTTTGTGCATTAACCAGCATCTGCATCCATTGTAAAAGAGTTTGTGGTGATTTTCACAAAACAACTTCTACCTACCACAGATACAGTGGAAGGTCTGTCTCAAAATTAGTTATTAGTAGAATAAGCTACAAAACAAATTCATAAAACGGTCAGTATCAGAATGTCAGAAGCAGAGGCTATCCCACTTGAAATTTAAGGGAACCCTAGCATGAAATGGCTGAATTGCAACTCCAGCCCATAACTATCAATTAGCATTTAGACACTAGAGAAACAGAAGGGGACAAATATAGCCTCAGTACTTAATAAGAGTATGTTTACAGGATCAGGCAAACTACAGCTCCTGAAGTCTGATACCAGAAAACTGACAGAAAGCGGAAAATTATTAGAATTAACGCACATATATCCATATTAGACTTATGTAGAATTAATGCACATACGGATAATACATCACCCTACGGAACCTGTGTTGTTTTTACCAAACATAAAAATAGAAAGCAACTGAAATGTTAGGGAGGGAAAATTCCTTTCATGAAAGGATTAATGCCAAATCACAAGATTAATGGTAGGCAAATGCTAAAGTTTCACATTAGAGGAGAGACAAGACTCAAATTCCACGAAGATCTATTTAAGGACTGCTTTTCAACATACACATATATAATTTAGAAAAGAGTTAATAGTGAAATGACTTTTTTTTCCTGACAAAAAGGCTAGTAAAAAAGACTAAATTCATCAGTAACTAGATGGCAGAGTTTCAATGTAGATCAACAAAATAACTCACAGGGGAAAGAAAAGGCTAACTTCAAATATGTGATGGACTGAGCTGACAACTACTACACAGAAAAAAATGCTGACAATAGGTATAAATATAGACATCTCAGTGGAAATGACATAATGTTCACTAGTAAAATAAGAAACAGAATGCAAAGAAAATATAAACCCACTCAAATCTGCTGTGTGCCCACATCTTCAGTGTTATCTACAGTGCTCTTCTGACGTCACACAAGATATAGAACAGGAAAAAACAGTGAAGGAAAAAAAACCAAAAGCAATGGTAGAAATTAGTATTTCTGAACGAGGAATGATAGAAATGGTAGGTAAACCGAGGGTCAACATAGCAGAAAAGAGGTGACTGAGGACTGAAGGCAAGCATTATGTGTGAAATCATGAATGACAGAGAAGAGAGAGAGCGATAACCCTGCTTTTTTTCGTTTACTGATTCCTGTACGGAAGAACCAGCAAGTAGGAAAGTGAACTAAACAGGCACTTGTTTTACACTATATGCATTTTAAAAAAGAGAACTCGGTGCCACAAAGCATTATTCAAAATAAGGAAAAAATTCCTGGAAGGAAAAGCTATCAAGTTCTAAAAATAAAGAGATTAGTACTTCAGACTCAAAGAGTTACTAAGCCACAGATTGTTGAACCAGTAGTTCATGTAAGCATGACTACTTTTTTGACCTGTTGTACTCATTCTCAAGTATGTGTTATCAGCCTCATGGTAATAATATTTATTGTTATATAAAATCTGTATTATTGACTTCAACATATTCTTTTGCACCTTAATTCAGGCAGAGGCATCTCTCGCTAATCAGATCATAACATCACCTCCACAGCAAAAACAGAACAAGAAACTGTATGAAGATGGCTGATTTTCTGTGGATATTCAAAAGGAGAAAGCATAGATTCTGTTGGTTTTCCAGTTACTTCAGAATAACTGAAAGATCAACTGTAAGTAATAATACTTTTTGCTACCTATAAATCTGGCTAGTACTCTTCTTAATTTTAGATAATAATAAGAAAGTCAAATTGAACACTGCATCTAGCACTGAAGAGAGCCTCATTTATCATAGTGTTTTACTGTAAAGGATACAAGCAAGTGGAAAAGTGAAGTCACTGATTGTTTTAATGTGTTAGTTTAAGGTCTGATGTGTATGACAACCTGTTGTGCAAAATTAAAGTTCTGAGTATCCTGTCCAGATTAGTACAAAATATAGGGAACTATTGACCTTGACAGCATGATAAAAGATCACTTTTCTAGGGACAAATATTTTACAAAATTTGAGAAGAATACTATAATGAAGAAAATGATCATAAGCTTACACTATTAGTATTACACTGTCTGGTGATTATTACATAGAGTTATTGATAAAATTTCTATTCTTTTCATCTCATTAGCATTTAGAAATTAATTTCTAGGTACTTTTAAGGATATGAATTCTTCTTTATTGGGTGGTTTACACTACTTAAAAATTCGTATTTGTCTTTGCTATTTTTGTATGCTTGTCACAAATATAACAGCTCTTGATAAATTCACTACAATGAAATAAGTTATTGCATTCCTCAGGTAAGAAGCAAATATTTTAGAACCTTTTAAAAACCCAGTATGAAAGAGAATCAACTTAATACCTCTGTAATAGTATGCTCTCCAACACCCACCTGTAATACTACTGAGTTCCTGACAAAACTTATCTTTAAAAAAAAAGAAAATCTTAAGTGTTTCATAGAAGTCATGTCCTACTAAAGGTGTTTTGTAGAAGTACAGTCTATAGTCTTTTTCAAGCGAACTTTAAGGAATTATTTAGGTTAGTAATACATCAGAATATCCAGAATGAAAAACAGTCAGCTGTGTTTAGGCAATCCAACCAGCTCTGGCAGAACTTAAATTTGCGTATTTCAGATTGACAAAAGATAAAAAATTGCAGAGGGGAGGCTGGGGCAGAGGGTTTGTTTATTTTGCTTTCAAATAGAAATAAAACATGCAGATTAGAAGGGATGATAAAGTACTTTAAAATTGAAATAATAAGCTTGTTTAATATATACAGAGACATATATAAGTTACATAAATCATTATGAAGGCCAATAAAGATATTACTACTTTCACAATCAAATACTTCTAAAAACAGTAAAAAGCATCTGTGGGGATGCAATCCTAACATACCTGTTTAAAGAGAACAGTTTGCTGCCCACAGATTTGGTTTATGTCTCAATAAATGAGGCCAAGTAGAAACAAAAATGCTGCTGAGTGGACCTTGGGAAGTGCAAAGGATAGCGGAAAATGTTACAGAGCTAAGAGCTTTATATATAAAAAAATAATGTGCATATATTGTGTACTTATCATGAGAATGCTGACCATGCAAGCAAAGCTGTAGAAGTAGTAAAAAAAATATAAACACATACAGTCTCTTAAATTCTGGTTTTACCCTGTACTGTATTCTTTATCTCTGCTTTTCCTTTAAACTGCAACTGTGATTTTGAAGAAAGCTACCTACATTTTTCCAATTTTTATTTTCTGGGTAAATTCACACAGAAGATTTAAGTTGGTTTTGTTTGTCGAACATACAGAAGTTTCTCTGAGTTCTTTTGCAATATGTCATCAATGTATCATTGTGCTACTATGTTTCCACTCCTTATCTCTCCCAGTTTCATGTCAGAAATAAGTAATTCTCTCCCACTTTCATATCATGCAGCAAGGAATTTGTGTTAACTCTTTCAGCTGTCATCTTCACAGTGCAAACAAAACTGCTAACTAGGGAGGAAGGTGGTAGTATGCTTTAATTATGCATTACTGGTTTCCACCTCCAAAAATTAAGCTTGACTCATGTTTCATAACTGGAATAAATTTGGTTGCCTGGGTCATGACACTTTATCCTGGGAATTGAGAAAACAAAGTGAGCAAACCTTACTGATTTAAGGAGTCCAGGAATTAAAGTCTGTACATTGCTGAACGGGAAATTAATTGAAACTAAATGAAGTTTCTAAACCATGATCCAACTCTAAAAAAAGTTCTCTAAGAAGTTCTGATGGCATTCACATCAATATTCATGCTCTACAAGGAAACTTTAGGAACTGAGTCAAAAGCATGGGGTTAATAGCACACATTGGCATGAAACAGGAACAGTTTACTGATCATTTACTACTTGGAATACCACAGTTTTGGGAATATCTAGCATTAGAAAATTCTGCCAGCTATTTCCATAGAAAACTATAGGCATTTCCAAGATGGTACCACCTGTAACACAAAATGAGAAAGGAATTAAATAATTCATAAAGAGAAAGGCATACCTGCCTCACATAATGGCAAACTTCATTCAGACTGAGCCATTCTTGCCATCTTGCCAATATTCATGCCATTGCTACTACTTACCTTTAAAAGACACAATTAATATTAATTGTTTATGAGGCAATACATTTCTTTATATTTTCACTGTACTTTGTAGTAATTCCTACATGCATCACTTGAGATTGGGACCATACCAGACACACACAGACACATATCCTCCCCAAAATAGCTCTTGCTTCAAAGAGCCTGCAGCTGACTGCAGAATCAGACAACAGGATAAAAGGACAACTGAAGAAAGTCAGCCCTAAAGGAGCCATTGGCATTTATTTTCTTTCTTATTTTGCCTTGCTGTTGCAGGATGTGAATCTGTTCACTAGCTAGATGCTTGAGTGCACTGAAAAACTTTGGAAAAATATTATAAATAATATCAACAACAGTTTAACAGTGTGGTTCTAACAAACGTTTCATTTATGTCATAATTTCTGCCCTTATTGGAAGAATTTGGCTGCTGTTATTAATGGGCAGCTAAGAACTACCTAGAACACGAAATGTGTCCAAAAATACGAAGAGAATAGAGATGCTATGCTCCAAGTTTTAGTAGATAATTTCTTAAAAACATTAACAGTCAAATTTGAGTTAATCCCTAGAATAACCAGCACTTCTGAGATATAAGTGTAATTAGCTTCAGCTAAGTCAGAAGGTAGCCAAGACAACTGTGCCCATGTATGTGCTGAATACAAACTTCTGAGAAGATAATCTTCTTTAATTTCTCTTACATACCCTGCTTAGTTGTCACAGTATCTATGCAAACACATACTAGTTAAAGACTGTCTCTAGAATTATTGCAGAACTGTTACGGAGCATATAGGAGCGAAAGGGAATAAAACCTGTATTTTACCCAAAAGACTACTTTCTTCTCCTCTGTAATTTGGTCAGGTCAGAAGCTCCTATCATTTAATTCAATACTCCAAGATAATTACAGAGTCTCTTAAAAACAAACCCAACCAAAAACCAAAGCAAGGATATTCTTGAATGTAAGTACAAAGCTTTAGAAACTGCATACAGAACATTTCAAGAAAGAAGGGAAAACAGGTTAACAGCAAAAGACTCCAGTGTCTGAATGGCCAAAAATCAACATTCACCTCCCAAGGCAAATGGATTGTTTATGATCACCGGTCTATCAGCATACTCCAGATGTGTGACCACTTTTAAAGCAGAAATTATACTTGATCTGCAGCTTATAAGTCTGGTAGATGCTGTATGGATAAGAAACACATGTATAGTTTCTTCAGTGTTTAAAATAGCAATACATTACAAATTACAGTATACCTTATACAATATTGTCCAATAAATATAATTAATTACTTTCTAAGTATGTGCTTTAAAAGTTAAGATGTTTTAAGTAACCATATTGGTCTGAGATGAAAGTTAAGAAATGTCAAGAATTTGTTATGCCTTTTTGTCCTTTACCTCTTCACTGTCTTTCTTGCTTCAGTCGTGACCTACAGTCACCTGAAGTCATACCTGACAACCCCCTGTAAAGGCTGCAAAAGCAGCAATTAGGAACACTGAAAACACACAAACAATTTGTCACCCTGGGACTAATTTGTGCCTGTTACTAAAATACTCTAGAATCCATCACATCACAAGACAGTCTTAGCATCAAGAAACAAAACCCAGAAAGTGATAGCAAGGACAGGAGAAGTGAGCAGAGCCTGAGGTGAACCTCTTGGGGCATTAAGAAACTGGAAAGCATATGGAATAAATTGGTTCCCTTCTTTCTACCACAGATAACTCCTCTCTGTTAATCTTCACCATCTGCATTTTATATTTTGCTTACAATGCACAGCTTTTCAGAAGAAAAAAAGAGTTAAAAGGATTTTCATAATGAGTGAGGAAACATTGAAAGCAATAATTGGTTTTAATGGTCAAATGCACCAAACGAAATTCCTTTTGTTTATTTTCTTATTTATGCTATGCTGCAATAGTGGTGTATTGACTAATATGCTTAAGTGTCACCATTTATAACATTTACACCATGAAAAAATTAAACATAGTTGAATAACTATTAAAACCAAATTCAGTGCTCAACTACAGTTCTGTGACCAAAATAACTTTACCATTTTAACTCTTCAGTCATAATCTACTATTTCAATGATTTATCAAATTCTTTTCAAGCCTAACTTTTATGCTGAGGCTACACAAAATCAGAAATAAATCATTAATGTAATCCCAATAAGGCCAGCCAAATCAGGGAAGCAACTTGCTCCACATAGCCGCTAACCTTCCAATTCATGTTAGGAATGTTGACCTTACATTGACACACCTCAGTGTTTATCCTGCATTAAACCATTAAAGAAAGCCATTTAGAAGATTGTTTTACTTCAGTAGGGGCAGTTTTATCAGGATAAAAGCATTTATACCGTTAACTTTTTTCTAAAGCATGGCACTTACTACTTACCTAACAGCAGTTTAGTGACCCTCAAGGTCTTATAAACTGTAGGGAAAATATCAATCCTAGAGGTCTCATTCTATTCAATGTAGGCTTCAGAAAAATGCATGGCTTGCCTTAGTTCCTGTAGTGACCTAGTTGAGGCATAGCCACCCAAAATAATTTTCTTAAGGCTTGCAACCTCCACAGAACAAAGACTAAACCAGACATTAAAATTGCAGTTGCCATTAAAACACAAGGAACAGAGAAATACATGGCCATTCACCTAAGAGCTGTATACCCAAGACAGCGGGTATTCAACAGTAGTAGAACACAAGCATAAAGGGAAGACACTAACCTTCTACAACAAATTGTGCCAAAAGCAATTTAAACTTTCCTCGTTATTCATTGTTTGTGTTGCGCCACTAGAGTACACCACACTTTACACATATTTTGTTTTCATTGCGTCCCACAGCCAACAAACATTTGCCTTACTGTTCAAACATTGGAGTCATTACCATGTGCTGTGAGGCACCACAAACTGAATGTATTCAACTGCTGGCAATGCAAGTGATCTGATCAGAGCGCCAGGGAACCGCATGGAAGTTTAAAACACAAAAGCAGTATAAATGTATGCAAATCTTGAGGCCCACCTGAGAATGTTCCCGCAGCAAATCTCTTTTCCCTGCTCATACTATGTTAACAATAAGATGTTAACCTAAGATGTTCTGTGTCTGTGGAATATTGGTGGATGCCAACAGCAGTGATACTCACTTGGCATGAAGCTTCTCAAATGCATAATCTTATCTGCTGGGTTAGCATTCCAGCTGCCTAGGGGTACTTCTGAGCAAACTAGTGAATAAGATACTTTCCCTGGTATGAGACCGTTATACAAATCCACAGGAATTTTAAGGAGGCTAAGTTCATTCTGCTCAATTAGATAAGACGTTGTTGGTTTCCCATGTTGAAAAATGATTGCAAAATAGACAAAATAAAATTGGATTATTACATTAGCAAAGCAAATTTATTGCATGATATCAAGCACCAAGCAGACAAGAACAACTTTGGAGTTAAATATGTTCACAGATGTCCAACATCAAAAAAGGAAAATTAAGACAGATCTTAAAGACAATTAAAAAAAAGCTGGAAACAGTATTAAGGTATAAAAATTCTCTCTTCCTCTAAGATATGCTCCAATTAAAAGTAAGTTTCTTATACCAGATTACTCAGTGGAAAAGGCATAACTTGCAACCACTAAGAAATTCTAAATTGGTTTTCCAGAAATTAACTACATTTCATTTTGCCTTCTACTTCACTTTTGGTCAATTCTATCTTTGCTAATCCAGCAAAAGCCACAGTGCGTAGTTGTTTATCAGACAGCAAAAGCACACATCACTTACTAGCTTTCAGCATAAAATTAAAATCCTTTATATAACACAAGTCCATTGACATAAACCAGAAAAAACAATGTAATCGACATAAGAATCAGTAAGATGTATTATTCCCTAATTTTTTCTTTACATATCAGATTTTTCTTCCTTTTTCATTTTTTTTTTTTTAACTCACAAACAAATCTTGAAATACAGTCACAAAATTAAAGGAAACAGAAGGAAAATCATGATGCTGCATTAGACACCTTTGCATATACCCAGGATTTATGAAGTTCGAATTAAAATGAAAATTTTCTCTAGAAATACACATGAAAGCAAAACAATAATCTTAATGTTTTTTTTCTAGGTGAAATCTTATCCAAGTGTTTCCTAAAAAGTTGCCCAACAGAAAACAGCACTAGATAGGTTCATGTAGCTGGAAACACATATTCCTGTTGAAATGATTACAAAGACAGTTTATTTCTTCTTTCCACACAATAAATTTCTCACTTATGTTTCACCCTAAGGTTATTTGCTTTTCATTACCACCACTTGAATAGATTTTTTTTTTTTGTTCAGTTTAAAAAGGAAACTGTTTAGATGAATATTATGCTCTCTTGGCTAATTCTTCTAGCTTACTCCTTCTCATACATAATCAATCTATGCTAAGCCTTTCCCTGTAAAACAGGAGATAAACCAAGGAACAACATGCCTTCTGGGACAAAGATTACATCACTGACTTTTTACCTTAACACATCAATCACCCTACTTCAATTCTCCTTGACAACTACTAGTCCCCTAAAGCAAGGCAGAAAAACAGTGAAGAATAACATTTTATATCATCCCAGAACTGTTTCATGAGAGACACAGAAATGAGTGGTTTTGCAAGTCTTTGATTTGTCATGGCTGAAACTAAATATTTTAAATATCTTCTGCATTTTCTGAATCTTACACAAAGAACAAAAATCATATAAGTCATTATTATGAATCACTTCACTTGATTTCCTTCTTCATTCATTATGCTTGGCCAGTTTTGGGATGCCAGACATCAAACCATGTCTTTTATGACACTTGGCAAGGCAGCTGTTATCTCCTGGTCAGAGGTACTGACCTTGATCCTGAAGCAAATTGGTTCTATTTAAATAATAGCAGGCTGACCCTGGCTGGACACCAGATGCCCATGACAGACGCTTTACTTTATCACTCCCCTCCTCAGCTGGACAGGGGAAAGAAAATATAATGAAAGGCCCATGGGTCAAGACAAGGACAGAGAAAGATCACTTACCAATTACTGTCACAGGCAAAACTGACTGAAGTTGGAGAAATTAGTTAAATTTATTACCAAGCAAGTCAGAATAGGATAATAAGAAAGTAAAACCAAATCTTAAATACACCTTCCTTCCTACACTCCTTCCTTCTTCCCAGGCTCAATTTCACTCCTGATTTTCTCTACCTCCTTCCCCCAAACAGCACAGGGGGACAGGGAATGGGGGCTGCAATCAGCCCATCACATATCTCAGCCGCTCATTCCTTCCTGCTCAGGGGAGGACTCTTCACACTCTTCCCTTGCTCCACTGTGTGGTTCTTCGCACAGAAGACAGTACTCCACCAACTTCCCCAACGTGAGTCCTCCCCACAGGCTGCAGTTCTGAACAAACTACTCCAGTGGATGTCCCTGCCATGAGGTACAGTCCTTCAGGAACAGACTGCTCCAGTGTGGGTCGCCCCACAGGGTCACAAGTTCTGGCAGCAAACCTGTTTCAGTGTGGGCTCCTCCTCCTCTCTCCACAGGTCCTGCCAGGAGCCTGCTCCAGCATGGACTTACCACTGGGTCACAGCATCCTTTGGACATCTGTCTGCTCTGTTGTGCAGCTTCTCCATGGGCAGGTGGATATCTGAGGACTGCGGAGCTCCACAGGAACAGCCTGCCCCACCATGGTCTTCACGACAGGCTTCAGGGGAATCTCTACTTCGATGCCTGGAGCATCTCCAGCCCTTCCTTCACTGACCCTGATCTCTGCAGAACCATGTCGCTCATATATTCTCACTCCTCTTTTCTTTGGCTGAAATTGCTTCTGCACAGGAACTTCTTTCTACTTCTTAAATTTGTATCTCAGAGGTGCTACCATCAACACTGATGGGCTCAGCTTTGGCCAGTGGCGGGTCTGTCTTGTAGCTGGTTGGCATTGGCTCTGTTGAATCCGTGAGAAGCTTTTGGCAGAAGACATCCCTGTAGCTACCCCCACTACCAAAACCTTGCCACACAAACCCAAATAAAAACATGAAAGAAAACACAAAATGCCCAATTCAGTACTCTTCAGTAATATTTCTTGTGAAAGCGGATAAAAGCAAGTGCTGAGGGAGCTGGGCTTGTTCCGCCTCAAGAAGGCTGTGGGGGGACCTCATTAATGTCTGTAAGTATCTGAAGGAAATGTGCCAAGAGGATGGAGCCAGGCTCTTCTCAGTAGTCTCTTCTTGGGTGTCCCTTCTCAGCAATAGGACAGGAGGCAATGGGCAGAATCTGATGCATAGGAAGTGAATATGAGGCAGAATTTCTTTACTGGAACAAACTGCCCTAAGAGTGGAGTCTCCCTCACTGGAGATATTCAAGAACTGCGTGGACACAATCCTGTGCTCTAGGATAACCCTGCTTTAGCAGGGAGGTTGGACCACATGAGCCACTGTGGTCCCTTCCCACCTTACCCTTTCTGTGATTCTGTGAATCATATTACTCATAAAAGCCTTAATGTGTTTCTTCCCACAGTGCATTTCTGTTGCTAATTTAAAGGACAGAACTGGCATGCCACAAAAGAGGAATGCTCACTTTAGTAATTTTAGAACAACTTATTCTTTTAAAAAACATACATACTAAACATCTTTTTTATTTTATACATTGACAAAACAATAGACGAGTAACTGAATTCAAGAACAGTTTCCACAAACCTAATATAACTTGTTTCATTGTGCAATAACCTAAGCGCAACAGAGTTAAAATTACATACTTATTTGGCAGCACTCCACAAAGTATTCGAACATTCAGTAAGAATCTTTTTCCGGCAAGATACTTTTTGAATGATTTAAAAAGCATTATATCATACTTTTCACAACATGGCTTTGAATAAAACAGTCAATTAAATGAGCATGCTACTGTGAGACAATCAACCTTGCTCATAGTTCTGGGCTTGTTTTTCTGAAATATATCTTTGGGAATACTAAATTTACGAGATTATTTATATTTATACCTAATAAATAATTCAATTCACACTTACAAATATGTTAAACATATTGCATCAACAACATGTATATATCACATACTAATCAGAAAACCAGCATAACCATATCATTCCAAAGCTCTCTCCAGCTATCTGAAGCAGACAGAATTCTAATTATATATTGTATTTGTAGATAAATATACTAAGAAAACCTGTTTTTACCTTTAAAGCAAATGGAAACTCGCTTTTATATGTCTGATTGATACCTGATTAATCATATAATGGTTTGGACTGGAAGGGACCTTAAAGATCATCTAGTTCCAACCCTCCTGCCATGGGCAGGGATAACTTCCACTAGACCAGGTTGCTCCCAGCCCCATCCAGGCTGGTCTTGAATAATTCCAAGGATGGGGCATGCATAACTTTGGGAAAGTTGTTCCAGTGCTTCACCACCCTTCCAGGAAGTAATTTCTTCCCATCAGAACATCTACAAGAACCCTCTTTCAGTTCAAAGCCATTCCCTCTTGTCCTATCACTACATGCCCACGTAAAAAGCCTGGTTGAAGGCAAGTTGAATATGAGTCAGCAGTGCCCTGGCAGCCAGGAGGCCCAACCGTGTCCTGGGGAGCATCAGGCAAAGCATCACCAGCCGGTCAAGGGAGGGNATATAAGAAGGATATTGAGCCACTAGAGAGTGTCCAAAGGAGGGCAACAAAAATGCGAAGGGCCTGGAGGGGAAGCCATATTAGGAGCAACTGAAGTCACTTGGTTCGTTCAGCCTGGAGAAGAGGAGACTGAGAGGAGACCCCATTGCACTCTACAACTTCCTCATGAGGGGAAGGAGGGGCAGGCACTGATCTCATCTCTTTGATGACCACTGACAGGACCTGAGGGAAAGGCCTGAAGTTGTGTCAGGGGAGGTTTAGGTTGGATATCAAGAAAAGGTTCTTCCCCCAGAGGGTGGTTGAGTACTGGAACAGGCTCCCCAGGGAAGTGGTCACAGCATCAAATCTGACAGAGTTCAAGAAGCATTTGGATGATAATCTCAGACACATGGTGTGACTCTTGGGGATGGTCCTGGGCAGGGCTAAGGGTTGGACTCAATGATCCTTCTGGGCCCCTTCCAGTTCAGCATATCCTGTGATTCTGCGAAGCTCATGCCTTCTACTACCTCAAGGGGACAAACAAAACCCACTACAGCACAGAGGAAAGCAAGTGACTGTCTGTATAAAAAATAAAGATGACACCATGACCAAAAAATATGTTAGAACAGTTTGTTACATGATAATTTCACACCTCTCCAAAGGGTTCCTAAACCCCATGCCACTGAAATAAAGGAAATTTGCTTTTAATTGAATTTTTAGAAGTACTGTTATTTCACAGTCATTCATAATCAAGACATAACATTTTAGAATGTATGACATTTGTCAGGTACAGTGTAAGTTGCCCACTCCACAAAGGAAACAAAGTTGAAATATATAGTACTTCAAAAAATTAAAATGAACAGAGACATGAGAAAGATGAAGAAGAAATTAGTTCTTTGTGAAGCTGTAAATTCAGTTAAATTACCTCAACTAGCAACATTTGCAAGACTCTACAGAAATAATCCACTTATTTCAGAAGTAATAACCATTAATTATCTTCAAAATTTAATCACCTGTACTTCAGGAGTACACACAAAAAAAAGGGCTCCCGCATAATTGGCACCATTAACCTATTTTACATTTCATGCCCTTACATTCACAGCTGGCATCCAGATTTTCACTCAATGGTTAAGAACATGTTTAACTTTCCTTCAAAGAAAAAAACTACCAGGGAGTGCATTAAAAAAAAGGATACTTAAGGTCCTGTAAATAACACTGACTAGATGCACATATTTGAATTTGTCGTATGGTACACTTCAGTGCTATGTTCATGCATTATCACAATTTGTAGCACAAAACTTATTTCCTATAATTAATATCAAACTGCCAATACTAAAATAAAAGAATGAGGTTTGCAGATGAGAAGCAAGCACTTCAGTTACTTTTTTCAAACACATTCAAGAACTACAGTAATTTTAGACTCAAATGTAAGTATGGATTATTTTCATTTTTTCCATTCATTAGCATAATCTGTCATTGCTTTCTGCAGTTAAAAACTGCAATAGGTAAACCACTCAAGAACAAAACTAACATCTGTTCCATATTGCTATGTAGTGCTAAAGGATATTGACTTCAATATTATCACATCTGCTTGCACATAGTGTGTCTTTCTACACACCTGAAACAGCTGTATACAACATACTATGGAACTAATATCCTTGACTAATTTTTTCTCAGTTCTCATCTAAATTAATCAGTTGTACTTGAAACATTTTAATGCATCATCACTTTCCACTATAACTGTGTAACATATATTTAAAAAGAAACTTTGTGAAGTTAGAACACATACAAATTTGTCTTAAACATAAGCAGATTTCCTTTTTGACTAAAAATAGTGTACCACAAATACAGAAAATGATGCGAATAGGCAAAGGGAAGTTGCTCACAGCTACTCCGTGGAGCTCCAGCAGAGACAACTGCCTCAAACATCAAATGAGAAATCTTACACCTTGTTAACTGTCATTTAACTCACCTTCTCCATCAGTACTGATTTTCAATATGAGGCATGATTTATTATGTAGACTTTAAAATGGAAGACATATAATTTCCTTTTTATCAGAAATAAAACTTAAATGGAATTTTGGCCTTTAAGATTACTGGATACATATGACACTCAGAAAGGTTCCCAGCTCTTATAAAACACTCCCTTCTCACCCAGCTGTTGTAAAGGCTGCATTCTTACAGGTAGTGACAATTAATTAGTGATCAGAACATTTAGAAATTCTTAAGGAAAAAACAACCAAATCCTAGCCTTCTTACAGTGAAATACTGAACAGCCAATCACTGTAGTCAGTATATCCAAAGGACACCACAAAAATCCAGGAGACATGGAAGGCCTCTCTTCAAAAGACTTTCACAAAAGACCTGCAAAAATCTAAGGGCAATTAATTTGGGTATCTTCTGTGATTAAACGAGGCAGAAACTGAGTAAGACAATAAACTCATGTCTATCCTTCTAAATCTAAAGCAGTAGGTTTGCTATTCTGATAGCTGTGCACAAACAGCACCTTCACAAAGAATGTCAACTCTCTTCTCTAAATTCAGTATGTTGCCCTTCAAATGAAGGGGTAAAAGATATTAGCCAGACATCCTCTTCTAGATTTGTTGAGAGATTTCTAGCTATTAAAGAATTATGGAGTCCCTAGTAAAGAATCAATATTTTGCTGGCAAATTAATACTATGCACTCTCTGTGATTATTTTTTCAGAGACAGAAAATATTGTGCAAAAGTATCCTGACATACTAGTAGGAGAAATTAAATTACACATCTTAAAAAAAATGGAACAAACAAAACCAAAGCATTTCAAAACCACCCCCCCCCACCACCTCTCTGATGATAGCAATACTTAATCAAGCTTTGACTGCCAGAAATCAGCAGAGGCTGGCAAGTCTTCATCCCGGAATGCCATGCACATATTTGCAGTACATTTGACTGGTGCAATTAAAAGGGTTTTCTCCATTCCACAAAAACAAAATCCCCAGCAATCACCTGTTCTAAATGGTTAAGATTTTCCATACTGCCTTGTGCATTCTGTTTTGCTAAAACACTGCAGGCATCTGGCCTTTTTTATTTGTCCTGATGCATATTTCTTGAACTTGTGAGGAGGGCAGTTATGGGGGTCCCTACAGCAGGTGAACAAACGTTGCTAAGTCACCAACTATAAATGAAAACAAAATACTTGTTTGCCTCTTTGTGCTGCATGTCTCAATGGAATTACACAGCAGCCCTGCGAAGCTGAAAAGACTGAAGCATGTACTCTCACAATGCATAAGCATATGACTGGACAAAAAGAGGAAAAAAATTATTTTACACCTGTGACTCAGGAAGGCAGAGGGGAATGCTAAAAGCTCTCCACACATACCAAATCACTTTGCTTCTGGCATACTCTTCTTCACCAAAATCTTGCACTGCATGTGGAACTTCTAATTTAGAAAACCTGGTTTGACCCAGTCCTATTAAAATAAATCCTTTATACTCACTCTATATAAATTATCAATGTTTTGCTCACAAATCGGTAACATTTAAAAAACAAAGTGTGGATGACAGAGCCATTAAAGCATTCAGCTATTTACAAACTTCATAAAAGTGCCCATCTGTCTGAAAGATGCATGAGCTCAATTTGAGAAATTAGCACATAGGGAAAAGCCCCCAAAGTTGACTGAATGTCTGGACAGTGATTTCTGAGAACAACAAAACATTCCTTTTCAAGTCAACCAAAATTACAATTGTATTTTTGTACAAGAAGATTTGTAACGACAATTCCATATGTCATGAATGCTTCCTGTAAGACACTCAAGATGCAGAGAACCATGAACAAACACACATAAGTAGACTTCTGATTTCTGACTGTGCAAACTAAAAATCTGCATAAACATACACAACACTAAACAAATAGATGCTTTTGGCAACAGGGTCTTTGTTTATGCAGAATAACTAAATTAAATAAATACTAATGATGGCAGAACTGCTTGCCATTATCCAGGAAAGAATCATCACAAACAAACGCTGTCAAATTATGTTTTGTGTTATCTCAACATAAAAGTATAAAGATTATGATAGATGAATTGCAGCTCTCAATACTCACAGAAAATATTCTGTAGGCTTCTTTGTCTTGTTTTCACAGAAATAGAATATACCAGAATTTCAATGAAAATTATTATCTGTTTTACTCCATCAGTGAAGTAAGGTCAGAATACCTATTAAAACTCCTTAAACATTTCTGATTTTGTCAGGGTTACCAAATTAATAGGACAGGATAAACCTTTGCTCTTCACATAAAAAGCTTTAAAGGCATTCATTTGCTAACCTCATTACAGGATTTTTCCTTCTGTAGTCTGTGCTAAGATTTGAAAACTAAACACTTGCTATCAATCCTACATGAAAGAACCAGCCTAGAAAAGACATAAGCATTTAGTTTGCGGAAAGTGAAAAAAAAAGTATATAGTTAGCAACCAAATAAACATTCTCCCAGTCATCTCACAAGAAAATTATTATTAGATACTATCTTCATCCCATTTCTGACTGTAAGGGCTTCTACAGACCTTTTACTAAAACACAGTGTTTTACCACCAGAACCTTGGGTTTAAAATTCTCTTACAAGTGACAATCAACTTCCTTCTTTGGTCATCTCACAGCTTTCCTGCTACAACCCACTTTTTTTTTATTTTATGTGAAGTTCAGTAGCAGTGCATGCACAGGAAAATAACCTCTCTTTTATGTTACTGGCAATATATTTTGAATAATATTAGCAGATCTCTGGCTCACCCATGCTTTGTAAACAGGACAAAAAAAAAAGCGAACAAAACAAAATACTACATATTTATAATACAGTAAATAAGGTAAAAGGTTTTCTGAAGTTATTTTGTTTAAGACACGTAAAATGTAACTGATCAGATGCACAATGCTATTACTTATTTTTTAAGGATGTTGTAATTTCGTTTGGTGATTATGAGCCTACTTGAAAGTCTACTTTCAGGAAATATATTTTTAAAGTCTACTTAGGTGAACTCAAATGTTGCAATTGAGGCAACCTTGACTGTAACAAACTACCATCTTTGGAAAGACTACTAGGGTATCAATTCAAAGCTTGTCACACCTTATTAAACTGCAATTAACTCTGAAAGTTTAAAGTTGCCATCTCTTTCTGTGTACAATGAGAAGATAGAGCTATTTAACATAAGGATAACACTGAAACGGCAGTTTCAATGAAAATATTTAATGAATGAATTTCAATTTTAAATTAAAAGAAAGTTTCTAAGTAACAGACAACTAATATTTGGCAAGAACCCTTTATGTTGATACTAAGGCAAAACCTAGTTGATCTGCTTATGAAAAATAATAATATGTAGGATCTCAGGCTTTTTCTCCTGACACCTAATAACAAAGAACCACTCAGAAAAGAAAATTTGATCAGTTTAGCTGGAATGCTGGCAAAAAGTCCAAAGCAACAAACTTCAGCTGCTATCCTATATCATCTGATTGTGGGTTTTCATCCTGAATATTCAGGAGACATATCATCCAAAGATGTAAAAATTAATTTCTCCATTATACTACTCAGTGAAGTTGTGGAAATAATACATTTGAAATACTAGTTAAGAACTTCCTCATGCAAATGAGATTCCCATGAGATTCACACCATCAATTTTGACATTAAAAAAAAAAAAAATCTTGAAACTTATGAAGAAAAATTAAAACTTAAGAAGAAACTTAAAAGAGACAAAAAGAAATGTAGGGAAATGTGGTTTAAGGACCATATATTTTCCAATTTTTCAGAAACTAATGTGCATCTTTTCCATAGTTCATTAACTGAAGCTGAAGAAGATAATCCTGAGCTAATTGTTCAAGTCTCTTGTCAAGTTGTTTAGTGTATTACTGTAATATAATAATGCTTTTTCAAGTGGAAAGTAAACAACTGATATTTCAGAGAAAAGCCCATGTAAACCAATGTTTACTCATGTTTAGAAATTTTCTCTCCTGTTTATGAGATCAAGTTTGTGTATTCCACATGAGGAATTTTAAAATAATTTAATTTCAGCCATAATTCAATTTAACCCTAAGGAAATGTAAATCAAAGCTGAGATGCACAGTAGAAAATACAAAACAAAAACCCAACACAACTAGAATGCATTTGATTTGCCACATGAATAAATGTACTTCTAACATTATAAGATTACTCAGAGTGACTATATTGTTTTACATCCAAATTTACTTCAGGTATCTCACGAACCACACTCGATACAAGTATGGCACAACATTTTTAGAAGTTCACACACAGAGAACACAACCTTGCTAAGTTCAGGCTGCCCATTGGTTCCCATGTCAAAAATTCTTTGCATGTTCACACATGAAAAGGATACAAGCTATAGGTGTGATGCATATCCAACAAGTATTTCATAGGGTGGGGGCAAGTAAAAAAAGACTGATCCATACAGTCTGTGGAAACACAAACTTCGTATTCTGACTCCACAAGTACGCAAAAGTAAAATTATTTATGCATTATAAGCAATTCAATGAACTACGTGAAAAGTAAGAATTAGTTTTCATAATGACATTTCATGACTGGGGTTTTCATTTTTACAGCTGAGTTGTATTTGAGTCGCCCGAGTGCAGACAGCATGGGAAGGTGGGAGAAACTGCTACCTTTCTCCCACAGCAGATGCATTCCCTATTAATTCTGTCTAGGTAAAGTGTAAAATTTCAACTATTTGAAGTTCTTCCCATGTTTTTTCTCAATGTGGCAATATTCTTTTACTCTAGCAAATGAAATGCATTTTGAGATGGGCTGCAGCTGACTTCAAGATAACCATTATTCTTGGAGCTGAACTCTCCCCAACCTCAGGGCAACCCTTTGTTTTCCCATTGGTAAAGCCATTCTGTCAAGTCAGAATGCCTTCAGTAATGAAACTGCTATTGCAAGGTACATCAAGGAGCTGAAGGCAAAATTTTGTAATCCATGATTTCAGAATAAACCCCCCCAACAGAATTTATAATGTTAAGTAATCCAAAGCGAGAATGTGCAGTGAAGAACAGAAACTTGGCATTACAGATTCAAATCAGTTTATTCCAACTCATGCCCAGATATCTTTTAGGTTGTACTTGCTACAGTGTATTTTAATTTGACCAGAAGCAAATCCAAGTTTCATGAAATTCAAATAACAACTGTGTGAGTGTACTGTAGAGGAAATTAAAGAGTAATTTTATACCTCAATATCCCAAGTACAAAAGTGTAAATCCTCTTTTAAATTAGATCTCTAGTCAATGTAGACATCCTGAAACTGAATTTGTTTTGTTTTCTATTTGGCCTTTTCTTTTCTTTTTTTTCTTTTCTTTTTTTTTCTTTTTAATCTCCTTTAAAATATGCGACTTACCCTCATGTAGGGTTAAAAGTTAAGATATTTTTTTCTGATGTAGTGCATATGCAGTAATATGCTAATGTTAAGGTCAAACATTACTTCAAAACTTTGCTGTATTAAACTCTGCTCCTGCAAAGGTTTGCTTATCCGCTCAGCGACAAGAACAGCACAATTCAAGTTGCTGGGATCACTCTGGGTTCCATGATGTTGTATTAAGCAAGTGAAGCCACTGTAAATTCTTTAGGAAGTAGAAAACATCTATCTTTACCTTTGTATAATTACTTGACTGCAGCAATAGGTTTCCCAGCTGGTAAGGCTGTGCGTTTCAGGTCTAACTATTCATGTATAAACCTAACAGGTATGTGGATTCACACTTACTTTCTTACAAATAATGACTTAATGTCAGTTACGTCTAGCATTGCAAATACCTGCCAACACTGTGGCTGGTGAGAGCACACTGAACTTGACAGTTCAAGATCACAGTGTTTCGAGATAGCAGTGTTAGCTCTCTCAAGTTTACAGCTTTCAAACACCTGAGGTGTCAGCAACAACATTTGAGTCGGCTTTTGGATGACACTGATCCACATGCAAGTCGTCCTTCTAGGTGTTGTGTCTACTGTAAGAATTATGCTGTAATTGATAGGGTCACCAAGCAGCCTTATTACTAACAGCACACTAACCCTTCCGAGGTGAAGAGGCAAAACCTAGGCTGGTCTAACAGATACAATATTGCCTCTTGTTCTCAGCAGTCTCCCATCTGTATATGCTACATCAGAAGTACAGATACTTCAAGGGAATAGGAATGGTAAACACAGACTGCTCTTATGTAACAAGATGAGTCTGCATGCTTATTAAAACTTCACCGAAAGCCTGTTTTACATTACAGGCACAGCTTACTCCTTGCAAGTCACCTCCAGGTTCCCCAGTCTCCAGTTACTTTAAAAGACAGCAATATCTGGCCTACCACTTTCAGCTGATTGGAAACTTACTTCAGTGAACCACTCCCTACTGATACAACAAGTTTTTCACCACAAACTTCTCTGACAGAGCTGTATTTTGGGATACCTATAATTTTGGATGAAAGGTGGTGAGGAGAAGGAATAATGAAATACCATATCCATAAGCTAATGCCTGTTCAATCACCATTTTCATTAAAGTTTCACACAGGTACTCACAGTTTGTTCTTAACCAAAAAAAAAAAAAAAAAAAAAAAAAAAAAAAAAAAAAATATTTTTTAAAACAAAAAAAAAAAAAANAAAAAATTCAGTTGTTTCAAAACTAAATCAAGTACCAAGCCTTATATGAGGACTTTCATTAGCATTTCTTTTCCTATTGCTCAATGTTTCATTTTATTAACAACACCCAGCAGTTTGCTTCAGAAAGTTGAAACGTGACGGTCAGGTTCCACTGCTGGTATAGGAATAACAACGGTCATGTCTCAAAGTTCTTGCCAATTCAACACACAAAAGACATTCATGAAAAAGATAATGCAACTCTTCATGTCTTCTATTAGACTAAGTGTGCTTCAAATTCAATGTTCATTGCTTAGTTTTACATTGTTTTTTAGCAGTTTCAAAATGAAGCAGATCTCTGTAGTCTGAACTAAATTACTAGTGTTCTCCAGAGGATTGTTGTATACTAAAGTCAGCTTGACTTAAGTGTAAATATTGATGTATGCCTACTACAGCAGTAACAAATTGTTTTCATCCGTATGGCAAAAACAGAATAAGGCTTGATTGTTCAATTGAATTATTTCAGTTTAGTACTCAGTTAAGTCAAGGAAACAGATTTCTGTGCACCATTATTCCAGTCCTTTTTAACTGCTATCAATTGCTACAGTCTATCCTACAGTATAGCACATGATTTCAGAAGTTTTTCTTATTGTCTAAACTTTTAACTATGGGACTGGCAGCCAGTGATTTTTTTAAAGTTTTTCCTACCGTATAAACTTCCAGCCATGGGACATCTCAGGTAGGCAGCAGAAAGTTGCGTCAGCACAGCTCTCCTACAATAGATATTTATGCTGTCCAACACAACACCAGAGTGACAGTCAAGCTAGCATCAGTCCCAAAAGCAACCTCAGAAGCACAGCACTTCCCCCAAGCTTATTAACCTTACGTAGCACAATTGTATACTTGTAATGTCACTGGGAACACCCACTGTTAGCATATTCGTACCTGTAGAAGCATGTGTGCTCCTGCTTCTGCCTTTCTCCTCTCACTGCTGCTTTTTTTGGCTTTTTCCCTTTCTGCCACAGAGAGGTATTCTAATCACAAAGAATGTCCCAGATCAACACAACACGGAGAACAGCAACAAAACCACCGAAACAAACCCCTCACCATCAAGCGAAAACCCCAGTGATTTGTCACAAAATATCGCCATGAAATCCCTTGGATAGAATTATTTGTCTGTATTTATAATAAATTGTTTCTCAGCTTTCTGAGAAGTCATATACAGTCAGGCACTATCAAGGTCAAGAGCAAGCATGGTCCTCAGCCCCTCCATTTGCCACCCCTGTTGCCTCCACACACACCATCCAGCGCTTATCTGACTTCCAGCGTGTCAGTTGCCAGGCGCAGACTTCTGTTCCTACCAAACATTTTACAGTTATACCTTTTTTCCTTGATTACAAAGGAAAATATTGGATGGAAACGCCAAAAAAATGAACTCCCTCCCCATTTTATCCCCCCTCCCAATACAGAGAGACAAAAAAATGCAAGGTGGCTATAAGTGAAAAAAAAACGAATTACAAGTTTACTAACAAGGAAAAACAATAGTAGCACCACAAAGATGCAAGGGAAATGGCTTACCCCCAAAAATGAGCTCACCACATCACGTGGTGCCCCAGGAACAAAGGGGAAAAAGAACGGCAGACCCTGCACCACCCGGGCCCGGCAGCCTCCGTTGTACCTCGGAGCTGTCCACTTCAGCACCGCAACTCCTAGCGCTCCAGAGGACACTGCTCCAAGTTCTCTTTGGTGCTCCAATCCCCACAGGCACACACTTTTTTTTTTTTTTTTTAAGGGTGGTAATTTTCATGGATGAGCAGACACTTGAGGTCAAAAGTTTGGTCTTTAGTATATAAAGGTGGAGAATCATCAATACATAAGAAAAACAAATCACTTATGTAACTTCGAAGAGCTCAGCTTAAAGAAAAGTCATTGAGCAACTATACACCATGTTAAACAACAGATTCCAAAACTTAAGGAAAGGGACTGACTAAAAGCATTATCTTTGGTAGAGGCTGACTTTCACAATATTAGAACACCCTCTTCCAATTTTCTATTTTAAATGTTGTATATTTTGACAGAGACATGAGCTTTCATCATACCAAAGAATTTCTGTCTATAGCAGAGATTTCTTATGACAAGACAGCCATTCATACAATACAGCCATCCCTCTCATTTCATCAGAAGAGTTATATCCAGTCATGATCTGAAGCCAAGCATCCATAAATTGGAATCACAATGACATGTTACATAAACTGTCTGCGAACAAAATACAGGAAATTTAATCTTACATGCTGTTTGTTGCATTATTCCTTCAGTGAAAAGCTGTGCAATTTCATACTCTGACAGAGTTGCTTTGCTTTTAGCACAAACTCCCTTATTGTATCATTACTGTATACTATGTCCAGTTTAAAAAAAAAAAAACAGATCAGATCTTCCTCCATGTTTCCACAAAACAAAGCACATCACTAGCACTGCAGTTCACTGACCAACTAAACTGAGTTCTGATCAAGTAGTCATAGGTTGCTCTTGCACACCGACTTTCACATTTTTGATCTGGCTTGTTCAGAGATCTGGCACAAAGCACGTGGTACCAGATGTGGGACAGAATGATACTCTCAAATGAGTACCAGTGCAGAAAGCAGACCTAAGCAAGGGGACAGAGACAGGAGAACATAATAGACCGCAAAATGAGAGGGGACTAGCTCATCAATATGAAGGAGAAGCTCACAGTTTGTCATTTTCTACCAAAACACCAGTTCACTGCCAGTGACAGAAACTAGTCCTGTCCTGCAAGAAGCTGTTGACTGCTAAGTTCTCAAATTTTTTTTGTAGCAAACTTGAAAATTTTTTCCCAAACTAAAATATTACCCTATAGTCATTACTGCTAATAAGTTTACTTGTTGGCTGTGGTATTGTTTATTTTTTCTTGTAATTGGTGTTGTACCAGTTCAAGAACTACAGAGTAAAGTAAAAATGCTTGGTAAGGTAATTTTACATTCATGGGCACATGCTGTGTTAATAACAGTTCACAGGTCTGCCTATGCTAATAAAGTAATTAAAACACAAAAGAAACAAAGGTTGATGCACAAATCTATCACATGTAAGCAACCTACATGAACTGTTTAACTAATTAATTATGCATATCTATGTCCCCCCCAAAGTTTTAAAACATTAGAGCTTTTAGTACTCCTTTGTAAACACAAGATGTTCCATAACAGAACCAATGAAAATTTGCTGGTCTTTTTCATTTTGCCCTTTCCTGTAAAACTGTTGTGCACATCCTATTTCTTGCCCCGTCTTCAGAGATGTCTGCTGACAGACTATTTCAACAAGAAACACCCCATCCCCAAAGTCAAACCTGCAAATCAACCCCCTCCCACCCTCCTCGCATTTCAAACACCCCTCACACAGAATATTCTGAGTTGGAAGGGACCCAGAAGAGTCATCGAGTCCAACTCTTAAGTGAATGGCCCAACAGAGATCTAATCCACAACCTCGGTGTTATCAGCACCATGCTCTAACCACATGAGCTAATCTCAGGGACAAACCCTCCCAGAAAAAAAAGTCACTTTCCACAAGGCTCCTTTTCCCAGAAATCAGGATCACAAAACCAGAGCTGGCCACAAAGCCACTGCAGAGATAGCAACATATCTTTGTGTAAGGTACCTCCAATATAAGGGTTCATTTTTGTGGTAGGTGGTACCTTCTGAAACTGCTGTCTTTAACTTACAGAGTTTGGAATACAAGGCTTACATGAATGAGGTATTGGGATTGCAACCCCAAATCCATCACAAAGTAGAAATATTTTGCATGCTTTAGTATGCAAAAGCATGTGCATCATTAAGTTGTCAAACAAATTAAATTTGTTAAAAAGCCACAGTACTTGGACCTAAGTTATTCAGTGGAAGTCTCTAGTGAAGACCTGATTGCTATATCAGTGGGGAAGAGTAAAAACATTCTTAAATTTTAAGTGTCCAACAGCACACATCATAGCTAACTCCCTTATCCATAGCTTTCTAAGGTAAACTAAGTAGAAATCTAGTATTCTAAGTAGAAATCTAGTATTTGCCTCATGGTCATATTTCTCCATCCCATTGTTTCATCACTTTTAAGTATAAGAGTTCTCTATAAATTATATAAACAAAGAAATGTTGCAACTTTCTGTACATATATTTTGTTGACTTTCTATACTCACATAGTCTTTTATATTAAATATGTCCATTAAATCTGACCAAATATTGTACTTCCAAATCTTGTAACATTTGCTTACCTCCCGCTTAATACCAAGCCTCTAGTTTGCATTATATATTGATATTTAAAAAGGTGCAGCTGTCCTTTTACTTTTATAACATCTAAATGTCATAATTTATGGTGAATATTATGCATGAATTATCTAAAGTTTTTGGGTTTGATCATAAAAGCCAAAGGAGTGAATATGAATAAAATAAGGGCATGCAACTAATTCTGCAGACAAACCAGCAAACTGCTCAGTACCTAGCTGTTTACTAAAACATTTTCATCATACGTTATCAAAAGTTCATTAAGTGCATTCTCTATATTTGCATTAGTTAAAAAACCCTCCATCTTTTACACAGCTTTCAAGTTCCTACTTTTTCTTATTTACTCTATTTCTAACAGAACCTGACTTTTCGTAACAACTTCCTCAATGTTTACAAAAAAAGGAAGAGTTTGATTAGTAGAACACTTTAGAGAAAAAGGTTATTTAATCACTACTTTTAAAATATCAGTGTTATTGAAATATCCCATTTTCACTTTTGACTACCTACCTCTCCTAACAGAAAACTCTCCTTACAACACCAAGTTAGGAAATAAGAATAACATACACAATATTCCTTAAATAGTATATAACTGATTCCACGAAACAAAGTAATAGCCATTTGTCAGCTATTTGACATATGAAGCTTCATGAAAAAAATATACAATAAGAAACTGTGATATAGATTTATCACTAATCACTATACTGCCTCAACACTGCAGCAAACTTTGCTTGCAATGATTCTATGAGTTTTGACAACATCTGACCACACTTAGATTGAAGCCAGATTAGGCCAAAAATTATTTTATGCTGCTTTACTTCTCCCATCAGTCCAGGAAAAATGCAATGAAAGAGCAAATGAATAATAACAGTAAACCAGACATCTGCTACTTTTAAAAAACATTCTGCTATGAACTGGGAGGAGACAGGGATAGAGATCAGTCAGCACTTTTTCAACATAAAATAATCCAACTCTATTACAGTGGTCACCTCACGAAAAAGAAAAAAAGAGCACAAGAAAACACGATATAATCTCAGTTAAGTATAGTTTAGAGGATCACAAATACAAGAATTAAACACTTCACATGCACCAAAATTATTCACCTGACCTGAAATTCAATATTTCTGAATTCCGAGTAGAGACTCCAGCACATTTTTCTTATACGCTTTCTCTTCTTAAAACACAGTGCACCAAATATGCTCAAGTTCAAAACTGGCAACCATTCATAAACACATTTCTGATTTTTATTTCAATAGCACCAATAAACAGAAGTAAATCCTCCTACTAGAACAGCAGTGCTAGGCACAGTTCCATACAAGTCTTTCAGTTTTTCAAACTTACATTAAACATTTCCATGCTGTATGAACCACTTCTTCCAGCTGAAAACCATTTCAGTGAAAAGTTAGGTAGCTTTATATAACTGGAAATGAACAAGATTATGGAAATTTTTATAGTGTTATACAAAATAATATTACTTTCAGCCAGCAGCAGAATTTAAGTTAGGGCAATTAACCTAAAAATAGGAACAAAAGTTACAAATATTCCCTGTTTATTGGCATTAGTTATTTTTCTAATAACCAGGATGTTACAAAACATTAACATATTTAAGAGTGCATCAACGATAGTCATTATGATCTTCATCAAAAAAATGCGACAGTATTACCATATTGAGCAAGCATAGCCTCAATAGGTACTATATCAATAAAAAAAAATATTTTTTACTTGTCAGGTACCTCATAAAACCAACTTACAGACTTCCCTCTAAGTTGTTTACTACTAGGAAATTGTTAGCCTGCAGAAAAATGGTCATGCTGTTTTGCAGTTCTTGTTTTGGAAACTTTCATCCAAGGTCTAGATTTCATCAACATAGAATAGTCAGAACTGTACTCACTTTACAATTTCTTTTAAATTGCATTACAGACTGAGAGGCAGTTCATCAAAAGACATTGCAAGTAAATCAGCAGATATGAGAGGGCAAGATAGATGTGTGCAGCATTAATCTTTCTAAACCCTGAAATATTAAGTCAAAAATCTTACAAAAATGATTCTGCTGCTGCAGCGCTCTACTATTATTCCTCTCACTCATCCAAGGGCTTCTCACAACAGTAGTAAAAAACTTGTTCCTCTAAGGTCCTAGCTGAGACAAAGGTTTTAGGTAAAATATTATAAAGGGTACAATTCTCTCTTTTGCTGTCTATCAATCTACTCAGAACAAAGCTCACATGCACACCAGCAACTGATGTTTCAACAGAAACAGAAAACCCAAACCTCAAACACCAAAGAAAACTCAAAGGTCTCTATGCTTAAACTTCTACAAGAGATCCTGGAATTTGAAAGAAAAACTATTTCCCAATTCCATATCCTTATCACAGATGAATTTTACCTAAGGAATTGTTAAAATTCATTTAATAAACCTGAAGCATTCACTATTTGTGTTGCATTCAAGAAGCAATAACGGCAGAAGCCATTAAGTGACTGCAGTTTTCTTAACTTGGCTATTGTAAATAATGTAAACTTGGATCAACTATTCTAAAGTACTTTTTTCACATTCCATTCAAAAGAGTCACATTTCTCGGTACGTCTGTTTTGTACTAGTATTTTTGAAGCTGCCTAGCTCAATAAAATTCCAGGAACAAAATCTACTGAGTTGCATCCCAAATGGTCAAACATAAACACATTTTCAGAATAAAAGGGAAATGTAAGGAAAAGATGGGGAAACATTAAAATTTGCAGTATTTCAGAAATAACATATTCAAAATACTATATTAATGAGGCCTAATGAACAGCTCACAGACTCTTCCCTTTGACATGGATTTCAGTATTCAAATCAAGTAAAACAAAAGCCACTTATAAATGTGCTAACAATCAAACAGTACTTCAAGGCAAGCAGTCCACTAAGTCTGGTCTCCTCTCTATTTGCTTCCCTTCAGCTTCTGTATAGACCACACTGCATTATAAATTTCAAGTTAAAACAAAACCAGTCGGGCCTTACCTCTGTCGCTGAAGTCATCCACCAGAATGATTTCTGCTATCAGGCTGTCTGGAGTGCGGTTGATAATACTGTGTATTGTTCTCAAGAGTGAAGTCCAGCCTTCATTATGAAATGGGATAATTATGCTAGTATTTGGTAGTGTTTCCAAGTACACCTTGTGCTTACAGCTGGAGAGGCAAGAAAATAATTGTATAAGCATAACAAAAATCTGAGTTGGCATACAGTGTCATCCATTTGGGCCATTCAACCATCATGGTTTCTGGCACAAAAATTCAACAGTACAATCAAGCAGTACTTTCATGTGACAATAACTAATTAATTTAAAACATTTATATTGCTTACAACATAGAATAAATTGGAACAATGTCAAAACTTAAGCAGAATGAGTAAAAAATTTAACTGGCTGGAATTCTTTTCCTTCGCTGGAAACTTTTTCCTGCAAAATGACAGAGAACACATCTTCTACAACATGATTTCCAGAAAAAAACCCACCTTCTTATCAGAAAGAATTCCAAAACCTACTATGAAGTAAAAGAAAATCTGAAGTGATTCTTTTTTTGCTGATAGCAAAGATTGTAAAAACAGTCTATTATACCAGGAGATAAAACTTGAGAAACAATTCAGTATTATCCTGGATGATACGTGCTTACAATATGAAAAACAACAACATCCACAAATACAAATCCAACTCCACATCTTGATATCCAAAATGATTGCTGGTATTAAATATAGAGATAAAACACAATTCTGAAAACACAGACTCAAACAAGGAAAGGTAGGCAACCTTTCACTTATCAAAGGAAAGCACTGTACATGCAACATCTTAATTGCAATTTGGTTTCTCCTAATATCCAAAAATATTTTATGACTAAAATTTAGGTTACTTCAACTTATAGGATCTCGTCTTTCATGTTTTGTTGAAAAACGAAAAAAAAAGGGACACATTCCTCTGTTATTAACAAAGCCTGGCATTTTTACCTGTTGGGGACAAAGTAACTGAATGGTTTCTCACCCAAAAAAGTATGTCACAACCTGATAAAGGTATCCCTACAAGCAGGAACATGTCAGCTTTGCAATAAACAACCAAAATAATATTATTAAAAAAAAAAAAAAAAGGAAAAAAGTTTGGACCTGCAACTTCTCAGTTTAAAAAAAGTAGAAATACCTTTGCTCCTTGTCAGAAAGAATAACTATGCATAAACACTGCTGTAGGTTATAATTTTGATTTACATATATTTGCAGCTTAGTTTGCATTTCCTCTTTTTAAATGTCACTTAGAAATCAATATTTACCAATTTATTGTACAGCTACCACACTGATGAAATGTTCCAAAGATATAATAAAACCTCATAGCTACTATAGTTTTATTTGGAAAGTATTAACTGTTATGTAGTTATGAATAAACTATCTAGTTCTTAGATGCTTTCCAAACAAAAATAAGATTTAAATTTCTAATTCAGACTTTTCTTCCTAAAATATAGTGACAACTTCATGACAAGTCATTTTCAGAAATAACAACTTCTGAAACTTTTTAATAAGCAACTTGTTGGTAGAACATATACACACACTGAAAAAAGGACAGCTGCTTTGCAAAAATGTAAAGTTCTGGAGAAAACAGTGCTCATTACCTAGTGACAGAAAAGTCTAGGTATATATTCAAACATTTTCTGAGAAAAAGAAAATCCACAGCAGCAACAGAATTTAGAAAAAATTCTTTTTCTTATCAGTAGGAACAATTACAATAAATGAAACCAATTATTAATATGTAGCTATCTCAGTTGGTAAATTAAGAAAACCACCTACAAAAAACACCTACTGTTGCCAGGTGTTTGCCAACAGTGATGCTTCTTGAACTAGAACAAATGCAACTACCATACGTACATGTAACTATTCTTGAAAGCTTTTTCTCCAGCATTTTCAAATCCCAGTAAATATGATTTTAAAACTAACAAGTTTTCATCTCGATAAAACCTCAAGCCAAAAAACCTGAAACACCACAGAAAACCAAGCTGATCATCTTCAGTTCATCTCACAGAATTGCTTACCAACGCTTTCTTTCTTGGAGACTGCATCTTATTGCTGATTTCCACAGTGACACATTTGATCTTTGTTATTGTTTCTAGATACTCTAATTTCAGGAGACATACGTGTTGTACCAACATGCCTATTCTCTTTCTTCCTAGTAATCTGAAGATATAACTAATAAACAAGTTACTCCTAGGGATATCTCCTCCACCCCTAAATACGCACACACACAAAACAACTGTTTGCACTCACCCAGAGAAGACCAAACAGAACAAGTGAAAAAAACTAGCTTACCATTACTCCATATGGCAAGTTAGCTATTAAACCCAAATAAACTACTTCTCTAATATAATCCTATTGCATGTTGGTTATAAGGCTAACTGCAAAGTCAATGTCCTCTAGGTGTTCTCTAGGTGAACTTCCTCCCTCAGAGACTTTCAGACAAGATTTTTAAAAATAAGGGACCTATCTATCAGTCCATGAGCTGTTTCCACAATAGTTTTCAAAGCAGTAAGTACAACTTCACTGTCTCTGTCCAAAGAATCTCCTTCCTCTCTCACTTCCATTATTAGATACTGTAGGAATAGGTGCAATTGCACAAGAATTTGTAACAGAAAGCTAAAACTTGTTTCGCTCAGGAAGACTGTGAAATGCCTTCTCACATGGGTTGGGTGGTTATTTTCTTCCTTCTCCATTTCAGAGAAAGTCACAGGGAGAAGCTGTGAGCAAGCTATCTTACCTCCCTAGTACACAGAGAGATAACATGTTTGCAGACATGTACAAGGCCTCCTCGGGCCAGAGAGGGTGGCAGAGGAGAGAGAGAAAAGACAAAAGGCCTTGGGGAAGACAGGGCATTGCCTTTTTCCCCTGGGGGCCCAATGCCTGCTGCATCGTTCAGAAGTGGTCATTGCATCTGAAATAAACCTTTTTTAATCCTTCCACTGCCTTGGGATTCTTGGGAAGAATGCCTGCGTATGTTTTACCTTACAGATCCATTCCTAAGCACTAATAAAATGAACGAGTCAAGTATGTCACTTACTATTGTTTTGAAAAACTGAACTTGGAAAGCTGCACAATACTGTTTATTATGCATACCTGCCACAGAGTCACCAGGAAATGTCTTCCTAGGAAACCGAAGTTTTTTAACAAAAAGGTAAGGTAGAATATATTTGTAAGTAAATTCTATAGTAAAAACCATTAAATGTACATTTCTGACAAAGTAGAACTTTCTACCAGCTTTGTATTTGGCATGCTGCTCCTACTGGAGCTGGGCACTTGGTTCCAGGAGTTCAAGGCTTATTCATAAAAGTGATACACCATCATACTCTTTAAATTGCTTTAAAACACTTAATATTGACTTAATTATTCTTTTGAGATACATAATTTTTCAACTGAATTGAAACAAGAATCAAAACACAGCTTCTGAGTTTCTGAACAAAACAGTTTTAGAGTTGGCTTCAAACTTGTAGGGAGACTTTTAGAAGGTTAAGAGGATAGCAAGAGGTTCCCGTATTCCTGAAAAATTAACCTTCCTAAAGACGAAAAAAAAATTGTCACAAAAACACCATGAAGCTATCTGCAGCAAGCACTAATAAAATACAGCTCATAAAAAGAGAAGTAGTGAAAAGGCTTACAATTACACTTCTTTCCTATTCACTACTAAGAGTCCTAAGACTATTATGATTTAGTTTTGTAGTTTAGCCTACTCTACTGGGCAGAAATAACAAAACAGCAACGTTTGATTTCAAGGAATAGGGATAGTTCTGTTTAATTCCCTGATGAGCTTATATGTGGGGGAAAAAAAAAAAAAAGTCCTAAAACACCATACCAGCTTAAGAAAAGATGCAGAACTTCCAAATTCTCCATCTTTACAGCTTCTCTGTTAAGAGAAACATGCAGAAATCTACTGCTCTGTAGAAGACAAAATTAAAGAAAATAGGTTTCTAAAATGATGAGAAAGGAGAGCAGGGTTGGCACTACTTCAGGCACTTGACAGGAAAAGCCAATTCATAAAAGCAGCAATTTGCTTGACTCTGTGGATATATCAACAATATTTTATGCACATTGAGGGATACCAGTAGAAACGCTGTGGTCAGTTACCAGGCTCTGTGCCTTCTAGACACATCAACAACTTTCTAAACTGCCCTTTCGGAGAGATAATAACGTAGAAGAAGTGTCTCACAGGCATCCCTTTGCTGCATTTAGGAAGCAAGGTAGCAGCCTACTACGGCAGTTTCTGGATCATAAAAGTAGCCCACCTCTGATTTTCTCCTCTTCCAGAAGCGCCAGAGAAAGTTAAAGCAAAACAGAAAGATTTTCAACCTTTTTTTCCCCCCATCGGCTTTGTCAGCTCACGCTCTCTTCGCTGAACTGCTTTTTCAGATCTGACCTTTTCTTTCCCTTTATTAAAAGAAACTACAGCACCCACTGGGCTCCCAGCTACTGACAAGACTCCTATAAGCTACCAGGACAAAACATTTTCTAGTGAAGATTTACATAGTAATTGTCTTAGCATGTCAAAGTATTCCATTTACAGCAACAAGCTTCAGTCACACAGCGTTTCTCTGTTCCAATCTAGCCGTGTCAACTGAGCCTGATTAAGTAGTGATAACTAGTAATTTCTGCTTCCATTTGACAAGGCTGTAAAATTAGCTTGTGTGTGAGCTGACGGCAGGGAAAGTAATCTTTATTTTCACGGTGGCTCACAGCTGCGAAACAAGCAGGCACTACTGCGTATGGACCTCAATAAATGTCACAACACTTTACTAGAACAAATAAACCTTCTCCAAAACACTAGTGCTATTTTCATAAAGAAAAAAAAAAAGGATTAAATTGTATAGTAGAAATTGTTTGTGCTATTGCTATTAAATGCACTAGCAAACAACATGTGTTGGAAACTAAGGAGGCAAAGCCCTGTGCTCTTTACATAGGCTTCCTTCAGTATGGCCTTCACCAAAACTGATGGAGCTGAATTAGGTGCTTGTTACTTTATGTCAGACTGCATCATTTTGGCCTGTCATGTACAGTCTCCAGCAGCATTGCCCGTCTTTGAAGAAACCAAAGTCAGTGAGTTTGCCCCACTTTTTCTTTCAAACCGAAAGGTTTCTCTAACTAAGGGAAGAGTCTGAGTCAGATAAACCATATCGACACAAAGCATGTTTATGTTTGCAAAGTTTTCTTTTACAAGACAGTTAGGTATAAAATCATCATCATTTATGGAAAGATCTAACTAAAAAAATTAAAAATCATTAATATAAAATTTATTTACTCACCCATCTCTATTAAATCTAGGAGGCTTGGGAAAAAAATACATATAATCATTTTATACCCTTTCAAAATTCCTCACAAGCAAGTTGACACCAGGAGGCATCTTACTACTCTAATTATTTTACAGCTTAATAATAAACCTTGCACTTTGTTACCTATGAATTCCAAAGTAACAGCTAGCAGACCAATTTATGTAACATATACACAAACACCCCCAACACACTTTTTTCTTCGTGAGAGAAGATCACAGAAATATCAAGGTACTCAAAATCCATTCATTCAAACCTAGCATACTTATCTGATTGTCTCTCAAAAGTAAGGCAGACTTTAACATAATCAAAAAAAACCCTATATTGTGAGTCTAGGGTCATTTTTCTGGCTGAAGAAGAAACAGGATTAGAATTAAGGTTTTGTCACTTCAAAGTGCATTTTAAGTACACAAGACAAACCAACCTGTGACATTGAATTACCCTTTAACTTCTGTTTCAGAAATTCTAATGATCCTTTTACCACTTGCCCTTTTATTCTAAAGGCATCCTGTAGGCTTCTAGGAATTCTCTAGCTTATTAGCCACTGCTCCCAGCTCCGTGCCTTCAAGTACCTCTCCCAATTGTTGTGTTCATTCAAAAACCATCGACAGTGGTCTCAAATAGATGTCAGTTCCTTCATGGGTACATCCCATCAGGGCACTGGACTTAGTATGTCCAGTTTGATTAAGTATAAAACACTTAATTTTCAAAGATAGTCTTTCTGTGATCTACCTAAATCTCTTCTCCACTCCCTTTCATAGCAGTATGTGGTCAGGCTTACACCTCTCTCTCAACAATGTTGCCAGTACACAATAAAAGAGATAAAATAATGGGCAAGATATTACAAGGTCTTACCAGTGTCTATAACACCAAAATCACATCTGTAGATGTGGGAGCAAATGCTGTAAAAGTGCAGCTGTTGGGCCTCACGGGCCACATGTGCCAACAAGATTGACAAGTTCTCACACCTATTACCACATCTAGTGGCCAGCACAGCCTTCATAAAATTGGAGCTCCATAAGGTTATTCATAATTAAATCAGGCAAAATAGAAGTTGCTTTTCCTTTCCAGCATTGCTGCACAGTTGCTTTCTTTATCACATGAGGTGTAACAGCCAACTGCGTTGCTACTGAGAGTGTACTGCTGGCACTTGCTTTTTTTTGTTAATATTAGAGTTGGAATTCCATTTGCTTAAGAAGTATCCAGTCTACACAGATTCATATCAGATACATACCTAACTGTATGAAAATAGTATTTGGAAAGGAAGCAAGGAGCAATATATGAGAAAAAGTAAGGTAGACCGAGGTTTTTTATGAAACTACAACATGTATCAGCACTTTCACCTATGAACTTCACAGATACAAACCACCAGAACATCCCACATGTCTCTCTATTGGAAAGACAGATGTACTTTCCAATTTTACTACTGTATTATTTGACAGTTAAAAGTTCAAGCTTTAATCATTGTCAAATGCTAATAGACTTGGTTATCCCAGATGTACAGAACTGGCTGGAGGGTAAATATGCTTCAGAATTCCTGTCCCCATTAAGTTTAAATTTCACAGTTATGTTTACTGCAGCTTGCTATTTTCTCAGCAGTATGGGAGGCTTTACTGGATTATAAGTAATGTGCAAGGCATTCCCCTACTTGTATAAGCAGATTATTTCTTCTATCAAGTCATTTTCAGTACACAGAAACAGACCCATCAGGCTTGGACTCTCTGCACTGGCCTATTTAACAACGCAGTTTGTTTTTCACCGAAAGGATGGAAGGGGAATCATCAATCTTCAGCCATATTTTAGCTGTTGAGGCCATAAAAAAAATACACACAAAGCATCCAGAAAGCACTTGGGAATTATTCCATGTTATTTGTTACTATCAGTACACATCCTGCAGAGGAACTGACACCAGGCATGATAGAGACAGAAAGCTACAGATTTTCTTGAGTAGAAAATATTCCTGATCCTGTTTTGAGTAGCTGCACTTTGAGTAGGATGCCCTGAAGCAACTGCAAAGAACAATCTGACGAGGCTTGGAAATGGGGACATTGCCTATCATGTTTTGGACAGCACGACTTTTCACTTTCACTACGTTATTCAGTAACTACAAAAAACACTTTGAAAAACAGTCACAGTAATAAACTCCAGCTTTTTCACTACCCAGTACAAGCACAATTGGAGTTTAAGCAGCTGCTCCATGGCCAGATAAGGTTAAGCTAATACTAGCAATTCGCAGTATGAGGGAATGCAGCATATTTGACAACATTTCTGATTTCCCAAAGTGAATGAGAACTAGAAAGAAACCTTCTACATCTTTGTTTCTTCCAAAATCTAATCAAAAATTCAACAGAAGATTGATCCAAACAACTCATTACTTCCATGTGCCTTATTAAACATTGTGAAGTTCAGCACACTTAAATTAGATTAAAATGATTTTAGTGAAGCAGGACAACCTAAGTCAGTCTTTAAGATCACGGAATGCTGGAATTTATCTTGGAGTAGATTTGAAGACTAGTGGATTAAAGATGAATTTTTAAATTTTATTTTTTGGGACAATATATCTTAGACTGTTACAACTGTACTCTATTTATAAAAAGAAAGTAACAAATACAATGCAATGACTACTTTTTTAGGGGATTCAGATATGAACTATTGCATGACTGTATAATTATATATCCCTTTGCCATGTGACACTTAATACTAGTGTTTTTGAAAAGTTTATTAAAACATAGCGATTAACAGTAATTCCAACTTTGTTAACTCTGCAGCTACTCTGAAGGTAATCAATACAATCAATCAAAAAAATGCTCCCCTGAGAAATCCCATTGCATATTCATTTTACCCTCTTTTAAAAATACAATGGAGAGCAACCACACTGCATTCATATATTTTGAGAACTATTCAGGCATTCTCTCAGTTTCTGCTACTAAAAAGAAGAGTTTCAGTTATGCAGAACCCATAAAGTGAAATTTGGTTTTATTATTAAAAAAAAATCTCATTAGTGTTCAGGACACAGAAGATCTCACAGCCCTTGGCTAAACAGTCGTATTTCTTTGAATATGAAAATGCATTTCTTCTGAGGGCTGTGAAAAATTTAATGTGTAAGAAAAATGAGCATAGTTGAGACTTCTAAAAAGGAATACTGCTGGGAGTGACAGTGAAGGGCCAGCACTTCACTCAGCAACAGCAAGATCAGCAGACAATGCTTGGAAACACTGACTCCAGCCCTAAAAAACAAGCATCACAAGAATCAGGTTTGGCATAGATTACTCAGCAAGCTAAGAAGGATTTGTGTATCTGATCTGCGATTACACAAGTTACACAGAATGACAGAATATCCTGAGTTGGAAAGGACCCATCAGGATCGTCGAGTCCAACTCCTGGTCCTGCACAGGACAACCCCAAGAATCGCAGTGTTTGCATGAGAGCACTGTCCTAACACTTGCTGAACTCTGTCAGGGTAGGTGCTGTGGCACTCCAAACTGCACACGGTGCTTGAGGTGAGGCCGCACCAGCACAGATTAGAGCAGAGCAATCACCTCCCTCCACTGGCTCACAATGTTGTACTCGATGCTTCCCAGCATACAGTTAGCAGCAATTAATCTACAAATTTTAGGTAAAAGGAGACCTGGTCCTAAAATGAAGCTATACAAATATACCAAACCCAAAGGTTTTAAATTACAAAGGTCTCAACTCTATTGGTATCAGGAACAAACTTGAATTCCTTGATTCAAGAACAAAAGGCTAAAAAACCAGATTCTGTAGTTTACAAGGACTTAAGAGCTTGAAACACGATAGATCCCAAAATTTATATTCACTGTTCAGACTAGATGATTGCAATCACTCCCCTAAGTCTCATTAAAATCCCATTTAGAATGCTATTCAAAACCTGAATCAGATTCAGTTTTGTTTGTTCGAACAAAACTGGTATGAATGGCAGAATATTTAATAATGTGGAGAAGGTAAGAATTAATTGTAACTGGTACATTCAATAGTTTGAATAAGTAGCATTTCTCTTTCAACAATAGAAAATAATACTGCCAACACTTTCCCTAGCATTAGCATGTTTGTTGTATTCCAGACTACAGAAAGTGGCACAAGGCATGTGAAAAGGAAAACATGAAAACACTCTTCTTGCAGGTTTTGAAATATTTGTTTTATACTGGTACAGAATTTCTACCCGCTGAACATTAACTCCATTACTTTTGCTCAATACTACCTAAAGGTCATACTGCTGCCTTCTACTTAAGGTGACCAAACTCTTATTTTCATTAAATTGGTCCTGAAGCACAATGAACTGAGATGATAATCTTGTTTCAGATTTTAATTTACAATTAAGGGGAATAAAAAGTTTTGTTTGTTTGTTTAAACTTAAAACCAGGGGGTGACTGTGGGCAAAGAACAGAGAATTAGCTAATGTAGCTTGGCAAGAGCACCTGCTGTGCGAAGGCTTTCACAAAAGAGTGGGACAGAAACTAGACAAAGGCCACTCAGAAATGTAAAAAATATTCTTTGAGCATTTGAGAGACAGAAAAAAATCCATGGGAGATATTAAAGGGATGCAATAGAAACATATTAAGGACACAGGAAATCTGTTAAGTCAGCCTTAAAATAGAATTTCTCTAGGGATTTTTATACTACACACATTTTGATGTCTTAAAAGGGAAAGAAAAAAAAATCATAACACATCTTGAAGTGTTTAAAAAAAAAAAATCACAGGAAAAACACAAGAATATTATAAAATTGAAAACCTGAATTTCTCAGAGCTCAATCATCTAAGCATTTGTTTAGTTCTACCTGTCCCCCTGCTAGAAGGTGTTATTTGCAAATCCTGAGCGCAGTTTGCTAAGAGACTCAGAGGGAGAAAGTTTATTTGGATTGAAATGAGCAAGTTTTGGTTATCTGCTACCTTCTCATACTTCCCATAAAAACAAACACTCGGAAGTGGTACTTGAAATTTCCTTGATCTAACTTTGGAACAAGGTATTTTTGAAGTTATTTCAGATAAATGTTGAAACTACTGTAGCTGCTCTTTTAATTTAAAAAGTTTTGATTCAAATTACAGGATTCACCAGTTTGTGTTGTATTTGAAGCTCCATTTCATGAATTTTCTCTACTGATGGCAATACAACCATTCTACTTGGTTCTATAAAATATATCATAGACAGTATTTTCAGGTAGTTAGTCTTTAGCAGATGAGCCCCTGTGCAAATGCTATACACAAATAGAGAGAGGATGAAAGACTCAAAGTCTACAGTAATAGCATCTCCCACAATGTGCAGAAAACAGTAAAAGCCTTGAGGCAGTTAGAAGCTCCACCAAGCCAAAGCCTTTTATAACGTTCAGAAGCTGAACAAACTAGATCTTGCCTGCTATACCTCACCTGATTTATCTACTCTGCTGTTACTGAAATAAGAGCTCCCTTTCCTGGCACGGAAATTACATAATTTTCCAATTAGTTTCTCTGAAAGTAACTTTATGAGTGTTGTGTTTTAACCCCAGCCTTTAACACGGTCCCTGTGCAAGGATGATATGCAAATTTGTGAAGCAAATTAACCTTACCCCAGCCCAAACCAGCACAATGACGTATGAACTACTTCACATTTCATGCACTTTCGAAGAGAGGACACATTTCCAAAAGTGAAGTGCAATTTGAGACTGGCCATATCTAACACACAGCAGCCAAGAGAGAGGCTTGTTTCTGACAGTAGGTCAGAAAGCATTGTCAGACTTCTGTGTCTCTTGGAAGTTCAAAAAATACACTTGATTCAAGCATAACCATCAGAAGTATAGAGCCCAGCTTTGTCTCCTCAATCAGCATACCAATTAGTAGGCAATTTAAGTGCAAGAACATTTTTTTCTTTGCATTTAAATGGTAAGGAATACAGTCAACTAACTAATGGACTACTTGTGTTATGAATGTTTAACATAAGGTTAGAAGCACATGACAGAAGTCAGTTTACACAAAGCACTACTGAAACAGCCACCATACAAGATTTCACTGAAGACCACAGGAACCTAGCTGAATTGAAACATGGAAACAACACCAACACCTAAGGATACAAGCTTCCCAAGTGAGACACTTAGGTGAAAGTCACAAAAGGATTTGTGCTGGGGGAAGGAGGGCAGAGAAAGGCTGGTGTAGCACTGACTCGTTCCTAATATGTCACTTCTGACAACACACTGCTCACATTGCTTCTGGGGACAAGCATGGTAATGTCTTTGACTGTGCAAAAGCAGTGGGTGAGGAACAAGTTGCCAAAAGATCATCCCTTTGTGTTTTTGTAAATTGATAAACCTGACAGAATCCTTATGTATTTACTAATTGTCCTCTGCAGTTTTGCTAACAGAGGAGGATGCTTGATGAATGTATTCGTTATACCAGCAATGTAATTTACCACAGATTTGATGCTGTAAAAGCTCTATGTTAGAACTCAAACTTCTTGGAAGTACTCTTTCTATAAATTATTTCAAGCAACTTGGCACACCAGAAAGCAAAAAAAGTATATAAAACATACCACTTGTCATAAAACCTTAATTTTAACTTAATTCTATGCAAACAATACTAATACATACAACTTAAGAGCAACATTTTTTCTCAAAACAATTAGACAATTAACATTTAACATTAAATTAGAAACAGCTCTAACAAAAGGTTAGTTCCTTCATGTGAGTTACCTTTTTTAAACTCTTACTATGCAAACAGCTCCGCCCCAGTCCCTGAAAATTTTTAAACTAATCACACGCTAGAATTTTATAAATTAAGGAGTAGGTACCTTAACATGAAATGTTGCATAATGAAGAGAATTATATATGAAAGAAAATACCAACATAGACATGGAGACAATTTGTTTTGTCTCACTCCTGCATCTTTCCCCCACATGATAGCTCCGTAACATCTAATTAAAAGAGTGGAAAAATGCCAGGTAAAAAGACAATTCAAATTGGTCCTCTCTTTAGAGCTCAAAGTGACTCCAGAGGACTGGAACCTGGAGCCTAGAATGGCTAAAGTACCCCTTTCCCTGTTACAGATAGGAAGCCTTACTCTTCAGATATAAAGGAGGCAAAAATTAAAGAACATAAAAGGAAGTTATGTTTGCTGAGAACCATATGACCATTTTTAGGTCAGTGATTATTTTCCAGGATAATCTTTATCCCATTTCTCTCTGTTATATTAGTGCTATTAGGGAACAATACCATCATCCAGTGTCCCCAAGTCCTGCATGTGCATCATGCATGTTCTACATGCATTATGTTTTTATATAATTTTATACTACACGAATCAACTGTAGTATCAGCATCTGACAAGCTGTAGTGTCAAAACCTTTAGCCAAAAACTGTATGCAACTTGTTGTTCTGCTCTCCAGACCAAAAATCTGCAGCTATTAACCAAATGAGAACACGAAAAAATAAGTAATTTCCTTTTTTTTTTTTTTTTTCCAGAAATCACCACCCAGGAATTTAATGAAAATCATTCTGTAATGAAGAATGACCTTCTATAGTCTTAATGTGTTACTAAGAAGATAAGAAGTCAGTTTAAAAGACAGAGCAAATGATATAACAATGGTGATAAATTTTCCATTTCCTATCTAATGAAATTATATTTTTTTGTTGACTGGGGGCTCATGTTTGACCTTCCAGGAAAACAGGTAATTTAGAGTTATATAAAGATAAAAACATAAAAACTAAATAGTCCAGGAAACAATTTACATACTTAGGATGTCGGATGTCTGGCAGTGATCGTTCCAGTGCTATATTGTTGCTAACAAATATGTTGAAGCCATTTTCCCTATAAGCAGAATCATCATGGTCTTCCTCTGTAAGAGGGTACGGCTTTCCATGTTCACCTTTCCCTATAACAAAATGAAACAATTATTTGCCTCAAACTCACAGCACAAAATGGACTACAAAGAGAAAAAGAAGTTACTTCAATTACAACACTGTGCCTGGAACATCTCAAAGAAACATCTTCCAGTATCTTGAGCATCACTCCTGTTACTTCCAACACAAAAACACAAAGTAGGGACAAATAATGAGACAAGAAATCCCTCTGAATTCACCCAATTCATCTAGTTTTCTCTTTCCAGATACACAATCAGCCTAAAGCCATTTTACACAAAAAAATTGAGTTGTAGATTAAGCTAAGATCTATTTGCATCAGAATCAAGTTTTCATAGCAAAATTAAGAACAAATTCCAGTTCCAGAAATACTCCTTTTGATTAACACAAGGAACTGGGTTACCGAGTTACTTTACATTTTAGTGGTCAGAACATCCCCACCACCCACTCATCTTTCAGACAGCAACTTTATCATTGATGTTTAGGGTGTCTAACTTTCCAGAAGAAACAGTAAGAAAACCAAATGCTTTGCTCTAGGCTCCTTGAACACACTTGCATTCCTAGTGACAAGCCAGATGAGCTCAGTGCTTCTAATGTCAGAGCACTGCTGATCTGGTTTCAGAAACTGGTCACTTTGTGCTTCCCCAAAGAAATCATCTGCTTGTTCCCTGGCAAACTACAGACTTTCTATTCCAGCTTTTTATTTCCAAGTTAGTTCTCATCATCAGGCACTAGACTTGCTTAGTATCTACCTCAGGCAACTATACCTCTATCTGTTCCAGTTAGAGAGCAGAGAACAAACAAAAACACTTCAAAGAAAATCAGATCATAAAAACCTTCACTTCTTCGCAACTATTTTTATTCTTTTCATTCTTGCAGAGGATGTACCCTTCAGAGTTTCAAAGCCCTTCATGCCTACTCGTGTTCTCAAGAAGATATGCTTTCCTCTATATCAAATTGATCAGGATATATATAACCTCTCTGTCCTTCTCCCTCTGGGCCCACTCATAAGAAAATACCTCCTTTCACCTGGGCTCTTATAGAGAAATTAATCAACTTGCCAGCTGGATTCAATAGGTGACCAGCTGGGTCCTGATCCTCGGCTAATCAAGAGCAGCTATAAGAGGGGATCAAGAGGAAAGTAACTGGGAGTGGAGAGAAACATCCAGTGGTCTCCTTAAAGCCCATGAATTTCTGTCAATACTCTATTTCATACTGCACAAGCAAATTAGAATAAAAACACAGAATATGCAACTTTAGCTGAAAAAAATCTAAAACTGAGTAACTACAGCACCTTAAGTAATACTTTTTTATCCCAAACTTTGTGGATATATTTAGGATTTCATTTAAGTTCTTATGAAAACAATTCATGTTACTTACAATGGGGAAAAAAGTTAGCTTCTATCATGAAATGCATTTTGCTTATGCTATTTCATTTACTAACAGGTATCTTGCCACTTTTACTTTCAAACATCCCCAAATGCATGCAACACACTAAAATAATACAAAATCTGAGACTAAACTTCAATGAGTCTTTATGATTTCATACTAAATATGGGGAGGAACTATGAGAACTAAAGAAACATCAGATGAGTCAAAGTACTGCTCAAAATTCAATACTACAACTGTATCAAATATGACTCATAATAAAGTAACAATAAGCTAATGTTACTCAACCCCAGAGACAGATATTTTAGCCGCTCTCTTTCATCATATATTCTAGATAGACCAAAAGTAACTATTTTAACTGGCTATGAATAAGGTGGTTACTAATACTGTGAAAGTTCCAGAATAAGTTACCTATATGATGACATACAATTGCTAATAATTTTTTTCTACTATAGAATTTTCTGTATATTCCAGCTATTCACCCTGAATAAAGAAAGGTGGATTCTTGCATTGCTTTTCTTAAAGGAGCCCATTTGGCTATTCAGGAGATGAATATTTTTCATAATACTAGAGTTTCTTCATATTGTCCCGCTAGTGAAACTGAAGACAAGTACTTTTAAAACAGGGACATTTTTGGCAAAATAGATCAGCTGTAAATAAATTTGAACGTGCAACAGAAGTAGAGTTCTGCACTACTTCCATATTCAATGGAAAGGGAACCTTGTTTAAAACTATAAACAACAAAACACATGGCAAAAGACTCTTTTCAGGGTCCTTTGGGTTTTCTTTTTGGGTTTTGTTTTTAAAATTCAGATGAGCATTATTTATAATTCAATAGGCACGGTAAAAAAGGTTGGCTTTGCCAGATAAGTTCAAGAAGTTAAGCAATTGCTTGACATCTTAACACAGGAAACCAAGTGGATAAAGAACATAAACCACTGAGTGTCTGTGGGGAAGAACTGTGTACAAATCTGAATTATTTACTGCTTATACTCACTGCTATTAGTTTACTCAGGCATGACTACACAGCTATACCAAGTCAAGACTATAATTCACAAAAGTATTTAAGCACACCCTTTAATTCAGGCATTCAAGCGTCCTTTAATCCAATAACATTTGTAGCAGGGAGTAAGAATTCTCCATGTGCTAAAAGCTTTAGTAAATATAAGGAGTTTAATACATGAATCTGCAAGTAAGTAAGTTTTCTTACTTACATTGCATTTCTTTACTTTGGATAAGTTAATTCTGCCATTTTTTAAAAATATATGATGAATTTTGTCTACTATCTCTAAACATTCCATTGAGAATATAGTACAACGTTGTCTGTGCTCATCACACAAAAAGTTCAAGTCCATCCTCCCTTGTGAAAGTTCTCACAGCGAGGACAGTTATTTAATCTTATCCTAGAGCAACATGTCAATACAGAATTGAAGTCCCATGAGGAGGGGAGTGATTGTATTTCTTAAACAGAGAAACACAAATTCCAAATGACTGCAGTCACATATCAGCTTCAAAAAAAGAGTGTGAGAAGTAAAATGGGAAATCAAGATCAGCAACAAAATAAGAACATTGAATCAGACATCTTACATCCTCTTGCTGCATAAACTTCTACACAATAACCTTTTTGATCCCTGATATGGCAACTGGCCAAGTCAGAGAGCAAAAACTCTGTTTAAAGCAATTGTAGCATCTTTTACATAATTTCTGAACTTCCCTAATGCAGTTGTATACACCTCACCATCTTGTGCTGTAGAGATCAATTTCATATTACTTAGATTAATAAGTATAACAAATTAGCAATTCAAACTGCCAGCACATTCTGCTTTTTTTAGGAAGTGAGTTTCCATTTGAGTACCAACAAAGTAATTATATTCCTTACTTTTCCTCACAAACAGAAAGGCAGGGTGCAGTACATCTGCTAAAAAACTGATTAAATTATCTTGAGCAGAGAGGCAACTTGATATATGCACAAAAAAAAAAGGATTTTTTTTTTCCTGACAGTATACATTTCATCTTCATCTTGTATCAAGAGTATCTACACTTGGTGGAGTTCTCATCCTATTCACAAATTTTGTATTTTGAACCCCTAGGAAGACATACAGGAGAACAATTTTTTAGTTTAAGGGGCAAATCAGAGATTAGTATAGACTATTCCTTGGGGAAAAAAGGAGAAAAAGCTTATATCAAATACTTTCTCCTTTCATACTAAGAAAGGAATTGGTTGTTTTGAGCAAACGCCCCCTGTGGTTTTGCATATTTATGTTAATTTCCAATAAAAACGATGAACACTTTAATAAATTAATGAAGAATCTTTCTTTGCAATTTTTTTATGGAGACAGAAAATTAAAACTGCACATCTCACNCAGATTGAAAATAAGGAACTTTTTTCTAACTGTGTGAGTAGTGAATAGGAAATCCAGGGAACTGTGGAATCCATGCAAGCAAGAAATGATATCATGCCTCAGAGAGATGATCAAGTCTGGTCGTCTACTGAGGTTGATCTTAACCTTAAATTCCTACGAATAGCATGAGAAACAGGAGAAGAACTGACAGTAAGTTCCCTCAGAGTCCAGAAAACTTGCATCAGAAACTGAAATATATTTATCTCAAGTCCGTTCGACTTTTCCCAAACTTCTCAGAGTATCCCACTAGGTCGTACAAAAAACAGAAATTAATTTATAGAAAGCGAATTTAAATGATTTTACATAAATGGAAATGAGATCAAAATAACATTTTTAAAATTATTTTATTGCTACTCTACCTTGTAACAGCTTGAAAAGCCACCACAGTAAGATTTACAACTCTTCTAATTATTTATTACATAACTCTGTCAAGATCTGAGGCAATGTAAAAGGCTTTTTCTTAGCATAACAGACGCAGCTGTAATCAAATCAAATGTAAATCAAATTTATTTATTACAGTTTCAATATCAAACTACTACAGAATACAACAATCAAACATTCACTCAGTTTTCTGGTAGAAAGTCCCTACTATTTTATCTACCTTCAGATGACAGTAGCATATACAGATTTTCTGTTCAAGGACTATGCAGTCCTTGGTAAGTGGTACAGAGATGTCACTGGGAGCAAATATGAGGCTTTGGCCTCCAGATTGCTGCTACAGTAACATGATGGTTGTCAGGAGAAATATGAACTAAATGGCTTCTCTCTTCACGAATGGTTTTATACAAATAGCATAGGTTGGTAGAAAAGGAAAGAAAAAAACATTCAACTTTAAATTTTGTTATTTGACTGCCTGCTCACATCCAGAACTAAAAAAAAAACACAAAACCTCAACAAAACAACCAAACCACAAGAAGAAAAATAAAACCAACCAACCAAACAAAAACAGAGAAGAAAGGAGAACATGTTCCTTAAAAATTTTAAAAGGGTACATTCATATTGTACTGTAGTTGAATCCTTGGAGTATTGCTTGCTTATGATTCCCAGGAGATAAAAATGAAAGGAACTGTTGCTAACATAAAATGTAGTGATGTGTTCCCCCATTCCTCAACCCATAGTGGGTAGGAAGTAGGTAGAAGAAGAGCATTTCCTGGAGAGAGAGATGAGAAAGACAAATGGGAACCTCTGAAATGTACTTACTTTACAGATGTTTGAGAGGCATTTCTGTAAAAAGAAATTAATATCAAAGTGGAAAAAAAATTTCAGCTTTGTAACTGCCTTAGACATGATTTCCAGAGACCTACTAGGCCAACTCTTCATGTTAATCTAGAGAGATCATAACTTCTGTGTCGGACTGCAAGTTAAAAATGGTACAAGATTTTTTTTCTAAGAGTCCATGAAGTGGGAGAAGCTGATTACCAGTATTGTGTATACATCAAGGACATGGCAGTACTTCATATGCACTCCTTAAAAGCTGAAGCAAGAGGAAATGGTACAAAATGACAGTGGTGAGGCAGGACAGCTCAAAAATGAGAAGCAGTAGCAGCAGTCAGCACAAGAATGAATCAGTGTAGCAAGTGGAGCCAGCAACAGCAACATCTGCAACTGTCAGAAACCCCAGATCACAGCACAAAGCTCTGGCAACTACAGCTGGGGCTTGTTGACTCCCAGAACTCCACAGTTCCCTAAAGTAAGGAAGGCTTTATTTTAGGAATGGGGAACAATCAGCTGGCCTAGCTGTTGCCTTGGCAAAGAGGACTGCAAAATTATTGTTTCTATACTTCAGGAATTAGCTCTTAGATGTTACCTGTTTATATTTAATAAAATATTGTTTCCTGAGTCAATTAATTTGCAAGAAAAAAAATAGATCAGTGCTCTTGAGATTAATTCCTGCAGGTATCTAGGCATTTTACTAGATGTCACTTTAAATTTCAACCTGGCCCTTGCTGTTGGCAGTGGTGTCCTAGCAGAAAAGTGCATTTTGCAGCTAATCAATGGGACAATCTAAACTCTGCACCTCACAACTTTCAAATAACCATTATGAAATGACACCGTGGTTTATCTTAAATATGTGCATTTTTTCAATTGATAATTAATTGCTAAATCTTATAGCCTGTGCTTTATGGAACATTAGACTAGTGTATCCCTCGCCTTTTCAATTTATTTGAAACATTGAAAATGCAGCCTCTAAATTTCCAACATACACATTGCAGAGTAAAAATACAGTGTGTGGGGGGGCAAGTGATTGTTTGAAAATAAATCATGAGGTTAACTAGTGGTACTGTTTTGTTTTAGCAGAAAAGTGACTGCATATGAACTCTGAAACGTAAATTGTCAGAAGGCTTGAATAAACACTTCACAAAAATAAGTACTACAATTTAAAAAAAAAAAAATTGTGCCTTTTAAAACTTGCTGCAGGTACTACAGTGTCTTGGTGGGTAGAAAGACTCATTCTATCCCCATTTCCCATTTTAATAAGTCTAGTAAAAAAAAAAAAACAGGAAGAAAAAAATAGACCATACTATTTGGTTTGTCCAGTGTATTTAGAATGCCACAGTGTACAATGTAAGATAAGCAGCAACACATGCTGTTTTGATATGAGTTGCTCTATCACTACAGTAGAGCAGCAATATCCTCAGTAGCATTCTGCAGGCTGAGCTGAATCTAATCAAACTCTGTAGCCAAGGGATGCACAGTACATCTTCTATTTAGTTTAACTACTTATCACCAAATGCCACAGCCACCAGAATGTTTTTTTTTTTTCATTTAACATTAGAACAGACTGGCTGTAGACCATTAATCAGAGCTAAATACTGAATGAGTGAGCATATGAGAAACAGAATTCAACCATAAAAAAGGCTTCACAGTTTCATTTAGTGACTGAACAACCTGCTAGAATAAAAACTGACTACAGAACAAGATTACCTTAAAAAAAAAAATCTACTAATAATGGTAAGGTGTTTGTTACTTACATAAATTGATTCACACAAACTGCATCAAGAATGGTATTTCAATAGTCTCTAGCATCAGTGGGTCTTCTATAATTAATGTCTATGACCAAACTGATATCTTGAAAAAGCTCAAACTAAAGTGTTCCTAACATGATTTTATATAGGAAAAGATATATATTATATATTTATATACGAAAAAAACAGCTCCACAAATTTAATGCAAAATTATAGTTGCAAAGGTAGTGTTTCAGAAACCCTCAAAATACAAAATAATGGGGTTCTAACAGCTATAGTTAACATGAGACCTACCCCTCCTCCTCTATTTGTCTTCATTTTAAGATATAGTATAACCATGTGCCATTTATCATATACTATTACGGAAAAACAAACAGGATGTTCCATGCAACAAACTTCTTAATATGAGGTCTTTATTTTTTCTTTTTTTTTCCTGAATTCAACCTAAACTAGCTCCAGAAGCTGTCTTTGTGGCTGTCACACATAAAAGATGGAATAACCTGTAAAAATGAATTTAGCTGTGTGTGAGTCAACAATGTGCAATAGTGTAGTGTAAGTCAAGAGTGTGCAATAGTGTAATCACTCTTGTACCTGAAGCACTATTCCATGACATATATTCTACAAAGAACACATGAGCTGTCACAGCTCCCAGTAAATTCAGATTTACCCTGTAAGACTCCTACAAAAAAACCCAAACCCCATTCCTGTATATGGAGATAGTAAATATTCACAGTTAAAGTTTGAGGGAGACCCAGGGCCTAGAACTATGCCATCTGATTCCCCATACAGTGACTCAGTGACAAGGTCAAACTTCTTCCTTCTGTAAATGCCTATAAGTGCCAATTGAGGTTGCACACTCAGGACGGCTTCCTCACGTAGTATGTAAATGGTTTATTGCCTTTTCAGGTCCCTTTGGATCTATACATTATACAATGCAGTGCCATATTTCTCAGATTATAATGAGTTCAATACGAAACTGAAGCTGGGTATGCAAATAATTACCTGGGTTAATGAACGAAACAGGCACCCCTTCAAATTCAGAGATACAAGAATTATCCTCAAGGCAAGCAATATAAGCCCAAGGAAGTGTATTAACATGTTAAGATACAGCAAGGTGCAGTTACAGCAGATACAAGTGAAACAAATCATATCATGTTCTTGGGACTGGCCTACCAAAGTCCTTCTACTTTCCTTAAAACATAATGCATCCCTTGCCATTGATTCACGTCTTTCTGAATAACACAAGTCCAATTAATGCCAACTGTTTTTCAAATACCTGACACAAATTTGCGTAAATTCCCTGTATTAAAGTCAACTGAAACTTCCAGTCAATATATGCTGATGAATCAGGCAGAGGCAGAAGTAGAGAATCACCTTCAGCCATGAACTGAACAGATTTTCAACTAATTAGTTTAAAATATTTTCTATTCAAAAAGACAAGTCATCACTTACGGAACACAACTAAATATTTATCCCAAGGCCATATTTATGCATAATTCAGCACACAACTGGTATGTCCATTGGGAACCTTTTTGAAAAAGTTAACTTGCTGAAAACTGATGTTTGGATTCAGCCAGAAGTATTTGCTGTTTTGGTTTGGTGGTTTTTTGTTTGGTTGGTTGGTTGTTTTTTTGGTTTTGGTTTTTTTTTTTGGTTGGTTGGTTGGTTTGGTTTTGGGGGGTTTTTGTTTGTTTGGTTTGGTTTTCAGGTTTTTTTGTTGCTACCTGGGTTAAAATAAGTAAATGAAAAATATATTTTGAAAACCAAAATTTTAAAATTACAGTCTTTGTTTTTCAAAATCTTATATAAATGACAGAACTTAACTAACATTATTAATGGATAGATATTTAAGTTGAAAATTCTGTTTGTGAACCAAAACAATACTTTCTAATTTTATCGTAGACAGAAAACAGTTTCAAGTATCAGCACAGCTTGAAATTAAAAAAGTCCATAAAAATTTCTTACTCACTGAGAAAAATTTTAAAAAATTTAAATCCCATTATGCAGATTCATTATATATTTATGCAGCACACAGGAATTCTGAGCTCTACTTTTGGCCATATGATCAAAAGCCCCTCAACAAATCCAGTTTTTGAGGAGAAGGGAGGCAATCTTTAGCAACCACATTAAAGAGAGCAAGCATACACACTTTCCTAGCCCTCCATAACCATATGTAACAGAGGAATAGGACATATAGCAGAGATTTACTTTAATTGAAGGCTTTGCTTTAAAAGCATTACCAGAAATTCCACCATTTAATTTGTCAAGTATATTTGAAACTATAAAAGCGGAAAGAAATCATCATTCCTTATATGTTCCAGACGGGGAAAAAAACACTTATTTTGTCTATTTTGTTGCTATTAATTCATCTCTGCATTCATGTGATATGATTTAACTTAGAGAAAGTGCTTCTGAATATGCTTAATTTAATTTTTCTTGTATTTGCTTAAACAGTAAACCAGTATCTTTACAATAGCAAGAGAAATTATAACAAAGGACTTGGATTGGATTAAGAATTCATGTTCCACTGGGTTGGGCTGGTGCCAGGTACCCACCAAAGCCACTCCCCTCCTCATCTGGACAGGGAAGAGAAAATATGACAAAAGGCTTGTGGGTTGAGATAAGAGCAGGGAGAGATAACTCACCAATTACTGTCATGGGCAAAGCAGACTCGACTTGGGGAAAGATTAATTTACTGCCAAGAAACGCTCAGGGTCTCATAACTTCTATGTATGCCTTCAGACATCTCCAAAAATAAACAAAAAAGATGAAAACACAGTTTATTACAAATCTTATAAAGTTGATCATTGGATAAACTGGAGGGAAAAAGTAATTTAGAAACCATACTGAAGTGGCAGTATGTTAGTAACTTGCTTAACTTATTCATTAACAGCAGCTAATTAAAATGTCAGCCCTCTAGAACTTTAACCACTCACAGCTTTCACTCTTTTTTGTGACACACATGAAGTTTGGATTTCTTCCCAGTATAACTGCTTTAGTAAAAGCTGGGAAAAAAATATATCAAAAAACCCCCAAAATAAATTAACATGCTATTTAGATGCTTCTTTTCTTTTCGTATGACAACATTAGAAATAGGTTAGTCTCTCAACTAAAAAAATCCTTGAAGTATCCAGAGTTGCTCTACAGTAGAAAGAAGACCTGGGAGGACAACAGAATCTGTACCTTTTTAGTGTCTCCAACTTGCCCACTGGAGATGACTCCTTCCCTGCTTTATACACCAGTACTCACGGTGTTTCAGGATCAGTCTCACCTTTTGTAAGCTGCCATGGAATAAAAATGCAAGGAGCAACCAAGAAGTATCAGTAGCCTCATATACTTTGAGAATAGTTTCCAAAATACATACAAGCTCTCCAATTAATTAGCATCTAATATAGAAGTAACAGTCACAGTAACCTGAAATGACTTTAGCTATCATTAAAAATACAAAAACGTAAACCAAAATGTATACCAAAAGACTTATTCTATGTTTTAAGAATACCTATAATGCAATTTAAATGTGTTTCGTGAATTCTTTTTTTTAAATCTGAGAATTTTTCCTCTGAATTTCCTGGCAAGTTTTACCATTCACATTTCAACATCACCTACAGAACCTTTAGTCAGAATTGCCTAAAAAGAAGTTTATTTCCAGCCTGTAGGCAGCAGAACTTTCACACAGCTTGGCAGAACAAAATGCCACTCCTAGAATGCCACTCCTTTTTTTACTTTCTTTTTGTTAGGAGGACAGATTCTCCCAGACACCACTTCACTGAAGGGATGGAGGGCGGACAACTTTGTGTCACATAGTAACATCCAAAACGTAGCTGTGTGCCCTGAGAAGCAGTGATTACAGGGCATCATTTGATGAGCTAGTGTCTAAAAAGCAAATTACAGCAAAGCAATCATACATCTCTGCCTTTTCACATATATTCAATCGATGTCAGACAAATTGTTTCACCAGTCCAATAATTTTCCTCTGTCAGCTTGTTTAATGAAAACAGGAAGGAGAAGAAAGTCACCTTACATATATTTCAGTCATAAACTGCATTGAGATAAGTATACTAGACTTTTGTACTTGTGAACTTAATTCGTATCCTCAAAAGAAAAAAGCTATGACAGGAAAGTAGGCACAATTTATTGTGTTTTCTTTTTTTTTTTTGGAATCCAGACATCTTGCTGTTGTTTTGAAGGCCAAAAGGCTAAAATAATACTCTAAAAATGTGTTGGCAAATTTAACTACATCCTCTGCTAAACTGTATTTTCTATACATGAAAATAATTAAGTTTACAGTATCAAGCCAACTGCAATGTTAAAGAAAACAAGTGGTGAATGTTAGAGAGTAAAGAGTTTTCTAATGTCTTTGGAACGGTGTGCTTGTGATTACCATCATGATTATTCTAGATGACGGAGTCTGTAACATGCAAGGTTACTGACTAGTGTGCAAGCAGTATCTGGCACTGGCAATCAATGCTGATAGCAAATTCCCTCAAATATCATGTAGCTTAGGCCAAAAAAGAGCCTTGTTCATTTCGCAAGCCTTTAAAATTGAAGTTATTCTTATGAGTCTTTTGACCTGAACTCAGATTAAAGGAATGTCTTAAATCTTTAAAAGAAAGATGATTGACAGCAGTTTATTCCATGTTCTAAAATTAAAAGCTGACACAAAAATAGTAAGGAAAAATTTCATTTTACCATTGCAACTGAATTGAAAAGTATGGGCTTGATATGCTATAATTGCTGTCAACTACTTGTTAAAGCTCTTTCACTACAGTTTAGTCAGGATTCATATCCTTCTTCTCTGAATTTGAGTTTTCATAGTAAACCAAGCAATGGTTCTTTGTTTCACTGAGTCAAGCAGTAATTGCCCCAAACTGACAAACTTGATCAATTTTACATTTATCACAAGAGACAACAAGCTCAATTTAGATGATCTATAGAGCTCTCCTCCTTCTTACACATAGACAGGTCTAGCCTGAACATCTCTAAACTGTTCACTCTGAACTCTCCCTGCAAATGAGACACATGTTTCAGAAGAGTATCCAGATAAAATTCCTTTTCCAGAATTACTACAAAACACATCTCTCTTTTAAAAAAACACCAAACAAAAAACCAAACAGCCAAGAATCTACAGATGGACTCCTACTAAATAAGAAACACTTCAAAAGTCCTGAAAAAGTTTAAGCACAGGAAGAAAGACAACTAACAATGCCCCAAAACCAAAACACCCTCCCAAGCTGCAAGTGGCAAATTAAAATATCCATTTTAGCCGAGACCTTTCCTCATACCCCTCCTTCCCAAAAAACCCCAAACTTTGAAAGTCAAGTTTCCTCTATTTTCTCAGGCACAAGTATTACACATTAAATACTCACATGATGTGAGTCCACTGACAGCTCTTCACCACTATACAAAACAGATAATAATATACTTGGGACTATCACAAGCAGATGGCAAGATTTTAAGAGAGCACTTCTTAGAATCTGGATGCTAGTTTCAATCTAGAATATGTATAATTGATTTGCCATGTACTCATAGATATTTCTTGCCACGTTTCTGGAAACACACTTTTCTTTCCGCCTATCATGGCAAAAATCAACATGCCAATGCCCAGCACAGAAAGGTACACAAAAGATAATGTTCAGTGTTCTATATATTATGAGTCATATTATGAAGTCTGCTCCCGCTTCCTCGGGCTCTCTGGCAGCTGTTTAAAGTTAGATTATCAACTAAGTGGTTTAATTGATGAGTTCCCAACTATTGTGATTGTGGATGGGGGGGTGGGGACAGGTAAGAACACGAGAATAATCAAATTAACGTCAACCACAAGAAAGGCCTCAAATCTGACCAAGGCAACAGAGGCATTATGCTTTAAAACAGCTTAGCTCTGACTTACAGCACATTTAAACTCTTTCTTATGCATAGATTTAAATGTCAAGAGTTAGTTCTATCATGTGCACACTTTTCTGACAGACACAAATTCTACACAGTGACAGCCTTACTCTTCCTGGCTTCTTCTGCAGTAGTGTAATATTAAGTTGTAACTTGAGATCCAGTGACGGTGTGTAGTAGCACAAATTATCACTGAAATCATACTGTGATATGCCATTTCATAATCTGAGAAAGCCAGTCTGTAGTCACCCAGGGAAAATCTAAGCACTTGTGAAAAAAACCCCAACCAAACAAAACCATATATTTCTAGATATCATGGTTTAAACTTCTGTAGAAGGCACCATCGGAAAAAAAAAAAAAATCTCTTTCCAAATCATTATTTGAGAGTATAATACAAGTTTTTTTCTGCTAAGCACCTAGCTCCAAACTGATCTCACTGTTTTCAACAGGATATCCTGACCATTAAGAATAAGAGTGGTAGAATCACATCAGTCTACAGCACTTTATTTACACAGCAAATGCATTTTAATATGTGAAACAGTTTATATAACTGCAGTAGATTGCAACCATCTTTCATATTATATATCCTTTATGTGCTGTCTGTTTGACAAGCTATGATTAACATTACAATTTAGAATTTTTTAATCATGTCAGACTTGCATTAAGATAAACTGATGAACATTTTTCTCTTTTAAAAAACAATACACTGTAAACTGCATGAAGCATATTCATGATTAATGCTATGAAAAATTAGGTTAGGAATGTTTATCGAGACCTTGGCTACCACTACAGCTCCAATTATACTGCAAGTTTTCAAATTCTTTTGAAAAGAATTGTAAGTTCAGAGGCCTAAATTAAATCTAGCAAATTTGTTTAATATATAAGGTTGACAAAACCCCCAGTGTATAATCCCATACAAAATACAGGATAAGCAAATCAATATTTCAGTATACACGTCTTTTCCTGCACAACGTTTATTACATTTACATGTATAAGTATCACAGAACTATTTTTTTTTTCATAACCAATAGGGAATTGCATTTGGTGCTGCTTTTGTATCATACTGCCTTAAATCTTCTAGAGGCACTCTGGCACTAGGCTTTGCCTTGATAAGTTGATCTGAATTTAAGAACAGGCACTGTTCAAAATTATAAGGTTTAACCACAGAAGTTTGAGGGAATTATTTTACGCCCTTTATTCTCAAAAATACTTGAACAGAAGTGATGGAAAACAATCACCACTGCACAATGTCTTTAGGTCGTACTGAAGTCAAATGTCAGGTGTTCACTACTTGTTACTGCAGTACAAAAGCACTCGAGACTTTTGCTTCCTTTAACATTCCACCCCAAGAATACAGAGCTTCATTCTGTTTCCATTTTCATCACAAACATGTTCACTTACTTTTCAATATTCCCCCCCTCCCCGCTTAGTTTGTTTATAAAACTAATCAGTATGAATGTTTGTTTGTAGAACTATAGAACATACTGGCTGTTTGTTTATAGAACTAATCTCTATGAAATGCCTGCACTGAGGCATGTAAAGGTCAAAATCTTTAAAACCCTCTTCTCCCAGTCAAGGTAACATTTTCAAGAAGCAGAAAGGTAAAAACAGTACCGAACATTGGAAAGAATTAAAACCTTCATCCCTTCCCTCCACAGCAGGCTTCCACACACCATTTAAATATAGAAATAGGAAGAACAAACCATGTGCAAATAGCTCAATAACTGCTGGAATAACCACTGTCATGGTACATTCTGAAAGGTTTTTTCCTCTGAAATCTTATTACCAAAAATGGCTCAACAGTCAAACACGAAAGTATTGACAGCTGCATCTCAGAATTCATCAATCCCTTAAACAATTTCTTTTGAAGACAAAGGCTTTTATATATTTATATTTACACAGCTCTTTACGTGTCACCATTCTCTCAGAAATTTGCCTATTACACTAAATTTTTAACGAATGTCATGGAACATAATCATTTCTGCATACACATGCAATCAGACAAAAATATCTCCAAAGCATTATAAAGGAAAAAACATAAATGACTCTATTAAAGAAACCCACAAATTGAAAAAGGAAAAACACTATGGAACTTGCAGAATGCAATATTTCTACATGTACCTTATAGGCTATTAGTATAATTACTAGAATTGATAAAAAGTTTTCAGAAATTAAACCTTATTTTTTGTTTTCCAATTCTGCTCAGCTGGAAATTTTCCCTTTTTCTAATCCTTCAGTTCTCCTTTTCTAGTATTTTACATTGGGAAAGCTATCACTTGTAGTTAGGAATAGCTTTTCACGATCAGAAATAGCACCATATTAAAATATAAATATTCAATCTATACTTCTTTAAAAGCCCAAGAATCACACATATGAATCCTTCCTCTTATCTGAAAGGGGTTGTAATTCATCATTACTGGTCCTACTTGTATCTGATGGTAGAGCTGAGAATTTCTTGAGTGAAACACGTAAAATAACTTTCAGAAATAGAGGAACAATGACATTGACTGATTCTCAAGGACTTTTATTCTCACTACCCAGGACATAGAGATGAAATCAACACAATTTCTTCTCGTGGATGCTTTTGAATTACTACCTTAGGGTTTCATGACTCTCTCTCCTGTGAATCTCATCCCACATGAGAGCATTCAGGGACCTCACATTCCTAGTTCTGCACAGAAAGCTTGGAAAATCAGTGGCCATTGGTGCCACAGAAGCTGCCAGGCTCCTGAAGTGAATGTCTCGGTAGGAAAACCCTCAGAGTCCTCCCCAGACAACTGAAGTAGGGAAATCTCTGATGAAATGAAGAAATTACAACTACAGTAGCTGATTAATGGCAATATCAGGGGCTTCAGCATCCAGGATCTCCACTCTATCCAGGGATGCAGGTAGGTTTACACTGCCATGACACAATCAGTGCTGCTGTAGCTGGGTTAAAATGCACACCAGCAGCAACCCAGGTTATTACCACACAAGTAAGGTGCACTCACAACTCTGAACTTCAATGCAAGAGCACTTTTCCGATATACTTAGGACATTGTTTATTACTCACTGAAACAAAAATTGACAGATGTACGATTTGCATTTGTTTACAGTTCTCATATTTTTAGTGCAAATTAAGCATATTCTTCATCAAGGCATGTCATCAGTTGTATTCCCAAAGGAAAATAAATTTACAGAAACAGCTCTTATTTTAAATGCTGATTTCTTGTCAAAAAGATGGCATGACACATTAACTCCAGTAAAGTCAGTTTCTCTGATTAGCTTATTTTGTTCCCTCCCCCTCCATTGTAATATCTGATTGACTTAATGGCTCACTTCAGAAAATGGAAGCAATTAAACTTCTTTTTTTTTTTCTTCTTTCTAAAGTATTTATTACAACGGTTTAGTTAGGAATAACTTCTTGTTAAGGTTAATTTTTGCATTTCTATTCCTATATTTCAGTCACTGGTTTTGAGCTAATGACAGAATAATATTCAGAGAAAAATGGAAACGATTGGGTTGACTGAATGACATAATCTTCATTTCACTACATCTATTCTGTACTGATAAGTAGTATATTTATAAAGCAAATGGCTTTACTCCTTGGCTTGGAGAGGAGAGACCACACAAATCCAGAACATAAATTCTTAATTTCATGGAATGAAAATGGACCAAAATATTTGGCCATGAAACAGAAGTAGTAGTCATGGAGAAACTAGTACCTCTCCATAATTAGAAATTATGAAAATCACATTTCCAGTGCTTAGGAAATTGTAAGCTTTACAGATCAACAGCTAGACTGAATTAAAAGAAATACTTCACTCCTTTCTTCTTTTCTGTGCAATAAGCATTGACTAACTTTCCTGAAATATCCTAAGAAGCCTTTTCACCGGTGTTATTTCATGCTTTCAGATAGATTTTTAACTAAAAGGTCATTTCAGATATATTTTGTTTTGTTATTAGGAAGAGAAATCACATAGAATGTCCCAAAAGAATGCACTGAGATAATCTACCTTTGAATTTTATTATTATACTGTGATTTTCAAAGAAAAAAGCATTAAAAGCTATTTTAATCTACTCAATAATGATGACAAAAATAATTTAAAAGACATTTCTTAAAAGGGCAAACTCAGCAAACAGTAAAATAAAAAAATTTAAGATTATAAATAAGTCAGAATATTCTAAGTATTATCATTAACAAGAATCAAAGTTTACTGGAAAAAACATTCACATACTACTACAGTTCTAATGTTAGGATCAGGACTGGAAATAACAAAGCTACGTAACACCTTTTGTAAATTTCTCAGTTGACTCCATGCAATGATTTGCATCATGTCAGCAATGCTACAGCTATCCATCAGATAATCCTAACTATTACTGTTCTTTTATCCAAAAAATATGCGGTCCTTATTACACATTTAGGAATTAAATGTACATTGTCAAAGCATCAGTGCACACCTCTCATAAAAGTCTACTCTAACCAGCAGACATGATATTCTCTACATATGTGCAAGTTTCTACACATGTGCTGCTTCTATTTTGCACCTTTTCTCTTAGATATTTGTCATTTTTCAGTTAGAAATTTGGAACACAATAATTATTGATCTGAAAACTCCTAACTTGCACAGAATAACTTCCTCCTCTTCCCGACCTTTCATACCTCCTAAACACATGTGGGAGGAAAGGATAGTTTTTTTAGTTAGTGATCAAAATTCAAAAGAGAAAGGGAGAAACAGCTTACAAAATGAATCCACATTTGCAATATTTTACTTGTTTTACTTGTACTTACTGCAAAATTAAGTACTTACTAAGTCTTATGAATTTGTCAACTAGTTTCAGCTATAGAGGTACTTTGGGGGAGGTTTTGGCTGTTTCAAGACAATGGGATCAAACCAGCATAATTTATTTTACAATAGTAGATAGACCTCTGTAAAATAATGACTTTGAAACACTGATTAAGGTGCAATTCAACTGCTGTTTCCCTTCCTTCTAATTTAATTCATCTTATGTTGAATAATTGTACATTATATTATAAAAGAAAAATTCAAGTATGAACACAAGTTCTGATGACAGAAAAAGGAACACAAACCATCCTTTGCAATTAGGGCATGCAGCACGAGAAGGTACATTAAAATTGCACTACTTACTGTAAGAAAGTGTCCTTCAGTGTATCTGCAAATACAATTTTCTCCCATTTTCAAATACTTTTAGACTGTCAGAATGAAGTGGTTTTAGCATTTAGGACTGAAGTCTCACAAAAGTGTCAAAAGTTTTCTTCTAAGATAACGTTAGATATTCTTGGCAGCTATAGGTACTGAACTCAGGTTTTATTCATTGATTTAAAGACAACTTGGCTTTAGTTGTAATGTATGTCCCTTTGGAAACCAACACTTTGTTTCAATTTGGTCACAGTCTAACAACTGATTTCAACATGAAAAATACTTTGTTGACAACATTTTTTCCCATTACAAAATCATTATATAGTTACTAGCATGAAACACATTATTTTCATTGTCACCCATCTGTTTTCAGAGATAAGGTATTTATGCTTGGTCTGACCCCTAAATTCAGAACATTATGTCCCTGTGGCATTGCAAAAAAAAAAAAAA
>VXAY01007657.1:2767875-2778921 GCA_013399855.1 Oxyruncus cristatus
AAAAAAAAAGGTTGTTAGGAATGCCTTTTAGATGACTTAAAAGAAAAATAACCACGTAGATAAAGAATGAGTAAACCACTTTAATTTGTTCTGAAGTCATGTATACCTGAACGCATAGCATCTTTTTGAATGCTTTCATAATCATGCCAGTCCTTCCTTTTCAAGCCATCAGTCCAGGTAAAGAGCTGTCCATCTCCCAGCCCTAATGGAAGTGTCTGTGAAAACAGTAAATAAACAAATAAATAAATAAATACATACATATGTGGCTTGCATTATTACAGAGGAACAATCAAGCAAATAAAACATTCAGCTTATTCAATGCAAATATTGAAACTTTATTGTGGTAAGTGAAGGCCCATGATTTTTTCCTTAAACTATCACTACTGTAAAATTGGAGTTATATTTACTCTGTACCTTTCAATGTTTCCTTTTCCTTTTTTTATTTTTTTAATACCTGCTGTTGAGTTATTGGTATTTACACAAGGTCAAAGGACTGCATCAAAGGCACAGAGCAAAGAGATCCCCAAAACACTTTCAAATCCCATAGATTTTTCTTCATGGTAAGTGATAAGGGTAAAAAACCAAACACACACCACCACAAAAAAAAAACCCAAACAAAACCATATGACATCTAGTTGGTAAGTGGACTTCATCTTCCCAGACTCCTGATTCTTGGGTAAAGCTAAGAACTGCCATTTTCTTCTAGGCAAAATTATCTTTCTAGAGGTTCTATTTTCATCATTCTTTCTGCCAAATGCTGGTATTTTTATGAAAAATAAGAACAGAAAAGTCCCATTAGAAGTACATGAAATGTAGATCTGTAGGAAGTAGTACAAAGGTGCAGAAGATTTCAAGTAAAGTTAGCCTTTTCTAATTGCTTAATTTACAAAAAAATGTGGTAAAAGAAGTGCACAAAATCTGACACGCAAAGAAGATGACTGAATCAGTAGGTCTGAACCAGCAAGCTGTTCAAAATAAAGAGCAGATATATAACGCATGTTAGAAACAGTGTTATCAAAGTTCTGTGAAAACACACTCGAAAAGCAGTTCCAGGGATGCAACACCTGATCAACCTTCTAACAGGAAATATTGAAAGCTCTACAAAAATCTCATGCATATGTAACAGTGACACTTTGCCTTTCACGTATCAAGTCTGTAAACCCAAACAACACTGGACTCACCCATCTGCCACTCCTGATTTTACACCATTGGTTGCACAAAACTGGATGACACTCACTGCCTCCAAGTGAAATTGTCCCAGCATGCTCAGTTAGGGTTTCTCTTTTTAGGACAGAAATATTTGCCAAGCTACATGGTGCAGATCTGGTCACTAAGCTACCCTTAAAACTGAGGTTCTAAGGTTTTTGAATTTGTAAGCAAGACGTGAGGAATGCCAGGCATGACTGGTTACCTTCAAGCAAAGGATGCTAGAAATCCTGGCTGACAAAGATTCATGCTGAAAATCTCTGCTTTGGGTCAGATGAGAATGCTGTATATTCAGGGCAAAGTGGTGTGAGCTCAGTGCACTCCAATAAATCCCTGAGATACCAAGAAAAATCCATCACATTCTGCTAGCATGACCTACATTTCTTTAGTCTTAATATCAAAGGTAATTTATGTGACATAATGCCAAAATGCAATCCAGTCTGTGGTTATTCTTCTATTAAAACTTTTGCTGACATAGGAAAACACTCTGTTGTCTCTGTATTTTAATATATTACAAGTCAGAGATTCACACCTGGAAGAACCAAAGAACTTAGTACATCCTAATAAAAATATTTCAGGGTTATCAAAATATCTAACCTTTCATGTTCTTGAAATGAACTCACTAAATTCAGTAATTCTTGAGTTCAAACAACACTAATGTTCTAATAGTAATACAAAACTGCTTGTTTTTTAAAGTCAGAAGTGTAAGGTAGAACACAGGACTGCAAGAGCGCTAGTCGTGATTCTGGAGCCCAAATTCCTAAAGTCATCTACTCTGAAGCAATAGCTGGCTCTTAAAAAGTCAAGCCCAGAGAGATTCAATTAAACTTCTATCTCTTGTCAGTATGGGTATAGCTGGTGTCAATCACTTGGGCCCAAAATATCAAGACTATTGTACCTATCAAAAGCAGGATAAACTTTGTGACCCTTTATTCCTATGCTGTCTTCTTTCCCTAAAAGCAGTGATCTAAATGGCAAGTCTGCAGGACACTGAAAGACAGCTGAATAGTAGAGTTCAGAGGTTTCCGGTTTGCCTATTTGCATTTTGATGCCATTACTCTTTAAAAGTATTAATTACATGTAGTTAGTTTACCTGATAAAATTTACAAGTCTAATGTACCAGGAGGCTCTCTTGCAAGCATAATATAGTTAAATAAATACATCTACTAAAATTAATATAGCAAAAGAATAAATATACATTCAAATACTGTGTGATACACAAAATGCTCACAGAAATCTTGCTATGGCTCATATTCTGGAAGGGTAACAGTTCTCTAAGAGGACATAAGAAACGAACAAATCCAAAATCCTAGTGTTGGTGCCATCATAAGCCCCTATGTAACAACTGAGTTTTGTTTTGATAATTGGGACTTTTTTGTAATAAGTCCCTTAACTCCTTCACATCATACCATGGTGATTTTTCAGCTCTAACACCCTTTCAATGTAAGGGGAATTAAATACAATGCTCTTGCATGTTACTTTTTAAGACTAGTATTCAGACGGCATAATCTCAATGAGGACTGAACATTGTGACTCTTAGAGGGACTGGATTTCATGAAACTCACCCTGTGTACACACTAGTTTTACCTCTGCAGTGAGCATGGAACAGGGATTAGGAAGGGATGTCAAGTTTCACAACCAAAGACTCTGGAAAGAGCAGGAGTTTTGCAGTGCAAATTCTATAGCTCTGAAGAAATTGGAACTACCTTCACTCCCTTGCCAGCAACTGAAGGATTTTTTTCTTTTTTTTTGACGTTGCTATATTGTTTAAAAAGATACAAAAGCACTTGAGAAAACGGATTCCTCCATTTCACTTCTGCCTAAGGGTAAACAAATTGCACTTTCAAAGACCCTAAAACACAGTTTCTGGAATGTTTTAAAACTGCTAAAAGGCTCTATTGTAAAACTCTAAGTATGCTCACATGCCTCTTTTTTCCAGATGATAATGACTAGAAGAGCTCCCATTTCTAAAGCATTTCTAGCTGTCAAGGAAGGAAAAGAAAAAAAAAACCTATTAAAAAAAATGTCATATTCTTTTTCTAGTTCTCCAACTTTTTGGATACATTGACAATTCAAACTATAATCTATCTTGCAATCAACTAGAACAAACTCCAGTTATACGCAGGCTGGTTCTCTGGTATAATGGCTAGATAATGATAACGAAATGTTGCTGCTTCGTAAGTACACACAAAAAGCCCATAAACCTCCATAGTCCATCTCAGAAAGACAAGTTCTGAGTAGGTGAATATGACATCAAAAGATGGAATGTGCTAATAGATCCTGATTCTGAATTTTTGCCGAACACATATTTAACCACAAGCTGATGGACTAAACTGAAATAAAATTAACCAAATTGCACAAGTAGAAATACTAAAGATGGCAACAAAAGCAATTCTTCATGTCAGGGGTAATGTATAAACAGCTAGATCAAAACTTAATAAATTCATGCTACAAAATACCTTAAGAACTCAGCACAAAAATGGATTTAGGTGTTTAAACAAATAACCAAATAAGGTTAGCTTTCAAACCATGAAAGAAAAATTTATTAAAGATTATTACTCTGTGGCTAAGTAAATTATTGAACCACAGATCGTGGGAAACAAATTGTTCTGGAAATACACATTTGCTATTTGCACAGCCTGGGTTCTTATATACTTAAATGGCAGCAACACTCCATAGAACAGAATCAGAATTAGATGGGTTGGAAAGGACCTCTGAGATCAGCAAGTCCAACCCTTGACCCAACACCACTGCAGTTACTAGACTATGGAACTAAGTTACTAGACTATGGAACTAGTGTGAAGTGTCAGTTCTAGATGTCCTGTAACTGTAAGAGCAATAATACTCCTTTGGTATACATGAGAAATGTGAAGCATGACTTTGGGACACTTTGGCTCCTTCCAATGTATGAAGCAAGGCTTCTTTCTGGTGGAAACCAAGATATGAGAAACGAGAAGACTTGGGCACAGCTGCCTCCGCTTCCCCTCACTCCCTCATCCTAATAAAAAATCAATGCTTATATGTATTCTTCAGTGACATATCAATACATAGGGATGAGAAATGAGCTCAACTGATCAGCTGAAACATACTCAGGGTTTCTCCCTCCAAAACATTCCTGTAAGTCCCCCATAAATAGTGCAGTCTGCCTCTACAGCCCTTAGACTCTTGAACTCATGAACTATTTTCATCATTTCAGAACAGTTACAATAGCAAATATCCCACTGCATACAAAGTACTGGATTTTGACTGAATGTCAAAAAAATCCTACAACAATTTATCATCTAACCACTTTTTACATGTAGTATGCACCTGTGAGTTGCACATTTTTAAGTGTTTCAGTCCAAAAGGGATTACCCATCTACAGGAACATTACATACAGCATCTGCCTTACTATTTCATTTTCACATTAACCTCAACCCTTTTGGGATGCAAGACCGATACACTAATACATAGACTCAGAAGACCCTTTTCCTCCAGAGAAGACTCAACATCTGGTTCAATTACAGAGAATATGATAAGCCCAAAAAATAGCACAATTACCAAAAACTCACTCACAGACTGTTAGATCCCTCAGAGAGGAAAAAAAGGCTTCTCTGCTGTGACATTTGAAAGCTCCAACTCAGAAACAAGTGCCTTCATTGAATAATTCATTTATTTTTAATTTCACTCAGTGGAGGCAGACAATTAGAGGCGACTCAGGCAAGAGAAGAGGATATATCAATGGAAATGCACCTTTCTAAAAACATTAAAAGGAAGATATAATTACAGATTCACTTTGAGCCTGAAGCTTTGTTCACTAGCTCTGGGGTTATTTTACTAAACACCAATATACAACTGAATACTGCATTAACAAAACATTGTATGTTGATCAGCATAACCACTTCCCATTTTTAATGAATTTTAAGAAATAATCTTACTTAGAACATAAGCACTTGTTTACACTCAGGAAAAGATGCACATGAGAAATAAAGGCATAAAGAAGTATTGTGTGTAGACACTTTCAGGGATGTTTCAAGAAAAGCATAAAAACAACCACTGTTTTATTCCTGTTTGTTCTTGGAATAAAGGATTCTGTAGAGTGTTTGTAAACAGTGTTGTGTAAAACAGACAATTCACTACTTTTTTTTCTATACTTGTAACACTGATCTCTCTCAGGACTCTAAGCTCTGATCAAATACTCTCATCAAACAAGACAATAATAAAAAAAAAAAATCAGAACACACTGAACAATTAAATTCATTCCTTTATCAGAATAAAATTAAGGATAACTTTTTAAGAGTGGTGTCACTGGATATTTTTATCTAATATTTATTATAAATTAGCTGCAAAATCACAACATCTTCATTTCCTAAATTCTGTTCTGGTATTGTCACAAGTATATGAACACAGACATCCTCATGAAGCTTCCTCCCCATCGGTCATAAGAACTACTAATTTTAAAAGATTTTCCCTTTTTCTGATTATGCAATATTTTAGCACAGGAACATCAAAGTGAAATCTTAGCACTAGGGCACCCAAATCTGAAGTCAAGTGCTCTCTCACTTCTACATTCAAGCAAAATCCGTTCTGGTGCCAGTGACTGGCTGAGGATATTAAAGATGAAAACCAAAATATTATTTCCCCTAAGGATATGCTTGATATAAGGCAGCTTCATCTACAGAAAAGGTATAAAATCCAAGCATCACACTATCTCATCTCTGAGATGCCTTTATGCCTTTAAGCTTAAGCTCTGTATACTGCCTGTGTGGCTCTCCTTTCCTGTATCTCTTCAGTATTACACTGAAAAACAAAAAAGGCCCTGTATCTGAACTGAGATCTGCATAAAAGTATTATGAACAGTGAAAGGGTACAATACAGTCCTTAAGCACCTGTGAAGTTCCCACAACTATAAAATGAGAGTATCACATGTAGTAATTTGGATCCACCATGAACCTTTCCTAAAGATAACAGCAGCAAGGCATCATATGGGCTAAAAACATCAGCCAGTAGTTCTGAACCCCCAAGCTTCATGTTTCCTGTCAGGATCCTTCTCTGGGATTCTGTCCCTTTCGGTGGGGAGCAGAGGTACATGCAGAGGCAGGCTTTAAGGGGAGGCAGCTGCCCTGCACACTGGGCACCCACCTCTTGCTGCCATTCACAGACAGTTCCAGTCAGTCCTGCACTGCTGCCAGGCAGCCACTGCCTGCCAAAACTGCTGCCCATCGCAGAGGGACTTCAGCGACATACAAGACATCCCCAGGGAGCACTGAAGAGACAAGAGCACCAGAGGGACATTTGAGGCACCTCATCTTACAGTGTCACTCTCCCACACACTTCAAACAAATGACTGCTGCAGGTCTGGATGGAACCTCATTAGGCTGGGAGACACTGATGATGAAGCAAAGGTTGTTCAGTGAAATGTAGGGAACTACTATTTGCTATCAATAGAAGGTGGTAAAGGATCTAAACCTAGAATCTTTAAAAAAGAAGGAAAAAGAATACATAAAGATATAATTACTGCCTTTTATTTTTGCTTCATTTTTTAAGTACTTTTAAAACATTTTTAAAAATATGAACCCAAATTATTTTCTAATTTGGCTTGATGCTATATAATAGAGATTTTAGGACATGATAAATTTCTTCACATGCTCAGATTTCCTGTGCCATTTATTTGTTATGCCACAGCAAATAAGTGTTCATTGCACTGACATTTACATTAGTAGAAATAATTAGCCCAGCACATCAAAAAAAGGGCATCACTTGATTTAGTCTGTGACATCTGAATGACTCAAGTTTATTTCACTTTTGAAACACTTACATCAGATTTTCTGTGCTGTTAGATGTTAGAATATCATGGACAACCCAGAAGCATCATGCCATCAATTCCAAGTCAAGGCTGTTAATAATGTTATTTAGAAAATGCCAAACTCCCAAGCATTTCTTTACTGAGATTTTTTATAGACATGTATAAAAGCTGTTATTGCTATATCAGTTATACATTTAAAGTCAAAAAACTGCAGCCAAAAAACTAACTTAAAACATGAGTTTTAAAAACTTCAGTACTTCCTATTGACCCATGTATGACTGCTTGAGCACGGGGTGAATCAGAACTCTTTAACGATGCATTTGCACGCTGGAAAGTTGTGATTTATCATGTCAAGTTATGGAAGATTACGGATGTTTAATAATATACATTGGTATGAGAAGACTAACAGCTTCTTTAGCACAGATACTGTCTTGCATCCATCATACATGGATTAAGATCTTGCAGTATGCACTGCCATTCAGGGTGTACAATTTTAAACACATGTATTTTACAGTTATCAGAAAAAGCATTCATGGACTCCTGTGTTGACTACATCAGGCATTCACCAAGGAAAGGTCTGAGCTTCACAGCTCTGCTGTATCTATCCTCAAAACTTTTGAAGCTATCCTGAAAAATCATTTCTTATTTCTTTTAGTATCTAACATCTTCAAAACATTGTCACCTCAATGAAAGAACCAGAACAATTTCAGTTAATTTATCATATGTACAATGATGGCATCTCTTATTACTATAAAGGAGAAACTACAAGAAAGTAGTATTTCTTGACTGACAAGGATGACTCGGATAACACAGGCAAAAGGATTCTAAATCCCCAAAGAAGACAGCAGAATGGAAATGAATAGCATCAAGTAGCTATCCTGGGAACATCACAGTATGTCTAAATGGATTCTTCTGTGTTTCAGTCAGAGCCCCTTGCCTTTTACCCTTTCCCTCGGCACCACTAAAAAAGGTCTGGCTCTGTCTTCTTTAATCCATGGTCAGATATTTATACCCACTAATATGACGGATATAAACATCTGCTCTTGCTAAGGCTAAGTAGACCCTGCTCCCTGAGCTTCTCCCCAGAAGACAGATGCTCCAGTCCCTTTGGAGAGGGATGATGGTATTACTACTGACAGGGAGTAAAATGCATGGAACTCGAGGAGATTGGACTCCAAATCAGTAAAATGTGAAACACCATGAGTTGCCAAAGGTGACCTACAAAGTCTGGGAGTGAACCTTGGCTTCCTAAACGACACTATTTCATCTGACTGTAGGACAGGAGATAAGGTCTAGACTGAAGAGACAATAAAAAAAAAATATAGCAAGCAACTCCCATCCCTCTGCATGCTGGTCTAAGCTGCTGATAGATCTGCTCAATAACTAAAACACCTCACCCCATCTTTTTTTGTTTCATTTTCATTTGTCTCATTTCCAATTTGATGAAAAGAAACCAAACTCAAGTAACATAAGCATCTATGACAGATCTAAATGAACACATGCTGACACTGTGCTGCTTCTCCAGGTCTTCTCTTTCAAATGAAGAGTGCTTTGGCAGCACAACAGGGTAAGCTTGCAGAAGAGCCTGCATCCATATTCAACTATTCATTTTCAGCAAGTTTAAAAATCATACCTGATGATGTGTTAATGCTGCGTATTTTTAATGACTCCTTTTTTTTCAGAAATTATTTTTAACATCAAAAGACATGAAAGGGGTTTGAAAAGACTCAGCAGGATTTTTGCCAGTATGGCTACTGGTAGGTCTTTGAACAAAAAAAATTCTCTAAGACCCTTCTGATGAACAATATAAAAAATAGCTCTGAGTGACTCCTGAAAGAATTTATTATATCCTAGGTTTATGGGGCTTTTAACCATGCGCTACACAGTCATAGAAAATTTTAAGTATGTTCTTTTATACGAACAGTCTTCTTCTCCTTACAAACAAACACACCAAAGAACCCCCCTAAAACACCAAACACCCCAAACCAAAACAGAACCCTATGTTCATGGCAAAGAATCACATTGTTAGTAATTTTGTGATTTCTGAAAGTTAATTAAAAAAACCCCAACAAAACTACAGAGATTCTATTTACAGTCTGCAGACTAATTAATTTTTCGACTACCTGCAGTGTGCAACACTGCAAGGTTGTATAATAAAGATATGATAGTGCTTATTGCTAATTGACTTTTCATATACACGTTTTTTCTCAAGTTAAGAAAAACGTCTTTAGATTTTAACTCTGCTAAGTGTCACGCTGTTTTGCCTTGGCCACAGCACCAACTTAACACAAAACGTATTTCCACTTAACACACCTGACACTTGAATCAAACAAAAGCACATTTCTTACTTTGAGATACCTGTTCGATGTGATGGTGATTAAAAATCTTATTTTCTTATGATAACTTTCTCCTAAAGGAATTTGCTTTTGAATTTCTTTTACTGAAAGCCCATTCTCTCTTAGGGAACAGATTTTATAAACAGCACAGAATATTCACTACAGTTAGGTTATCCCTTATAAGTAAAACTCAAATTATTTGTTGCTTCATGAGAGAACGACAATAATTTCAGAAGCATTTTCTATTTTGTCTTCTCCTTCAGTGCACCTCTCACTTATAAAAATACAATTTGCTTCATGAGCGTAACATTGTTAAAATCTCTGAGGTACAACTGATAACAGCTTTGCAGCAAATCTCAAACCACTGATCCAGTAGACACAGTAATATTAGAAAAAAGGTAACTACCATTTATTATTACTTTTCTTAAATAACCCAAGTTTCAATAGAAATGGGTTTTTGTCTTTTGCATACTCTGTTGTAATAGAAACATTTTAAGAGAAAAGTCAGATGCAGAAACTAACTTTAGCCGAATTTGCTACCTGGAATGTTGGAGCACAAATAAAAAATTTGGTACAAAACATCAGTTTCTGCAGCAGTGAGATAGCATATTCTGTATTTTCGACTGCGGTTTAAGGTAAAATTAATTTGACCTCTCTGAATTTTCGTAAGAGCTAATTGCCTTCTATGAGTACATTTTTCAATTTATACAATAGAAAAGTAATAGATTTTTTAACAAGTATTTTAATGAGCTTTAAATTATATTCTCTACAGTTACATTAGTTGACAATTAAACAGCTCTCCATACAGGTGAAATACAAGTGACTTTTTATTCTATGCAATTACATGCACATTTTTAGAAGTAGCAGAAGGAAAATACTGACTTGTTTAAATAGTATTTTTGAAATTTCTTGCTCATCCATGAACACAGAATTTGTGTTCCACAGGTACCGATTTGCAAAATACTAAAGCTTTGGCATTAATAACTGATTTTGTAATTTTCAGTGTAGGTCACGCTAGATTTAAGAAAAAAACCCTAATATTTAGTTAAATAAAGTAGTGAACCCATGCTGGAAAAGAATTATTATCTTGCACTTTAAAGAAGACCTTAAATGAAACTAATCTGCTCAAATGAGAGAGATAACCCTTATCAGCAGGCTTCTGATGCTGCAGCATATGCATTATTACACGATCTTGCAAAGAATTCTCTTCTCATGTGGGTATTGGATAGTAATTTCCATTGTCTTAGAGATTTTCAAAGTCCACAGACTGCTGCAGAAAGCAAGCCGATTAAACATAACTGATAGTTTGACATTCTTGTTCAGCCTTCTTAGGACAGTACAAAGCTGATAAGGAGACCTCTTGCAAGGCCTTTGGAAACATGACAATTTCTGTGCTTTGTGCGAACTCAAAACAGGTTTACTGGGATCAAAGACAGTCTTCCTAGTGCTTCTGGCATGATGAAGTCTGCAACCAAAGGAACTAAAATTTTTGGTACATTTGGTTGTACATTTTCACAGTTGACCATAAGCAAAGTCAGAGACTCATCCACTTAAATCAGTCCCTAAGCTCTGAGCTAAAAACTTTGTTTCACTTCTCTATGTAAAGTCAGATTGCATTTATATTGCCTTTTTTTTTCAGTCTGCACTATAACCCTTCTTCCTACTATTAATAAACTGATTTTAAGTTTTTGGGTTTGGGCTTTTTTTTTTTTTTTTTTT
>VXAY01007657.1:2778974-2820330 GCA_013399855.1 Oxyruncus cristatus
TTTTTTAAGTCTCATCATGCCTTCTCAATCTGACTCCAATGCTTATTTTCTTCTCAATATCACACTCATTCCCACAATCATTTTCTCTCTTCTAAGTGTTTTTAAGTCAAGCTATTCCCATGCATATACCTTTTCTATAGGTAACTGTCTAAAAATTAAGTAAATTGGGGAGATTTGACAAAACAGCACTGTTTAATATAGTACTTTCATGTGAGAAAAAAGTTTTCACTCTTACTTTCTACCAACAGACCAATAACAAAAAAATATAATGAATACCTTAACATATTAGAATAGATTTTGCTCACTTTTAACTGAATCCAGTTACTTGCAAGAAGAGGTAAATTAATACTGAAGTATCTTTATACCAAGATACTATGTCAGCTCCTGTTGCTACACTGTCAAATAACCAAAATAAATTGATGACTACTACAGTAAGTTTTAAGGGTTTTTTGTGTGGAATTCAACAATCAGGCACAGAATCATAAAATATATCTGGAAGTTCCTTTGAGACATAATCTTGCGCCACCTCAAATCTGGACTGAGTAAGCCTAAATCACATCTGCCCTTGAAGATTTCCAATAGCTGAGATTGCACAATCACTCAAGGCAACCTCCTTCAATACCTCATTATTCTTGCAATTAGAAAACTTCCCCTTTCATCTAACCTGCATTACTTGCCATAATTTAAGCCTTTTATTTCTTTGTTCTTTTCACCAGGGACAGAAATAACATATTTCCTTTCCAGCAGCTACATTTCACAGACACGAAAATTATTTTCTCTCCTAGACTAAACGCTCTTATTTTTTCAACTTCTTCTCAGTTCGTGTTGCTGACCCTGGAAATATAGAAAACTTCGAAGAGAACAGCATTGCTGTGTTAGTAATTGGATTAGGCTAAGAATAGCAAGTATAAACTGCTTATTAAAACCCCCAAACAAATCAACAAGAAACATGATTACTAAATGGACAAAGAACTAAGACAAGTGTCAGTAGGTTAGCGTTTCCTAAAAATAATAGAGATTAAATTATTTACTGTAACATCCTTTTTCCCTGTGTGAGAATAAAATAGCCTAGCACACCCATGTTGGGCATCCATATACTTTATACTTCCAACCCTACCTCACACTACTTTATGAAGCAACAGTGAATTCTCCTAATTAAAGTAGACAAATGACTGAAATCTTTAAACATAACTAAGGCAGTCAAGGTTACATGATGTTACAAACCTGAAAAGACACTAAAGATCAACAGGATTCATATACTTAAAATTACCAAACTAGTAGCAATAATTATCTAACAGGTCTTGTATCTCTGTTTGTGCCTAAATCAACACCAGATTTTCCCCTAGCAGTGAGAGCATATTTAAAGAATTCACATATTCAAAGAAAGTCATCCCCAGGTGGGAAAATAGGAACAGTAGAGGAAGGAGGGGAGACTTAAGAGACATTCAAATTCAAACAACGACTTCATTTTTTTCCTCTGAACTTAAAATATTGATATTGGACAAACTGATGGTCTCCTCTGCCCAATGCCATTTAAGATGACCTTTCCATTTTATGCCAATAGTTTTCAATTAAAAAAACCAATCACAGTGTATTTCACTAAAAGGAGTACTCTGATTAGTTAAATCTAATTTTATCAACAGCCAGAATGTGAATAGCATATTAAAGTAAGAAGAAAGTAAGCTCTGATTGATACACTGAGTTTTAATTTCTAATTTCTTGTCTCCCACTCCTTTGGTAGGAATTGAAGGTTACACATCATTGAACAGGGTAAGCTCCTGTAACTCAAAAGTAACTTTAAAAGATTTAACCTTCAATTTTTCTCAGATCTTTTTTTTTTCCTCTCAGTACTATATAGACACCAAATTGATAGGTCTGGAGCCATGTGAAAAGTTTTTAAACATAAAATCCTTATTTAAAAACACCCACAACAAACCGGGATGAGCATTAAAACAACTATCATAGTTCTTTTGGCAGAAGGCTCTGTAACCATCTTTGTTACAGACTATTTTTATAGATTGTGAAAAAGTCTTCCTTAAAATGCAAGATAATAATTCTTTTCCAGGTCGGGTTCAGTACTTGAGCTACTTAAGTAAGACCTTCAATCTTCTAAGAACTAGAACCCATCCCATGTCCAAAGCTAGGCATCTAAGTTTGTGTGTACACATATTAATATAGGCAGCCTAAGTTTCATCAGTACCCACAGCTCATACTGATGTCAGCTTTTAAGTTTGAAAATGTTAATGTTAGTTACTATATCTAAACATCTTGTACTTTAGATCTTCCTGTGGCATTGCACTGAGAAATTCATGCGAAGTTTGTGCTCAAGAGCCTTTAAATTCTACAAAAAACATAGCAGAAAGAGAAATGGTACTGCACTTTCATGGCCCTCGCCCTTGAGAAAAGGTGTTGCAGCAAGGTCTTACTGACCCTTTCAATAACCCCCCCTCTCTGAGGGCAGGTTTCCAGTAAACTCAAGGCAATAGACCTTCCTGCCAGCCTCCTGCTGGGTCACAGCTGTGGTACCAGTTAACCCTGGCCCTTGTGGAGGCTTTCATCCCAGCAGGCCCACGTCTGCCTGCAGGCTGGCTTTCACCAGGCCTTCTGGCTAAGAGCTTAGGAGAGTATCCACTCTGTCTTTGCAAAGTCTCTATGCATAAACATAAAATGCTTTTATTCCCTTCACACTACCTTGGCTGAACTCAGTATCCTTATGTTCCCCAGCAGATCTGATATCCAGCTACGCTTCAATGGCTTTAAGGCAAACTCCAGGGCTCCCTTAAAGACCAATTCTCTCTACAAGCAGGGCCATTACTACCATGTAGAAGCAGACAAAAAAATTATATTATTACAGCTAGCACCATGAAGCTGTTTAAAAACTGACTTCTTACTGATGACTGTTACAATACAGGGATTAATATTATTAGTCCCCCTTTTCTCTTTGCTGGATATTTCAATAATCAGAAAAACTTGAATTTTAAAATGTCTCAGATCTGGGGAGGAGTCAAAAAGGAAACACATTAAGTTGTCAGTTTAATATGTATTAGAATCCATGGACACATTAAATTTTGCTTTTCATCTATGAATATTAAACATTAATGAGGTCTCAGGTACAAAGACATTAGTGAAACATCAGAGAGCTATGACTTAGATCGTATACAGAGAAAGAAAGTTCACGAGGGAAGCTAATAAAGGTCAAAACCACAGAACTACCATAAACCCAGAACATATAACAGCAGAAAAAGAGAGATTCAAGTAAACCTGATTTTAAAGGGACTATTAAGAAATGTATATGCATTTCCAGAAGCAGAATTTTCACGTAAAACACAAAGAAATGGGAAGTAATTAAATACATAGTTCTATTGGTGTATAATATTCAAACTGAGAGCCCACTGACATTTCTTGGGTGACTTGAGAATAACTTGTAGAGCAAGATGCCAAACCTTAAACTGAAGAATTCATGAGCACAAACAAAAATCATAGTAATAGCTGCATCCAGATCTCTCTTGTTCCTCCCATGCCTCCTGTTCTGGAGACTTCAATGTCTACAGCTATAAACATAGTAATTAAAAAACCCAGACACACAGGGATTACACAAAAAGATAAAGTAATATTCACTGATTGCATGACAGCATACACAAAATACAAGGAAAGAAATACCTACAAATAAATAGAAAAGCAAAATATCATAGGCCAAGTAACAGCTTATTCTTTGGGCATTTGTAATTTACCTTTTTTTCCCCCCTCTACTGCTTATTCATACACACAACCCCTCCCTAGAGGTATAAAAGCAGATATTCCTTTCCTCCACCCTGCAGACAAAAATTTCTCGTTACAACATAAAAGCCAACCGGGGAGATATTCAGTATTTGCAGGCATAGTCTAGCACATTTGACAGAAACATAGTGAGGCAAAATTCAAAACTAGATGTTCCACAGATAAAAAACACAACTGGAAGTCACAGATGTCCCTAACTTTATATAGTAACTAGAACTGTGTTTCTAGATTGTATTTAAAGATGTAATTCTGTAAAATCAGACTTACAAGCACATAATGCCTAGCACAGCACATTCTGAATGCTATCAACAGTAAAAATGTAACTGAAAATTTTCACTTCTAAATGTTCTATTATCAGTCTGATATACAGTGCCTTGACACACATAACATACAATGAAATACGAATAGCTCAATAGTAATTTGTAAAATATCTCAGAAATATATTGAGAGATAAAGTAAGGTCTTTTTATCATATTACAGCATCTACCACCATATTAACAGTCACCAACACATGTACCTTGAAAAGACTTATCAAGACCTGTACTGTTAGATCTTGGAATCAAAGCCATTTGAAGAAGCACATCTCTTACATAAAGTTCATCAGGTCACCATGAACCCTAAATGAAACAAAGCTCTGACAGTATTTTCCTCCAAGTGATTTTCTGAGCAGCAAAATCTGAGCCCCCACCGCCACCTGCGCACAGTCATGTGCCTCCCTGATTTTACAGCTGTGAAGCCTGTTAAACCTCTAATTGCAGGTGAATTACCAAACCCCGTCAGGGTGAAGGAGAAGGAATAAACAGAAGTTATGCTTTTAGCTGTGCTCAGCATGAACAATGTTAACAGAAGGAAAACAAAAGGATCTAGTTCACTACTAAATTAAACACCCTCACCTCTGCATTCATACTAACTGGAAATTTACTGAACAGAAAATTTCATTTAAAACAGAATTTCAGAGTGCAAGCAAATCTTATTAAGCTTTTACCACAGATGAAGTTTCAGCAACAGCATCAAGAACAGCTGCAATTAAAGTTTTGTTATAGATCCTTCAATAGGACAGTGCCTAACAACCCTAATTTGGAATCATAAGCCTACTGTGCTCAGCAGCAAAACCTACTTGTTGCCCAAATGTGTTCACAATCAAAGCCTAAGAAGACAAGGAGAGAAATACAAGCAATGAGACAGGATCGTTCAGCATGGAAAATTAAGTTTTCAGTGCACTGTGACCCTAACTAGTGCTGAATTCAATAATCACTCATCACAACAAAAGATTTTTCTTTTTACTTAAGGAATTATTTCATAGGAGTTTACCTTGTGCTCCTCCCACAAAAGGGAGATCAGGGTTTCGCCTGAGTTCCATGGGCCGATGAGAGTCGGTATTACAAGACCTAATGAAAGAGCTGGGGTAATTTCCAAATCACTTGGGGATTAAAATCAAGAAGAGAATGCTTCATGTTTTATATTAGGAACAACACTGTGTCATAGGCAAGACAGTAGTCTTCTCCTTGTTCTTTGTCAATTCCAGGGAGAAAGATACAACAGTAATTGAGACGCTGATGCCTGAACAAATACTCAGCTTTATGGATCAATAAGAAAGGTTGCATGTACCTAAAGATATGGAAAAAAACCCTTTATATTTTCAATTTGTCTTCAAACAAGGTATCATACAGGGTCCTTAAACCAGAATTAACCCTTTAGCTTGCCAATTTTTCTTGTTATTGGTTTGGAAATTTTGTAAGACACAATTTTCTTCATCCACATCCTTTTATACATTAAGCATGCCTGTTGGGCTTTACACAGTCAACCAGACCCAAACACTCCAGCCCCCCCTCGCCCCCCACCCCCCGTGTCTCTTTATCTCATTCATACAGACACGGAACTGACAAAGGTGGTGACACGGAACTGCACTGTCAGTAAAGGCCTCATATCACTGCTCTTCCTGGAGAATATGTGCACGACCCTTGGTCAGGTCTGTATTTCACTGATTACTTGTATCAAAACCACACTGCACATGCAAAGCCTACAGGAAGTGCATCACCTGGGCATTGCAACAGCTCCCCTTCATCACACCTCCTGGCATGCCAATATGCATCAGTCCTGTGCCCACAGTTTCATTTTCATAAGCTGCTCTGTATTCACTGCTATTCAATACTGATTAAGGCAGTACTTATCATTTATCTGTGTTCAGGTACTCATCTGTCAGATCATCCGTATTTAGCACCATACACAAAGAATTTAAAACCAGCTTCTTTTAATGTTTCCGCCACCCAATTTCAGTTCAACATACAATTCTCACTATAACTGAGAATAGTTCTCCTTAAGCTGACCTGAAGAGGAATTAAGAGTTTCAAGAGAAGCTATAACCCAGTGCTCCTCATACCACGGGGGGCAAAACCCCCTTCAGTTACTGCTAACAGTCTCTTCTGAGATGAAAAATAATCTCTAATCTATGTCTACTATCAATATCTCTAGCAAGTGCAACTTAAGCAATGCATTCAATAAGAAATTCAACTAAAGTAATTTATTCAACTCAAGACTCATTCAATTTCTTCAGCAAACTGGCTGTAACTTCTTTTTCATCCAATAATGTTTTCTACATCTCTTTAAAGGATGAGATCATCCTTGGATCAATCACCAGGTGCTTTAGATAATATACACATGGAAAGAAAAAAATCTTTTGGAATAGTTTAATTTGAATTTGTGTTTACACATAGCTTTTTTCTTTCTGTCAATCACTTCTATTATCTAAAAAACTGTGGTTCTCAACACAGAGATCAGATAAAATAATGTAATCATTATGAATGTTATACTGAAATATTTTTCACAAACTTAGTGACTTGTATCTTATTTACTAAGGTGTAACTTCGTGGCAAATAATCACATTACGGTCATCTTTAAATGCTTCACCGTTGTTAAAATGAATCGATCTATTAAAAAGCTGCACTATGTAAGGTACTTTTAATACAATATTCTTGTAAGGTTTCTGTGTCTCCTCCTTTAGGGTCTTGCTGGGGAGACCCAGACCTTACCCGAGTGGCCATCGCTGCCAAACCGGGCCTATCCATGGGCCTGGGAGCCAGTCCCCGACCCACAGGCTGTCTGCTCATCCCCTGCCCTGCTCATGCCCTGCCACCAGACCCTAAGGAGTGGCCCAGCCCTACAGCTGGGCACTTGCTGCTCCTGGCCAGTCCTACACTGAAAATATTACCCGCTTTCCCAAGTTCCAAAGGCCTGAGAGTACCTTTAAAAAATACATAACTCACCAGAAAGCTGGAGGTACACTATCCACAGAAATATAAATCACTAAGTGGGATCGTTATATAATGCTAATTAATACGTAGCATTAAAATGACTGCATTAATTAATTGTTACATAATGTGAAGAAAGAACATCATAAAGTCAGCTGAAAAGTCAACAGCTGCAGCCACCCACCCACCACCACAGGATCACCCTTGCGACCTGGAAACTAAGGAAAGGTCACAACTTCTCTCCAGAAAGTTGTTCTTGAGGCCTGAGAGCCATCCATTCCACATGGGGATCTGCAATATAAACCCAACACCCAGCAGGGCCCATAGCAGACCATCTGCTCAAACTGGTTGTTAAACGTTACCTAAGAAATGCACCAAGCCAGGGGTGAGCTAAATCAGGGCAACAACAGACAGAGGTCAGTTTTCTGTGGCTCGTGATGCACCTGAGTTTACAGTGACCTAGAGGCTTTTCAAAGCACCTCTGGTGAAACCAGAGAGGCAGCTGACTTCTGGACCCAACATGAATCATTTACAAGAGAAACACCGCACTGCTCAGGCCATAAGGCGCTCGAATAAATTAACATACCTGAAAACAAATGCCATAAACAGCAGTCTTTGAAAATACAAGCCTACAGTCAAGCAGTAGGCTTGACTAAAAAGCAAAAGGAAGACCAGACATGACAGAATATACTTGCCAAAATATATCTCAGTCATAAAAAGGGGAGCATAAGGCAAAAATAAAACCAGCAAGGGAAGAGAAAAGTCATGAAGAAAAATCATTTGCACTGCATGTAAGTCAAATCAATATTGAAAAAACCTGTCATCTATCTGGTCTAGATACCAGAGATATTACTAAATGAGGCACTACATAAAAGCACTGACAAATGATGTAATTTTTTTGCTTTTAAAAAGGGTAATAATCTGACAGAGCGGATTGCAACCTATGAAAGGTGACAGGCTATACCTGCACTAACAGTTTTAAAAGTGCTTGTGAGTAATTCGGGGAAAGGGAACATGGCTTTTCGTAACTGAGAACCATTAGAACAATCCCTACCATGCTTTTGTCCCTTACCAACTAGTCCACGCAAATTTCTGCAATGATAATATCCTAAGTGTCAATTCATATCCAGTGTTTTTCATCGAGACATCTTGTTTTGGAGACCAGGAGCTGCATAGTGAGGATGGTGGCCACTCTGTAAAAACTGGCTAATATTCATGGAAGTGTTAATAATTTGGGGAATTACATGCAATAAAAAACACTGCTTGAACAAAGTGTTAATGCAACACAGTCAAGTATCAGCTGTCACATTCCACCATCCGATTTCTCTGTTCTCACATTTACATTTAACAATCATGAAAAATACCAAAACTCATATCTGCAAGATACAGTTAACTGACTTCATGACAAAAATTATAAATACATCAGCTGTAACTCTTCTAAATTTCATTATTAAGCTCAGTAATGTCACATCCTCAAAATGCTTGCTGAAGAAACTAGAGGCATTATTGTAATGTGTAGTAGAACACTGAGTAGCACACAAATTTTCATTACGTCAGTTAATTTACAAGGTTTGAATAATCAGTTAGTGCATTTCAATTCAGCTACAGTAAATACACATAAGAGACACTGCGATATTACCTAAGATTGTAAAAAGAATGAAATCTATAAAACAGTTCTTCCAGACATAGAAATAAAGCCTACAATGTCTATCACATATATATAACTTCTACAGCTTGGATGCTTATTAACTGAAAGTAGAGAGAATTTAATTAAAGTACCAAAGGTGGTTCTGATACCTTACTTGCCATATCAAATACCAGCACTATAAATGTCATATGACAACAATTTAATCACAAATACTGAAGCACTACAGCTACTATACAGTCAAAATATACGCAGACAGAAGAAAATCTTGATGGTGTCTAACTGATCCTAAATACCACCTCATTGTTTTCTGCTTAATCCTCATGCCTTTGTGTAATAGACACGTGTCTGTACACAACTGTATTGAAGTTGTGACCTTAATTTGACATTATAATTGCCTTTGGAAAACTGTGACCTATGTTTCAAGAACATACAACCCACAAGTAGCTGTCACAGGTAAGCTGCTGACAGATTATTGGAATGCCTGTCACCTTCCTGGATGGCTTACAGAAGTGTCACGGTTATGACCGTCATCTCAACATAAGGACTTCACCCTTAAAAGGAGGTTTTGCTAAAGAGCATCTCTGAAGTGATGCTGAGTATTGGGTGTCATAAGAACTCAAAGGAAGTTTATTTAATATTTTTCTTGGTTAATCGTCATTACCAAAGAGGATCTGTATATGCAAGAAAAGACCTGCCTGAAAAGACAGACAGGAGACCTTGCTGTGTTTTTTCACTTTTCCTGGAGATCTAAAACTTTCGTATGGCCTGAGCCCCTGACCTTTTGCATTACGAAAGCCCATGTTCCTTATTTTATTTGGTATATTGTCTGTAAAGTATTACAGCACATAATAACTGCTTATGGGCATGGTGTTCTGTTGGTGAAGACAAAACTGATGGTGGGGGCAAGTATTTCAGATCCTGACAGGCAGGTATCCAGAACAAACACAAAACCATGGCTGAAACGCAAAGAGTAATTTATTTCATCACCTCGCTGAGGATCCCAAAGCAACACCCAGATGGAGACAGCCAAGCAGGAACACAGGCAGCATTAGGCTCAGTCCCTCCTAGCAGGATGCATCCTAGCAGGATGGACTCCTGTTTGCACCCATTTATCAAGGGCCCAAGCACGTGTAGTTTACCACCATGCTCTTCTCTGTGCTTTTTATGATCTCTGAGCTTTGATCTTCTCTCTCCCAAAACAGGGATCTCAAGTATGACCATGAGAGTGCCTCTAAGTCTCTCAAAACACCCTATCTCCACACTTCTCAGAAATTCCACTTCTCAAAACAGAGGATAAACAGCAATAGGCATAATATATGTGGGGCTTCCCACACTGTTATTCTCTAGACCTTGGCATTCTGAGCTGCCATGTCACTTGAGCAAATCTACTATCCTCTTCACCATTTCCCCACTTTTAACCCTTTCCTCCCAACAGATTCTAAGCAGTCTAGTACCTGAAATATTGTTCAAGGAGGAAATACATTACCCCACGTCAATTATACATGCCCAGTATGGTCCAGTACCTTTGATGGGGAAGACCCAAGAAATGCTCATGTGAGCAGAACACTTTCACTCTCTTGGTACCTTTCAGTTTAGATACAGTTAATACACATAAGAGACACAGTAATATTATCTAAGATTGTAAAAAGAATGAAATCTATAAAACAGTCTTTGCAGACATAGAAATAAAGCCTACACAGAACGAAAATGCAGGAATAGCCCAGACTACAACCTCACACTATCCATAAATGTGGTTTTCAGAAACAAATATGGATGGTGCACTGGAGCTTAATTCAAGCAGCACGAAAAACATGGGTTAATATAACATTGTAAAGCACCTTAGAAGTATTTTACTTAGATAGTACAAAAGTTATCTCTACATTATTAGTGTTTTTGTCTCTGTCTGTTCTGCAAAGCTGCCATCTAGAATTTTTATCAGCTTTTTAAATTTTTCACATAGAAACTATTATGGAGTAACAACACACTATTTTAAAATATGCTGACATGCTGCAGAAATCTGTTTGTATGTCCATCTATGATTATTACAGAAGACAAGCATTGAAAAGCCTCAACATTTTCCAAGTGTCAAAAACCAGTTATTCTGGAGAATAATGAATACATGGTTTTAAAGGAGGGTGGAAAAAAATCATATTTAGGCAAAGATATACCTCATCCACAAACCTGTAGAATTTACAGCTTGCAAGTAATCTGGATGATCTAAGCAAGGACACATCTCTTAGCAAAGGCTCTGTCCACTTACAGAATTCCCCAAGTCTCCCTTTCCTGAGCATAGCATAAGGTCCTTTGTCTGTACTACCACCTGCCAGACCAAATATTTTCTAGAGAATAACACGATGTAAAGGCGTATCATTTCTACACAAGGTTATCCTGTGTGTTAACGGCAGTAAAGAGTGAACTACATCTATTTAGTTTGTTTTGTTCAATAATTAGCCTATTCCCACAACAGGAAAATTAAGTGGGTTATACTCTGGAATAAAAAATAAATGCCTTTTTTAATTTATTTTTACATATTCTGAGTTTACTTTTGAAAATTTGCTATTTGATAACTCATTTACATAGACTTCAATTTCCATAACATATGCAATACATTATTTTCACCTTTCTTAGAAGAAAAATAAAGCCATCTGCTCTAAAAAAGGTGGAAGCTTATTCCACTGAAAGAATAAACGTGTTTTTTCTACAAAAGAGAAGATATCTTTTTTAATGTTTTAAATTTAATATAATACTTAAGCTAAACTCAGAAGATGTAGAAGTTTATCTTAAAATAACTTCTTAGTTGCAATAAGAAAGCCTAAGTCTTCTCTAGACAGCAACAGTACTGGAACGTAGGTATTGATGACTCACATGCTCTTGAAAGCTTTTTCATATTTCCTTTGTGGCTGCTCTAAACAGCAAATTTCAATGAAGTCTCATGGCCAACTCTCACAAAAACGTCAACTGCACCCAAGGGATGAATGCTACATCTGTCACACCATCCACACTATCCTTACGCATTTGTTCCTACAACTTTTGCATCTATCCTTGTTAAAGAAGCTGAAAAGGACTCTTTTGATCACAAATCTCTCTTGAAACTGATTTCTGCATGGTGACTACTGTGCTTTCTGAGACTGCAAATATTTTTAAAGCCAAATTGCAAGTGGTGGGGTTTTATTTTTAGAACAATTGTTGACTTTGTTTTTCCAGGGCAGATATATAACTAAAAAGCAAAACTAAGGAAAACTATCATCACAGACATAGGTATAGCATTTAAGCAGATACCACAACGTTTCAAATGCATCCAGAAACAGAAACCCTGGTGGGGCAGAATGGAGCCTGATGAATAGTACTCTGAACTGTATTTCTTTTTCTTGTATGCTAAGTATCTAATAAACTCACACAACAGGGCTTGCTGTCTTATACTGCAGAAGAGTACCCTACTCAAGAAACGTGACTAATCCAGAATGTGGAGTCCACAGCACAACAAAGCACAGCCACACTGACTCCATCTGTTCCCTGGAGCAGTACATTTTCTTTGCACAGATGGCATGAGTGGGACTAAGGAAAGAGAGTTGAATTTCTAGCTGAACTTGTGGAAATAGATTCCTTTTAAAGGAAGAGGATGTTTTTTACTGACACCATATGTCATTTCTTGACGTCACATATTGAAAAATAATGAGGCAAGGTGCCCTCTCTGCCCAATCCAAATGCTCAGCTTAAACTATAAGAATATTTTTTAAGTATCTTTCTATAAGTGCTTTTAAAATTGACTATTGCTAAAAGGTTTCTCCACGTGCCTATTCTACTTGCTATCTATCATATCCAGAAGTGGGTTAAACTTGACACCTGAATGCTATCAAATGCTGAGGGAATGTGTGCATGAGCGACCATTGGATAGACACGTGGGAGACCCAAGACATGGATTTCAGAGTTGAAACATTGCAGTCAGCTTGTTTAAAGGAAGGATGTTGGACCAGAGTCCCAAGACTACAAGAGTGGCCAGAAACTCAGCGCAGAAACACCTAATGCTTCTCTCCTTAGGCTGAGGATTTTGGAACACTTCAGATCAACAGGCCTGTGACCACATGATTGTAGGCCAGGCTGTAACACGTATGGACATGTTTTGAATTACGAGTTTCAAATCGCCATATATTATTGCTGCTTCCCTCACACAGCCTCTGGAGTTCTGGTCAAAGTTTGATTTTTATCACTTTTGTCTTTCCTCAAGTCAGGATAAATTTCAGCTCTGAGACTGGGTTTCTTTTACTTATAATTGTGCAACACTACATCACATCATATTGTTAAATCCACTCTGTTTGAATTAAACTAGAGTAAAAAGAATTTACTTATATTTACTTTTCAATGTGCCAAGCAAATGAGTAAGGAATAGAGAGAGTGGATTTGGAGCTTTTAAACAGGAGCCATGTAAATAACTTAGCTGCTAATAATACCACTTGTGCTGTGACAACCCTAATTAGCAGATCTTGTCGTCTCTTCCTGGTCTTCCTCCAAACTGTCTTGAACACCTCTGAGCGTCTAAAGCTTATAGCAGTACAGGATTCCTGTGCAGACTTCAGGACAACTGAACTTATGCTCTCACTTTCAAAAAATATGGTAATATGTAAAGACAGAGCAAAATTCACAGGATGTTTACTGAAACATGACGGTTATGGTCAAAAGATTTATTCGACATGACCACTGTGGTTTTTTATTAAAACATCTTTTTACTTCAAAAATTGTATTACGTAACAGACATACATTACTCACTAATGTAACAAATTATTCAGATTGTTACATAGATGGGTTACACATACATATAATATGCATATGTAATATATATAGTGTTTATAAAGTTCTTATTCCTACTCCTGACATCATCATTACGAATATTCCAACTGATGTGATCTGAAAATACACAACTATGCATGTAAATACAGTGACCATTTTTTCCTCCGTTCATTTCCGGAAACAACACAAAAGAAATTCCAGATTGCTTGAAATAGAAAAAAGAATAATTATAAAACAAAGCGCTTTGAGGTCAGGGGTGTCAAAATGAAACATTTTAACCTTTCAAAACCAATTTTGTTCAGCTCTGTTCTGATGCTGTATATCGTACTACTTACACTGGAATCTGAAAAATAAAATTGAAATATATTTAGTAAAGGGGATTCTAAAGTTGAAACTGTAATTCAGATTGTCTTAATTTAATTCATATGATCCACAGATAAGACCTGGATGTCATGATCCTATTTGAGGCTGACTAAATTCCCATGGACTTATACCTAAGAAGATAAGTAAATAACAAGAGAAAATGCATTGGTTTTGGCTACAGAATTTGACCTCACTGAAACAACCTCTAGTATATTTCAAACCAAAAACTTACTAGCTTCATACACCATAATATTGACATTATTATTTGCATGTACATTAGTGTAAATAACATGCATTAGTAGTTGTAATAAGAAGTTTAGATAGAGCAAATACAAATAGTGAGTAATATTTTTTTATAGTGTCTGAAGAATTTCACAGAAAGAGATGAACTGGACTTGAATTTTTTCGGTTTAGGTCTTTTGGTCATAATCGCTGTACCACAAACTCAGTGATGCTGAGACTGAAGTATATGATATAGAGGACATCCATGATCCTTTAAAAACCATTCCTGAAAGATAGAGAACTGCATAGCCTGTACAGCAGATAGGTCAACCTTTCAATAATGAGTTCAGCTGCTTTAGTGGCTGTTGAGATAGATTAGACAAGTTTTTCCCACAGACTTAAAATCATCAATATATACCATTTTCTTTATCAGAATTCTGCAGGTGCCTTATTTCCTTCTCTGACAGCATTACTATACTCTCATGAGAAAATACTTCTATCCTCAGTTGTCACATTTCTGAATGATCCACACCATTCTATCTAATGTAGATTTTAGGTAATGCAAATAAATGATGCCTTTCTGTAACTATTGTGGAACCTCTAAGTTTTGCACCTCGGAGCCTTCTGATTTAAAAATTCCATTGTTTATCTCAAAGTCATTTTATGATTGAGATGTTTTTTATATTTCTATCTAAAAACTTTATATTAAAAATTCAGGATAGTCTCAAAAGTTACATTTGCTAGAATAAAAACAGTAAGAACTTACAAATCCAATGTTTCAAGACCTCTACGTTGAGAAAGAACTCCTTTATACTAGAAGTTCATTATAGATTCTTTCACTAGGTATTTTCCCTGATCTTTTCAGCCCTGTCCAAGATAGTGGATAAGACACTGCTTTAAACTCTTACACCTAATTCCTATTAACATTAGCAGCAAGAAACGTCAGTCTATCAAACTGAGAAAAAAAAAAGACCTAGTAATCTTAAGGGATTATACAACAAATAAAATAAGACAGTGATGCCATAAACATACTGAAAATGGATATTGGATTGAGTGAAAGATAGCTAGGGGTAAAATTAGAAGAAAAAGAGAAAATAGATTCACATCCTAACAGAAGTTAATAAATGTCCATAATACTATGGAAATTATAGAGTAAAATGCAGCTGCTACTTCCTGGACAGAATGTGGGTGGGAGTTCCAGGATGATTTCCCATACAACAGCAAGTATCTGCTAAGAGGGATGGAACAGAGGGTGGAGCAGAGCAGAGACACCATGACCAGGCTCTGTGGAAATCCTTGCAGGGAGGGGAACTCAATGGTACTTTTCAGCTGACAAACTGCACAGCACCTGTCAGCCAAGGGAGAGACGAGATGTCTTGCTGCTGAGCCAACAATTGTGGCAAAATCTGTCTCTTCGGATGCACTTGGTTCATTAAAGCCTAACTGTAATATTAATGCACACCTCCAACCCAAAGTTACCCATCTCCAAGGTACAACCACCCCTCACTGAGCATGCACCCTGTATTTTTTTGACTGTATCTTTAAAAGCAAACTGAGAAAATTTTACACCAATCAGTAACAAAAGTATTTATGACTAAAGTCACTCAAGCTCCACTTAAAGAAATTGCATAAAAGTTGTTGACCATGGGGGAAAAGTTAGAGAAGACTCCATTGTAACTGCTGGCATCAGTCAGGGCTGAACCAGTCTTCTCCCTCATGTGGACACCTTTGGGTAAGAACTGTACTCTATGCACACTGAATATTTTTCCTGGGCCCTACAGCTTGTCTGCGTATTGCTTTGAATATGTTTTTGCAGTCAGATACTATCACCAGCAGCCCTTAAACCTTAACCTGTCAGAATTTTGTATTAATGAAGAGTGTTATTCCACGTAGTGTCAGTGTGAGTCCTTCACGAGCACTGGTGGCTGCCTGCAGTGGATAACACGCTCAAATAAAGTGAGAAGACCCACTGAGGGGTCTCTCTTATGCTGTTGGTGTACTTCCCTGAATATAGTCAGCCAAGCCTCCCTCCAATCCAGCAGGACTGTTCAGTGAGAGGTCCCCATAACAGGACACTGACAGACTGGTCGGGCACAGGGGTCTTGGCTTTCTCGCAGCATTGACAGACAAATAAACCACAAAGGGAAATCTCCCCTTTTCATGTGACACTGGGTTTTCTGTGAGGAACGGGTTTCAACCATCTCCTTAATTGTAAACCTGTTATAGGCCCTACTAATGCAACTGTTTAGATCTTAGTAATCTTAGTAAGGCTCAACTCTAAAAATTCTCCGTGTTACAACATCAATTTCTTGCAACAAATTATAGCCTTTGGATTATAATTAGAGCTGTGATTGCTTACTGTAATAGTTATGACTACCAAGTTTTATTAAGAATACTACTTGCAGGGTCTTATGAGTAATAAAGTATGTCATATTACTTTTTCTGTGACAATAACAAAATTACTTAAAATCAGTTATTAATGCCTTGATGAACAGCTGAGAATTGTTATAAACATTGCATCACGGTAGACAATGAGAAGAAAATAGGATAACATCAACATTACAAAGGTTTTATAATTTTTACTGAAGATGATACAACAGGACACAACAGCTGCCCTTGGACCATTATTCTACCTACAACAGAAAAATATGCTTCAAGAATGGGACTTCTAGGCACTATGGCGAGCCTGAAATTAAAAAAAATAAAAAAAAACAACTAAACCCACAAAATATAGAAACAGAAACTACAGAAACTACACTGCCAAAGGCAACAACTTAACGGAGTTCTAGAATTTTAATTTCCTATATTCAAAGAAGCATAATTTTCATGGGAGTTTTCATGATATCGTGTCTCAGGTTATGAATTTGATTTTGATACAAGAGAGCTATTTATGATTACAACCCAACCCTCTCTGCAAATTATAGTACCCATCTTGGATCAGAAACTTGACAAGTGGCAGACATTCTCTGTCTGGGAATCTGTGACAGAAGAGTCAAGAGCTTTCTACACTTAACAGCTCCAATGTACAGGAATAATATGTTTCCTACCAGCATGGCCATTAACTCTGAACATCCATTTACTCAGGAGTTGACGATAGGAACTGGATAAATGACAGCAGCAGAGCAACAGGGATATATCCCATTTTGCTTTTCAAATGGTATGTTTCTTGCAGAATGGAGTCCAAATGGACCAGAGGAGCAAAACAAGACCAATAAGGCTATAACACCCCTCAACAAATGATTGAGTGCAAACAAAGACTGAGGTATAGAGAGACGAGCCTGCTGTAATGGTGAAGTCTGACATTCAGAAGCTGGATGTCAAGGCTCTTGAAAGACAACATCTATTGATGACAGTCCAAAGCACCTCTAAGAAACAGCTGCAGCTTTTATTCAGCATTCCTTTTTCAATTAAAACCACAATTCCCAACACCACAAAGTGCTCCTTAGTGAAGTATTCAATTGCTCAGTCTGTGCTCCACTTTGTTTTATTAACATGGGAGACTTTCCAGAACACAAGTAGTTCACAGTCATGGACACAACATAAAAGTACAGATATTAGAAGAACAGCAGCACAGACTCCAGCGACAAAGTAATTCATTTGTGAAATGCCTACAATGTCCATTAAACACGTGACTCCACAAAAGGGTCAGCTTGAAAGGCAGATCAGAAATAGTTACGATGAAAGCACAAGAAAGACATGAGGCACTTGGTAGGTGAACTGTGTGCAACTGTGCTCTGGTAACTATTAAGAGCAGAACCACTCATAATTTCAATACCCGTTTTACTGTTTTATTCTAGTGTATGTTTTAAATTAGATCATTATGTTACCTTATGAATGGAAAGCTATATGCTGCTAGATGGACACTTTTTTAAAGGTGATTTTATCCTTCAGACTTACTTTTCACTTAAGACTATTTTCATATTTACAGCTTGGAGGTTATACATTAAAAAAATCTGCGATGCAGCTGCACTGTGGTTGTGTATACATAAAAGTAATACAAAGAGGAGTTTTCTCAGAGCTCCTTCTGTCTCCCACAGCCTGATCCCCCATAGTTTAATCTGTATCTCTCAACAGTAATCTTGCTATTACTCATCCTATTTCCACTACCACAAAAACCTGTCTTGCTTTTCATCCTCCCCTGCTTCTGACACTGATTAGGAGAGGACTGTCTGTATGTGTGGGCTTACATAAGTGTAGGGTTTATGTCTAAAAGTATAGTAACTGCTTTATCTTAATTATGTACTCTTAGTTATCATTGATACAGAGAATTTATTTAAAATTATATAAGAAATGCCACCAAGATGACTTTCACAGCTTTTTCCTTTTTTTACTCAATAGAAAACTGTGAGTAGACAGACAGATTGAAGCATTACTCTCACCTTTTATTTAGTCTTTTCTTCAAATCCAGTATTAGAGCAATAAGAAAATAATTAAAACTATCTGGAATGAATTTCTCTTCAATGTCCCTTTTATAGGCATTATTTTGCATTCTGTTGCAACATAGAGGAAGTTTACCCACAGAGGATATTTGTAACTAGCAATTCCCACAGATTCCTGTATCCTAGTTAGGCAAAGAGGACACACAGTAAGTTTTTCTCAAGGACCTTTTAGTTCTTCATTCTGCATGGCATTGACTTTCTCTTTTCAAAGCTCAGCATTTGCAAGACTGTCACACATTGAGGACTTAAAAGAAAAGCCTTATCTTTCCAAAGAAATGAAAAAACTCTTTAAGGGAATGAAGAGCACCATACCTTTTTTCAGATCTACAATGACTGAATCACAAATATTGTATAATATGAGCTGTACCTTAATTCCAAAAAAAAAAAAAAAAAATTATGAGTAGTCTGCCTTGATGGCTTAAATAAACTTTATTTCACTCCTATACACTATACTGAAAATCTGGATAATCGTATAGCTGGATAATAGCAGCCAGGAGACAGAGTACTACATGGAGAAGTGGATTAACATTTCTTCCTGTGATGCTAACAGCCTTGAACTAGTGTAATTTACTTGAGCTCTGTGTATAAAGACTTACATGTTTTGGCAGTTATGTATGATTTCTTCCCTTTATCCCAAAAGTGTTGAACGTATCACAGCTGGTATATTTATTACTCAAATATAAGTCTTTAGCAAAGACTCTGAGGTGATCTGCACAGACAAACATGCTCTGGAGCCGAGGATCCCACCAAGGAGGTGAGGTGAGCTTTCCTACCCAGCAAGACTTTGATACTAGAAGAGAGAGAGGTGTCCCAATCCCCCACTCTTGAGCAGGAAGCAGTGGAGTCGGGACTCGGAGGCAGCTCTGACCCAGCAGATGGCAGTGTGGGTGGTGCCAGCAGGGACAGCATCCACCCTCATCCATAGATAAGCCAACCCCAGAGAACGTGAGTGATTGGGCATGCAGCAGTTCCTGTAGGCAGTTTGTGCAGGCAGGGTGTGGATACCCTACTGGCTCCAGAGCTCAACTGGTGTCATTGTCTTCTTGGGAGGAGTGCTGGCATGGTATCTATTCAGCAGGGAGCCAAGTCATCTACACTTGCCAAAAAGGATGCAGTGACCCTGATAGAGCTCCCAAAAACACGAGTGGCCATTCATGTTTCAGGCTGTAGGGAGGCTGTAGGGAGACAGTAGTTATGTCATATGTGAACAGGTGGACGATCTGCTTAGCCTGGTAGCAGAGGTACAGGATGAAGTAGAAAGGTTAAGCGGTACTAGAGAATCAAAAAGGGAGACAAGCTCTGGCCTCCCTGAGACAGGAGCAGCTACCACAAATAATACAAGACCAAGAGGAATCTCTATCCATCCCCCTGATAGCAAGGAGAAGCTATCAGTTGTGAAAAAAGGAGTAAATGAAGGGCAGTCCATTCTCAAAGGGGCAAGTGAAATCCTTCACCCATCTCACTCCTTACAGGTGCCTCTGAACAACAGCTATGAAGCTTTGTACTTGGCAGGCCAGCCAAAGGATGAAGAGGATGAAGGTCCAGTTATATCAGAGGTGTCACCACAATCAGAAAGGTCAATCCCCCATATTACAGCCACGTCCAAGAGGAAGAACAGATGGGTTGTAGCTATAGGCAATTCTCTTCTAAGGTGAGCAGAAGACCCAATATGACAATTGGGTTCTAGCCACAGGGAGGTCTGCTGCCTCCCTGGGGCCTCGGTTAATGATGTTACCCAGAAACTTTCACTACTACCCATTACTGATTTTCCACACAGGGGCGATGAAGTGGAAACACATAGTCCAAGGATGATCAAAAAGGACTTCAAGGACTAGGAATGGTTGCTAAGAGAATCTGGGTCACAAGTTATATTCTACTCCTGGTGTCACCAACAAGATTTTGGGGTTTTTTGATGATGGAATGGCCTAGGCAGCAGCAGGTATGCTGGTATCAGACAGGGTTTCTCAGCAAGGGAGGTGAGTCTTTGCCTGGGGACTAACAAGGCTCATTGGCAGAGCTTTAAACTAGATGTGAGGGTGAAGCCAGATAATATCAGGTTTGTCCCTGGAAAGCTGTGAGATGAGATGCAAAGGTTAGAGGGACAGGGTGATAGTGAAGGTCCTCTGCCGGTTGCTCTGAAATGTGCCAGCCACACTTGAGCATCCTTGCAGTCTTATGGTAATGAGCCAGAGACTCCTGAGGTCAGAGAAACCAACAAGGAAACAACAGGGGAATATCTCAAAGGAATTAAGGGGTGTTCCTCCAGGAAGGTGACACGGCCGACAGCCCAACTGAGGTGCCTTTAAACCAATGCACACAGCATGGGCAACAAACTGGAGGAGTTGGAAGCCACTGTGCTGCTGGAAAGTTATGACCTTGTTGTCATTACCGAAACTTGGTGGGATGAATCCCATGACTGGAGTGTGATTATGGATGGCTAACAGGCTGTTCAGAAGAGACAGGGGAGGAAGGAGAGATGGAGGGTTGCCTTCTACATCAAGAGTTGGATTAAGTGTGAAGATTTGCCTCTGAAGAACAACCATGAGCACTTCAAAAGCCTGTGAGTAAGAATCAGAGACTGAAGCCACAAAGGAAACCTAGTGGTTGGTGTCTACTACAGGCTGCCTGATCAAGGGGAGCCTACTGATGAAGCTTTCTTGCTCCAGTTATAGAAGGCATCGTGCTTGCAGGCTTTTGTCCTGCTGGGGAACTTCAACCATGCTCACATCTGCTGGAAAAATATCACAGCGAGCCGTAGATAATCCAGGAGACTTCTGGAATGCATGGAAGATAACTTCTTGAATGACGTAACAGACAGCCAGACCAGAGAGGATGCAATACTGGATTTGATAATCACTAACGGAAGTGAGCTAATCAGGGACATCAAGACTGGAAGCAGCCTGGGCTGAGGGGATTGTACATTCGTGGAGTTTGCAGTCCTGAGGGATATGGGTCAGGTAAGGAGTACAGTCAGGCTGCTGAACTTTAGGAAAACAAAATTTCAGTTCTTCAAGTAGATAGTCAATAACATCCCTTGGGAGACTGTCCTCAGGGTCAAGGGAGTAGAACAGAGCTCCTACAGAGTGCAGCAGTTAGTAATCCTCAGGAGCAAGAAATGAGGCAATGAAGGCAAGAGACTGGCATGGCTGAGTAGGCAACTGCTGGTCAAACTAAAGGGAAAGATGTAGATGTTCAAGTAGTGGAAATGAGGACAGATCACCAGAAAGAGCATAGAGGTGAAATTTGGTTGCGTAGGGATGGGGTGAGGAAGGCCAAGATGAAGCTGGAACTGAACCTAGTATGGGTCACAGAGAATAACAGGAACAGCTTCTACAGGTATGTGAACTAGAAAAGGAAGGTCAGAGAAGGTGTACCCTCAGTCTTCAATGGCAGCCTCTCTTCCCACACCTCTTCAGTGGATGGACAACAGGACTGAGACTGAGAGAGTAAAGTTCTTCCCACTGTAAGTAACAATTAAATTCATGACCACCTGAAGAACCTGAACATACCTAAGTCTATTGGACCCAGTGAGATGCATCCCAGAGTCCTGAGTGAATTGGCTGATACAACTGCCAAGCCACTCTACATGACATTTGAAAAGTCATGGCAGTCCAGTGAAGTCTCAGGTGACTGGAAAAAGGAAAACATTGTACTCATCTTTAAACAGAGTAAAAAGGAGGACCCTGGTAACAACCAACCTGTCAGCCTCACCTCTGTGTGCCTGGCAAGATCGTGGAATGTATCCTCCTAGAAACCACGCTAAGGCAAATGGAGGGCAGGGAGGTGATCTGGGACAGCCAGCATGGCTTCACCAAGGGCAAGTCCTGCCTGACCAACCAGGTGACAGACCTTCTAAGATGGAGTAACTACATCAGCAGACAAGAGAAAGGTTACAAATGTCATTTGATGCCTTTGACACAGTCTCCCACGATATCCTTCTCCTTAAATTGGAGAAGGATGAATTCAATGGGTGAACTGTTAGACAGACACAGAACTAGCTGGATGGTCGTATTCAGAGAGTAGTGATTAATGGTGCAGAAACCCAATGGATATTAGTGACAAGTGGTGTCCCTCAGGGGTCTGTACTGGGATCAGGAGTTATTTAATATCTTCATTAATGACATAGACAAGGGATAGAATGCACTGTCAGCAATCTGAAGATGACACCAAGCTGAGTGGTGCAGTCCGCACAACTGAAGCACAGGATGCCATTCAGAGGGACCTGGCTCAATAAGCAGACCAATGGCAATTTCCTGAGGTTTAACAAGGCCAAGCGCTGCACTAGGGTCAAGGCAATCCCTGGTATCAATACAGGCCAAGGGATGAACAGATCAAGAGCAGCCCTGCCGAGAAGGACTTGGGGGTGCTGGTGGATCAGACATGACCTGGCAATGTGCACTCACAGCTCAGAAAGCCTGGGCCGCATCAAAACCAGAGCGGCCAGCAGGTTGAGGGAGGTGATTCTCCCTCTCTAATCCAGTGACCTAAGCCTTCCAGCACCTGAAAGACTAGAAGAAATCTGGTGAGAAACTGTATACAAGAAAATGTGGTGACAGGACAAGGGGGAATGGCTTTAAACTGACAGAGGGTAGGTTTAGATTAGGTATTAGGAAGAAATTCTTTACTGTGAGGGTGGTGAGACACTGGCACAGGTTGTCCAGAGAAGCTGTGGATGCCCCAGCCCTGGAAGTGTTCAAGGCCAGGCTGGATGGAGATCTGAGCAACCCCGTATAGTGGAAGGTGTCCCTGACCCTGGCAGAAGGCTTGGAACTAGATGTTCTCTAAGGTTCCTTCCAACCCAAGCCATGCTATTATTCTATGATTACAGGTATGAAGGCAAGTTTGTACTGGCACAAAATGAAATGGCAGAGATGTTTGAAAAAATCAAATCACTCTCCTGGATGTTACGGAACTTTGGGGGACACAGAGTTTAATGACAATTTCTTTTTCAAAGAAAGTGATCAACAAAATGTTTTTTAACTGTCTGCTTGTACATAGGCCTGAATCAACAACAAACCTCTACTGGCCAACACACATTAGCAAAGAATTTATCAGTGTAAGAAAAGTACAAAACAAGATAGAAACTAAGAAGTGCAACTGTAAGTACATGACTATGTATATACCGCAGAGGCTGGAAAAGTACAGGGAGCTTAACTTTACACTTTATGTTTACATCACAAAAATCTCTGCAGAAAACCTTTAAAATTTCTACTATTTCCTCTTTCTCTTTGACCACACAATGGTGGAAACAGGAAAAATCTTCACATACTGTGTATGTTTTGGATACAAAACATGCAAAAGAAATGTTCATGAGGTAAAAACCAACACTGAAACTCTGTGAACTGGACTGAGACCAATCTGATTTCACAAAGGTATTCCCTGACCCCTTGGAATGCCAAAAACGCTCTGATCACTAATCATGGTTGCTTTATTTACACTGGTTATTTCACAGTGATAGGTTATATATCCCATTACCATCCTCTTGAGCTATTCAATTCCCCCAAATAAATAATTTGCAAAGTAAATTAAATCTTTTTCCAAATTATGCCAAGATCTGCCTGCAGTTGTATTTGCTTCACTTGCAAGACACCGAGAAAATCAAGACTAATCAGAGTAGAGAGATTAATTCCTTATGTGGAATTAGATTCACATGTGCTCTGAACTCTTGCAAAAGGAAATAAAAGCCATGAATATCGGTTAAGGTAGATCATTAAAAATAAATGAAACGAAATGTGGTGGGTTTTTGCACCTGTCTTTTTCCCTTCCAAAGACCTTATCCAGTCAAAAATCAAGCCAATAATCAACACATGGTTATCACAGATTCACAGAACGGCTGATGTTGGAAGGGACCTCTGGAGATCATCTGGTCCAAACCCTTGCTCAAGCAGCGCCACCTAGAGCAAGGTGCCCAGGACCACCTCCAAAGGTGGGTATTTCATAGCCTTCCTGGGAAACCTGTACTCCATGCTTTGGAACACTGACACAAGTTTCTTCTAAAGACTCAGTTGTTTTCATCCTTTGTGTAATTTTTCCTTAAATCGTCTTCCAGGACCTGAATTAATGCCCACTGACATACTGTCCCATATTTATTGATTTTGAATGCACAAATATCTTTATCTTTAAAAAAAAAAAGTATAACAAATTAATCGTGTTTATTACATCAACTATGAAATGCTTTCTTCACATTTAAAAAAAAATTCCAGCTCATTTTCAAAAACTTATTTATAAAAAGTTTCTAGTTTTCAGGGCTCAAAAATAATGCAGAAAAAGAGAATCTGTCTAAAGCTGCAAACAGCAAACTAAAGCAACACTATTAAATTGCCTGATGATGAAGTAATTGAAAATTAGCAGTTTAGCTAATTTATATTTACAATAGATCTCACATTACAATGCAAAAGGCACCAATTTTGGCCTAACTTTCAACACTTGGAAAATTAATATCTTTCAAAGACTTACAGGGAACAGACAGGAACAATGAAAAGAAGTAATTCCTACATCTTCTATGAAAAAGAAACTTCTACAGAAAACTTTTCTCAACTAAGAAACTAGCCTATACACTAAACATTCAGAGAAGGTGATTGTGATGTCTTGGCAGGAAACATATTATTTCGGGCATTGCAACAAGTCAATAGTAATAATTATCAATCATGGTTAAAGCCTCCTCACTAGCAATGAGATTTTTATGAACATATATTAAGTATCTTTCTTTTTATAAAACTAGGTTCTATGACTTCAGAAAAGGTACCATTTGAAATGTACCTTAGGTACCTTATCAACTAGAGTTGCAGATATACATCAAATAAAAATAACTTCATCACTTGAGCTTGGAGGAGGAGGTGAGCAGAGGGGAAGTGGCCCAACTCCCACACAACTCTTTATAACAAGGGAATGTGCAGTTTTACTTCCAGGTGATGGCAGTATGGGTTTATCAAGATATTGCTTACCTTCTGTCGGGTAAGCATTCCCAGTATTCCCAAGTGAAGAATAAAGATGAACTCACTTGCCCCTCTGAATCCTGCATTTCAAGGAAATCTTAAGGAACCATATTCTCTCAGTTTGATATATGTATATTAGATGTCAGATTGGTTGTCAAAGCCCTCACTACATTTAAAGATAATAAATTATTATTATTGATGGAATTTTGCTAGAACTTACCCCTGAAATTAGGCAAGGAAAAGAGATGGTTGCCTCTTCTGGGAAATCACAAACACTGACAGATGTTACTTCCTATTTTAAACTATTTTGAGATTCCCCTAGCATTAACATTCCAAATAATCAATTTCAAGTGTGTATCTCTACTCTAAAATCAAATAAGAAAATAGATATCTTATCTCTACCAAATTAAAATTCATGCTGAAAGAGCTACACCTTGTTGCCATTATCTCTGTCATATATTTACAGCCTCATCTGCAATCAAATAAGCCATCAGCCAATAAGGTACCATTCATACATTTGAATATATACCTAATACTAATGGTTCCTAACCGCTCCAGAGACAAGGGCTGGACTGGAGGGACTGATGATAAATTTCATCAGGTTAAAGTAATTTCACTTCTATCTTTTCCTTTCCATGTCTACTGTGGCCATGCTTATGAGGCAACGTTATTCTTGAACTTAAAACACGTTCTTTCGTACTGTCTGGAATGAAAATGATCTTCAGTGCATAACAACTGTTCTTTGGATTAGATCCTGTAAGGGAGAGAAGGGAATTAATTCACAATACCTTCCAAATCGAATCTTCAGCAATGTAGGTGAAATTAAGACTCCACAAAGTCATCTGCCTATTTTCTTATCTGTACTTCAGCCTGCTTTCACTTCCCTGTTTCCAAAATACCTCACCTATCCCAGTGATCATCACCAGATTAAACTGTACAGATTCTCTTCCCACTCCTTATTTTGATTTGTTCTAGTGCCTTTCCTTTGTAAACCTAGTCCTAGATTCTATCCCCCATACCTATCTCCTAATGTTATCAGATTTTGTACCCATTTCTCTTCCTTCCTCTTCCCATGTCACCTATGACATAAATCTTGCGTGTCACATTTTCAACTCTAAGCTTGCCTCAGCAGACATCATGACATGTTTCCAACGTACTAGTCCACAGGATTCTGCTCTAATGTTCCACAGAATGGGCACGGTTACTGATGCTCGATGACAAACAGATCCAGCTACCTAGGAAGAACTGAAACATTGTCATTGGGAATGCAAAGAGTGGTATTATTAAAAGTTTTAAAACTTTTCCAAATTTGGGCCTATGAAGCAGACAACAAGAATGGATTTGATAAAATCTCCTTATTTACCTTCTTGCTTCAAACTAGGAAAGTAAGATAATAAAGTAGATAACTAAAGTAAGATAATTAAAATAAAATAATATGTACAAATAAGCAAAATACTGTTTTCTCTACTAGAGGTTTCTGAAATACGCATTTTGCTTGAAAATCTCTCTCCGAATATTCAACTTGATGCAGATACCTCACATTAGGAATTCCAACCACAATGCCTTACACTCAGTAGTGTCATAAGCCACTTAAAATCTGAAATTGTATTGAGAAATACTGAACAAACTTAACAAACATTTCATCAGTTCTACTTATACTAATTAAATGCAAAATTCTACAATGTATTAGAGTATAAAGTGTTTGAGCTAAACCATGGAAGTCCCTAGACTGCTCTATTACAATATTAATTGTCAAAGCTGACAAACGGAACCTTCTGTCAAAAATATTAAAAATCAAGTGGAGATTTAAAAGTATTTGGCACAAGAACTGCAATTATTTTTACAAATCAGTGTACACTTATGCCATACAAATCACTTTCAATTATCATTACTTCAGTTAACTAATTTGCTGGTTTTAATGATAGGGAAAATTACATACAGAGGGGTTTTTCGTGTGGTATTTCAAAACATGACGGTTATATAAAATAATGAATAATTTTTCTTTAAAAAAAAACATTGCAAAATGAACCTTTATTTTCAGACAAGGCTGAAAAATTTATGTGTATATATGTGTGTGTGTGTGTGTATATATAGATATAAAAACATTACACTTTCATGATATATAAGGAGAAGCACTTGTTTAGGACAGGAGTTTACTACAGTCAGTACACTCAGCATAGAGCATCTATGCTACTCACTACAAAAGGCTGACAAGAAAACCCAGTTCTTTTCCTTCTATAGGATCAGGCAGCTTACTTCTGGCAGAAGGTGGCCTTCATCCTGATTTTTAACACTGAAATTCTCTGAAATACAGTCCTGAGCTTCCATCTGAAAATTAAGCACATGAAAGCAGCAACAATTCTAAGCAGCATAGATTCTTTCAAAACAGGTTGACAGAGATGCTGTTTTACACTAGTTACAAGGCACATGTGAGATAACAGAAAGCACAGGTTCAAAACCCCTCCAAATAAGGAGCATCTGAATACTTGCTCTCCACTTTGAGAAGACTGCCTCAGCCAGCTCGTGATAACAGACTCTACATTCACACACTCTCGAAGCACACCTCCCTGGCACCACAAGGAATCCTGAGATACCCCTCGGTCACAGTAAACACATAGGAACTGCCATAGCTCCATGATTAGGTTATTCATTTGGGAGGATTGAGAACTGAGTTCAAGACCCTGCTATAATGAATGCTTAATTTAGAATACTGAAATGTTCATTGTTGTGGAATCTGAAAGCATGTTCTCCCATCCCAATGGGCTGCCTTAATCACTAGGTTACAGAGTTCTTCTCTCTGGCTTAAAAGACATTTAAGTACTTACTTCTAAATAGAACAGCTCCGTCATGAAAGCCTCTGAAAGGACTAGTCAATTGTTTAACGTGAAAACCTGCATGTAAAACCCTTACAGAAAGGGAGGAAGTGTGACTCCAGTCTCTCAAATATTTCAGCAAAATATTTTCAGCAAAACCATTTTATGCCATCTTTCTAGCAGCTCTTTTCTCATCAGCTCATTTTAAGATATCGCATAACACCATGGAGCATCCATGCTGTGTTTCCACTCTTTTCACAAACAGGGCCACCAGTGCAAACATTCCTTGCAGCTCAACTCACTGGCCACAATTTGTAAGACAAGCAAATAATGAGGAGTAGCAAATTATCAGCTTATACAGCTATGGACTTTGAAACTAAAAATCCAAAGGAGTTTTCTTCTCAGTACTTGACAGGTGAGGTATGAATACATTGACATTTAAATGCTTGATTTAGATGCCTGTAGGGACATTTAGGCACCAGCATCCCTTTTGCAAATTTGTCTCTTAAATACTTCAAGATTTACAGAAAAACAATACTTGTAATAATGAATCTGAAGAGTTTAATAATGTCATCAACTAATCTGTTTAAATTACGTGAGTTACTTCAGCTAATCTGAGTAAATATGTTGCTATTAACTCTCAAAGAATCATAGATTCATAGAATGTTAAGGGGTTGTAATGGACGTCAAAGATCATCTAGTCCCAACTCCCCCTGCCAGGACACCTCCCTTTAGACAAGGTTGCTCAAGGCCTTATCCAACCCAGCCTTGAACACTGCCAGTGTTGGGGCATCCACAACCTCCCTGGGCAACCTGTTCCAGTGTCTAACCACTCTTACAGTAAAAAAATTACTCCTAATATCTTTCAACTTGTACACATTATTCCTTGTCCTATCACTACCGCTCCTGGTGAAGAGCCCCTCTCTGGCTTCCCTGTAGGCCCTGACGGTTGATAAGAGGTAGCCACACAACCTTCACTTCTCCAGGCTGAACAGGCCCAACTTTCTCAGTGTGTCTTCACAGCAGAGGTGTTCCAGTCCTCCTGTCAACTTTGTGGCTCGCTTCTTGACTTGTTTCAACAAGGACTTCCATGTCCTTCTTACGCTGGGAACATCAGAACTGTATGCAGTACTCCAGGTGGAGTCTCAGAAGAGCAAACTACAGGGACAGAATCACCTCCTTTGAACTGTTAGTCACACTGCTTTTGATGCAGGCCAGGATATGGCTGGTTTTCTGTGCTGCAAAAACCTAAAACACTTAACTTAAAAATTGGGTAAAGATTGCTAAACCCACAAATCTTCTTGCTACATTATTCAGAAATTCACAGTACTTAAAGGAAGAAAATAATTTGCTTAGTCTATCATGTCTTATACTGCTTGCATGCAATAAAGATAAATACAATTTTACAAAGTATAAGGAATTTCTTTTTTTGTCACAGGTAAGATTTACTAGCTTCCATTTCAGCCTGGTGTTATATAATTAACAGTGTAATAGCACACAATAAGCAGGCATGCTTTATATGTAGGCAACAAAAACAAAAAACCAAACCACAAAACAACAAGCTTCAAAGAAGATAAAGAACCCTACAGAAGTCCCCACCCGAGATGTTCTGACACAGTTTAGGACCAGTTCTGCTTGCCTCACTGGGCAAACCGCAGAGGTACTGATCCAGCTAGTGCTTACTGCTAATGTTCTGAATGCAGAGTTGAAATAGAAACCCTTTATTAATGATCTCTGTTTTATTTTTCAAAGATTTTTAGGAACAAATAGCCTTCCACTGCACTAAAGTGAAGTAGTCTATTTTTCACTCTCCTATGGGTGGGTGGGTTCTAAGAGTAACAATGTAACTAAAAATGTCTTATTCCTAAAAGAGCACTGTGGAAGCCACAAGCTGGGATTCAGAGTCTCTAATAACAGACAAGGAATACACTCATCTATTTTTGGAAGGTTAAACTTTTGACCACACTAATGACTGTGCTTTTCAAAGGCTTATTCTCTTTCCTTCTGTGAGGGGAGTGCTATATGCACCTTCTCACACATCCAGGCACTGATAAAAATCCCTTTGCTTCAAATAGGGATCTGTGTTCTGTTGGCAAATTACTTTAAAGCAGACTTATGTTTCAAAGAAGTACAGACAAATATTCCCAATCACTGCGTATATCTTTGCTTTTAAAAATAACTGACTCTCTTGTTCAGTACACTCCAAATCACAAAGCCTCAGAGATTGAAGTTCTCAATTATTTGACCCCACCATTAATAGATTAATTTTCCTGCAATGAAAGAGAGGGGAAAAAAAAAAACATTTCAGAGCAAGCAAATCATATAGTAAACACAGAAAACATTTTCTAGTTTAAATACATCTTAAGAGGCTGATGAGGGAAGTGTAGTTTACTAGTAAACTATTTTACTATTTCTCATATTACAAGTAAAGACTGATTTCATGAAAACTTTAGTTTGCATGCCATGCTTGGAACTCCAACTCCTTACCAAAAAATAATCAAATAATTCTGCTGATGGGAAAGTTCTTTATAAATCTGTGAGACAGCTGACTGACGAAAGCATTATATAGAATTACATAAAAAGAATATAGCTCTTTCTTCATGTCTTTCACTATAGCAATTCTGTAGCATTTCATACAATTAAATAACCACCTCTTCGCATTTCTTCACTATGAGAGTGTATATAACATTTTCTATGCTATAACCGTTTTCACAAGACATATGTGGCAATAAACAGCTTAATTGTTCTATTCATGCTCATGATTAATGTGACTTTTGGAGAACAGAGCCATCACTAAGATGCCTGAAAAATCCTATGCATCCTTCTTATCATGGATTTTATCACGAATCTTTGATTTGCATTATATGGCACTTACGATCTAAGCATGCAGACTGGAAGTTATAAACGTAAAAACAAATCAGAAGATATAGGGATTTCATTATGATGAATCTTATTTCCAATACTGGGCACTCACTGAACATCAAGTCACTGAATAGGCATCAGTATCTCTGGAGATCAGCACAGTGAGTGAGCCAAATAAATGGCAATTAGGATTGCTATGTGAGGCAACTATTAATAAACCATTAAACAAAAAATAAAAAATGTTGCAAGCATGAGATGAGATTTCCTGGAAGGGAAAATATAAGAAACTCTATGTGAAGTTTTTGGGGTGGAAATCAGCTTTTACTTGCTACATAATTACATTTCTTATATACTTATCTCTTATTCATTATTCATATTTTTAAAGCAAATAACTATAAATTGAAAATAATCACATACGGTGTAGAAGATAAATCTTTTATACAGATATAAGCACTGTCATCTTACAGAAAGCAGAATACTTGTATGTAATTATTGTAAGAAATAATTAAAGGTATGACACAATTTAAAGAAATTGGACAGGACACTAAAAGGCATTTCATAACACTTAGGTTAATTAAACTGTAATATAATTTTCCAAAGGAAGTGATTATATTTTACTATAATACCAAGGGAGGCAAGGAAGGAAAACGTGGTATATGTGTATACCTACATAGTTAGTATTCCTCTGCTGGGGCTTCCAGGCTACATCTACACCGACTTTTGGAGAGAGACAGAAACTAACTGCCCAGGCTCACAGACCTGAGCTTTTCCAGATCTTCTACCAGCTAACAGCTAGTGAGCATTCAGTCCCTGTGACCAGCCTAGTGCTACTCCAAAGTGAATCCCTCTGGAGCACATGTGACTAGACACTGAGTGCTCAGCAGCATCTCTTGTGCTATCAACACTGTTTGTTGATGTAAACTTAGCCACCAATGGCCACCTATCAAAGCCAAAACCAAAAAATGGCATATATGTAAGCTTGCATTCTGTCCTTTGAAAACACAACCAAAGAGTTTTATTTTATTCTCAGGAGCAAACTCATTTGCATCAGCCTAAACGACTGATGGAGTCAGCCCGCGTCGATCTGCAAAAGGTTATGTGGATTTTCTGTCAGTAGAGTTTGAGCTACCGGCTTCAAAGGCTGCTGTAACTGCAGAAGTCAGCCACCTGCGGTGGGCCTTCCCTATGATGCCTCACCCCCAGACAAACTTCCCTGGATGTGATGCTGTGGCATAAACGGCACCTTAAAGAGACAGTGAACCTAAAGGACACACAGCCTCAGAACGGTTCCATCACTCCAGCGCAGTGCTCAAGACTGCCTGGTAAGCTCAGCTGGCCTCTACAGTTCTGTTAGCCAATTTACAGAAACCTTCAATGACAGCTGTGAACACATTCACACTGCAAAACGGTATTACAGCATTTGAAATAAGAAGCTTACTTAAGTTTTAAACTCAGCATTCGTAACAATAAACCTTACCAGAATATAAAGAAGAGAATACCCTGAAAAACAAGAACCTCTCATTGTTCAGCTACGTGCACCAGCTGCCCATGCTTCACACTACTTTACTATATTCACATCTATTTCAAAGCAGCTTGGAGGGAATCCAAAGAGCTACCAGATGCTGTTTGCTGTTCCCTGAAGAGAACCACAGATTATATCATAATAACAGACTGCAAATCAGAATTATAAGTGATACATCATAAATCCCTTTTTATGGTTCCACTCTGTGCTTTGAGGTTTCTAAATATGATTTTTGTGGGTTTTAATATGTGCTTATATTTTCTTTTGTTTTCTACAGCTGGTTTCTTTGGCTATCATTCATGCTGCCCAAATTGCAAACAGAATATTATTCCTCATATTGACCTCTACAGCACTGCTTGCTGAGAGCATATTTTAATTTAAATTTCCAATACTGGCACAGACAAGTGTGCAAGGGTTCTTGCATTTATAACAGTGGAAGGTGCCAGTAAGCACTTGCAAGATGTGACATTAGACACATGCAGGCCTAGCACAAGTCAAAATGAAAACAATTAATCTCAGTCCCACCCCAAGAGAGGCAATGAACATTTCCCTCTGATCTATAGACAAACGTGTTTTGAGTAGGACAAATGTCTGTATTCCAACATAACAGCAGAAAATCCTAAGCAGCGTGAGATCCATCCTTAGATCTACTAACACAACAAAGTAACTCTTGGTAATATTTTACCAGAAATATTTTCCCATTCATCATGTATCTTCTCATCAATGGAGAATTAAAAGACAAATATCCTAAAACCTTTCAAATTCCTTTTTATTTGGAGGTTTTTCCTAAATGACACAGAGGACCAGACTCCATGAGTGCTGGCATGATCCTCTTTATATTATTCACATGACCCAAACTGGTCTTTTCTCTATATATGTATTTCTCCTCACTGCACTTCCTAGATAAATAAACAGAAGCACTGAAATTATATCTAATACCACCCTATGCACTGAAAGCATCAGACAGCACTTCTGAAGCAGTCACATCTGAAAAGCATCCAGAACAACCTATGAAGCTACTGGGTCATTTTGCCTCTCTTCTGAAATAACAGAAATAATGTTTCTCCTCCTTAAAGGAGAACTTCTTATTTAAGAAGAGATCTCTTTTGGTGTTTTAATTGTGACCCACTGCTCTCCTGCAAGGAGAGGTAGTCAATGCCACTTTATCATTTCTGGTGTTACTCACTATCTCTGTTCACAGAAAAGATACATAATTAGCAAATAGCACGACTTCTGCATCTCACACTTCAGGAGGGCTGTGATGTTGTGCTCCTACCATTATTTCACATACCAGCTTCTGTAAGGCTGATGTGATAATAATACACTTTCAATTCACCAGCAGTAAGAGGAGCACTGAATTCTCAAAATCACAAATGAAACAAAGTAAAACTATGAATGTATTAAGATGAGGGAAGCCTCAGACTTAACTTAAATGTCTTTTTTTTTTAAATGTTAATACTGGAAGACAATACTTCATAACAGCTGTGCCACCCACAGAGTAAATGCAGACAAATCGGACAAGTAGTGAACTTTTAACAAACCAGCCCATTAAGTACTCAAAGAACTCTTCTGTATTTATGCTACAGCTTTCTTTATACTTTCTTTGCATCAGAGAACACGTGGAAGATTTAAGTTCATCAGCTAAGTGCAAGGCTGACACAAAAATAAAAATGAAGAGTAAAGCAAGCACAAAAATTCTTTGCAGTCACCAGTGTCATGTCACCCCTTCCTACAACTACTAATGCTGTACCATGTCTCTTCTTGCTTTCTCTTCTCCTCCTCGGCTGTTCTAACTAAATTACTAATTTTGAATCAATTCAAGAAGACAGTTCCAAAAACTGCTTTCCTTTGTCATTCTATTTTATTACTATTTTACTGCTGTTTTCTACTGCATTATACCCTGTGTTATGTCTTCTCCATCTTCTGTCTAAAAACTATTTGGTCTTCATATTCAAATGACATGACATCAAATTGGGCTTCATCCAAGTCTCCAATTAACTCTTGCTGTGAAATCTCCCTCAAAGCTTACTTTTAGTTCTAATGTTTCATGATACCTTTATATCTTGTTTTGGGGAGACAGGATTGTGCAGTTTTAGGTGGCTTTTTTTGGGGAGGTCACGGTGGTCATGTGGCACTTTGATGTTATTATTGTAATATTACACTTCACCATCCTATACGGCATTAAAGCAAACATGCCCCTTCATGACAAATATTTTCAGCATACCCATTTAAAAACACAAACAAAAAAACCCACAAAAAATCCCCAGATTAGTATAAAGAAACTTGAAAGTTATTTAGTTTGTCAATCAAATGAAACATACAAATTTCTCTAAAATCCATTAACTGCCATTTCCAAACTATCAGAATGTGTTTCTTCAGAAACGTTAAATGTGCCTTTCACATAAGTGCATCATATATTTTTGGCAAACAATGAGCCAGATCTGGGGATAAAACAAAGCAGTAATAATAACTGAATACTGATACATAAAGGCATTAGTGATAGGGTAACAGATTTGCCTTTTATAAAAATAAATGTGAGATGAGATTTGCTAATTGAAATTTCTATAGTATGCTAGAAAAATCAGAGAGCAAATCCTTTTGCTTTATCACAGATGCAATAATATTGTGACAGGAAAAGTCTATGGCAGATTTCTAGCAAAAATAACCCATTAGCTCCTTATGGGTGGTTACTTCTTTCAGCATTTCCCTTCAAATATGTTACTAGGGCTGCCAGTTGTCATGACATATTATTTATGAGGCATATGTCTTTTGTTAAGCACTGTTCTTTTTATCGATTTTTTGACAGGTTTTACTTACTGCCAGATAATATACTAGAACATTTTACTGGCATTGGTCATGTTAGAACTGTAAATTAAAGCATTGTGATAAGGAACTGGAGCATACTAACTGATAGTATAACTGTTAAAGAATAGGAAAATTGTGATATTTGATTTATCAGGAAAATAAAACTAAATTTATTACAAAACACAGATGACAATTTGTGACAAAACACGCTGAAATAATAATGTCAAAATGATTCATCTTTGTCAAAAAGAGCATCTTCTCATAAAGCAATGTATAATAGCACTAATTATATCATTATTAGACAATTTTTTGTTTCATTGCTCCCAATACTTGAACTTTAAGTGTATTTACTTAACAGGACACTAAGAACTTACATTAACCTATAGATATAAAAGAGGGAAATTTTATTCAATCTTCTTTATTGCATTACCTACACTACAAGCAGACTAATATACACCCAAGTGGAGTACTGTGTTAGCTGCTAACTTGCAGCTGTGTGCTCTTACCATGTGCTGTCTGAAAAGAGTGCTCCACCAGGCTGAGCCAGCTTCAGTATCTCTGCTCTGTTGTGTTACGCAAACCTAAACAAACTTTATTCAAGAAATTCCTCATTTTTTAGAGAATGAACAGAACATGCTATTAACACATCAAATATCCACTAAAAAAACCTCCACATCAAATCAACATACCAATAATTCACCAGTGGAGGTTTTATCTAATTACTTCACTGATCCACCAGTCATATCATATGACTGTGAAGCGCAATAGCAGTGAATACATACAAATTAATATACAAGGTCTAAAAAAGACAGTATAACTCACATAGAGATCTGTAAAGCCATGACATCACTGATGATCCAGGCCAGGTCAATTCAAGGTAGAACTGGTATGCCTAACTAATCTGGTAGTCATACATTGTTACAGCAGTACAGAGATACCCACAACAGTCAGGAAAGCGTAGGTGATATTTTAAATGTTTTCATAAAGCTATTCCCATTCTCACCCACTCAAAAAAAACCCCCAAATGAATGAAACATCAACAACAAAAAAGGTAGACTTCTCTAGTATTGTAATTCCCCTTAATTGTAATTCCACTTATTGTCTCTCTTTGTTTTTTTTGTTTTTTTTAAATCTTTTTGAGTCTGGTGGATACAATTAGGCCAGAATTAATTAGACGGAAGAACTGAAGGGATAATAAATCTCTTCACAGTTCTAATGCAATTACTCCAATTTAGCAAACAGTCTAAGCAGAAGGTTGAGCTAGCTCAAATTCAATCAAATTCAATTTAGGAGGTCCTACAAGGCCGTAAACTGGCTCAATCTCAAGACACTTACTCTGGTTTTCAGAAGCTCAGTGCTGCTTAAAAGCTTTTTCTAGCCTGGAAACTGAACTCACCTCAGAGGTTTGCTTGATGAGCTCATTCACCTGTATATACATGAATATGTTGCATGTATATGATCTTGCATATGTTCAGCAAACAAACACCTACCAAGCAGAAAATGACCTATAATTATTACATCAGTTTAAAGACTTTCTGAAAACATTTAATTTCAATTAATGCAACCATGATGCAATTTTAAGGGAAATCAACAAAATCTCCACATCAACACTACAGCCTTGGCTAATTACAAGGCAATAGCTGCAGAACTCCCAAGATGAGTTCTCTGGCTGCAACTGTAGTTTATGGGGTCTCAGGAAAGACACTTACCTTCAGGAAGGTAATATTTATGACTGTGCTGCTACCTCTGCATCTCTTGCAGAGACTGTCTTTGAAAAATAATGGGGCGGTGGCAGACCTATCAGGCTTTATAAGATACATCTTGGTAACACCCAGGAATTTGTGGATCGATGACTTATTTTAAATAGCCTCCTTCAATCTACTTCTGGTCTTCCTCCATGCATTTAGCCCAACATCTTTGTGAAGTTCTCTTGTGATTTCTTGATAGGACGCCTGTTTTCATACCTTCCGTTTTGGTAAATATAATTGTAAGCGTTGTTTTTCCTTCAACAAGAAGTCTGGAGTTACAGAAACTCCAGAAACCAAAGTGGGCCATTTTGCCTAAAATTACAGACTCTCCCAAATTGCCATAACTAGGCCAACTTTTCATACATATTTTGAATTTCTGTTTTGATATTTACCTTAGCATTATTAATCAAGCTCCTGGCTTATTCAAAGGAGAACAATATACTTCTCCAGAGGACAATTCAGCACCTTAAATTAGGCTTCTCAAGAATTGCTCTCTGGAGAAGCCATGTTCTCTCATATACTTTGAAGAGATCCTAGGGAGATTAGTGAGGTAATTTAGCCTGCTAAATTAGATACTAACAGTCATGCTGCATTGATGTCTTCTCCTAAGTCTGAATATACTGCAACTCCACTTACATATTTCAGATGCAAGTTGGTTGTGTTGCTCATCTGCATTTAAACTGTTCTCCAAGGCAAATAAAATTGTACACGCATTACCTTTACATGGACATCTTCTTAAACATAATGATTATCATTAATATCTCTTACAATATTGGTACTTTTCAAATGGCTCATAGCTCCATAGGAATCTCATATATCATGTTTGGTGACATACTCAATGATTAAAATTTTCTTAGGACGAAAAAAAAAAGGTAAGAGACCTGAATAAATGTTCTTATTTAATACTCATTCGACTGATTCATAGCTACTGCAGTTAGCTACACAATTAAAGACAAGTAAAGTCTGTTCTCCAAAAATGAAAAAACACAAGTTACAAGTTTCCTAAAGCAAAAACTTTGGTTGGTCTTGATCAAAATAGATAACCTGTAATGTCATATAACAATGTGAACCTCATTTACCTAACCTCAAGAATAGAGGAAAGAGAAAGAAAATGAGTGTGCAAGAAAGAAACCACTTCAACAGTCAAAAGCACAAAAATGATTAGCAAAAAAAGAGTTGTATAATTAGACCTAAAATATTTCTTACCTACTGCCTACAGCTTCTTGGCACACCACAAATCCAAATTTATTCCTAAAAATATTTTTTATAATGGAAGTTACTTCATCAGACATGTGACCCCAGGTTTATACTTTCCCTGTCCCAGACAAGAACAGAACAACTGGCAATAAACTAAAATCACTTTCTTAGGCCTCACTCCTGCAATGTCAAAAACCATGAGAGAAGTACAGGTGCAATTACCTCGGAAAATGAGGCTGCCTCTTTATCCTTGGCCATCTCTCTCCCTGCTGCAGCCACATCATCATTCTAAAATGGTATGTCAGTTTTTCAATTTACATCCTGATCTTGGCCATAAAATGTTTCAAAGCCCATCTAAGGATGCATATGATTTATTGTCCTACAGTAATCTATGTCACATTAAATTAAGTAGTAATATAATTCATTACTTTTTTAAGACTAAATACTTCTTCATATATTATTCTATTGGAAATAACAGGAATAATTGAATCCTTGACATAAACTCTATGAGAAACACGAATATGGGGATTCTGCATCTATATTCCTCACACTTAACAAACTACTGAGAGAGATCTACTTTTAGATTTACTTTCTGTGTTATTTAGTGTGTGAGGCAACATGTGATAGGACACAGGCGAATGGTTTTAAACTAAATGAGAGGAGATTTAGATTAGATACTAGGAGGACATTCTTCACTCAGAGGGTAGTGAGACAATGGAACACAGTGCCCAAAGAAGTTGTGGATGCCCCATCCCTGGAACAGATCTAGGCCAGGTTGGATGGGTCCCCAGGCACCCTGACCTAGTGGGTGGCATCCCTGCCCATGGTAGAGGTTTGGAACTAGGTGATCTTAAAAGTTGCTTCCAACCCAAACCATTCTGTGATGATTCTATAATATATAGCTGTTATTTTCCCAAATTTTAAAAGAGAAAAAAAAATAATGAAATGGTCAGTTACGAATGAATTATGCATTAATTATTCACTATAACAACATAATGCTTCATTTTTATTCAGCAAACAAACTAAATATTCTGAAGTTTTTCTGTAGTTTACCTTTTCTTTTCCAAGGTCATGTTGCAATATTGTAACTGTCAATTAATGATCCAAGAAGAAATATCTTATACAACAAAAGTACAGAAATTGGGTCCTCCGCATACCATCTCACAGTGTTTCACAACACAATAAATCTATTCTGGCACAATCTTACACCATTATTCAATTTTGTATGCCTCAATCACTATCTGGCTATCTAATTGACTTTAGCTGGAATATATTTGGTTCTTCTCAGTTGCTTAAATAACTGCTGCAGCAACTCTACATTTGTCTTAGTAAGGCTGAGAAAAAGTTCAAAAATTGGATGTGTGTACTAGAACAGGACTACCATGACTCATGTCTAGTGACAACACAATAGCTACAGACATTAAATAGCCTTAGGATTGTTAATGGACTTCCTCCATAAGAAGTTAAACAGCTCTATCTGTTTTCACTGTATTTACAATTGAAATGTCACTGACTGCTAGCAGAGAGCCCAAATGATGTTCTTAAAAAGACTCAAGAGCTCTCTTACACTGTAGCGAAGAACAAATGGAGTAACATGAAACAGGTGCCAACACTGCCATGCATCCAATCCAGCCCCAATTCACAGTACAGCTGAAGAGAAGAGCACACAGAAGGTAACACTGATTCAATGCCAAGTGTCAAAGGAGAGTGGAAGCAGGAGTTCTTATTAAAACATTCAGCCCACAAAATCACTGCTGCTTGGAACACCTCTGCATGTGCTGTGCAGCTGACACCCTCACCCTAATTAGACTGGGTACTTAAGGATGTCTGCAGCTGCATTGCTTCCTTTCCTCTCTACACTAGGAGTGTCTATTAACAGGAAAGTTTACGAAGACCTTATAAGAGATAGAACATTTTTGCAAATCCATCCTCACTATTCTATGTGTTACTAAGACCCTAAGAAGTGCTTGCACAACCAAAACCATACCCACAGAAATCAACAATTGCTACAGTTATGGCAACATATGTAGCCATGATCATGTGTCACGTTACCACAGAAAGTGGCACTCCCTGAATTTCAGAAATAGTACAAAAGAACATCTCAAAAATGCACAGCATTAACACAAAGGTGATCATGCAAAAGTAAGATCATGTCTTAAACAGTGCTCTGTTTAACAGGAAGAAGGTGGAGTAAGCAAGGATAAGGTGACATCGCAATTTTTTCCAGAAGTAGGAGGAGAAAACACTCTAAAGTGGCTAACATATTGACTGAAGATATAATGTGACAATAATTTGAGTGAGACTTTATCAAGATACACTCAGAGAAGAAAAGCTCTAAGGGACAAATATAAGCCACAGAAAATACTGACTGGGTAATAGTCAGTATTAACTGCAGGAAAAGATTTAAGAAAAAAAAATACACTGAATGTCAACAGAATGACAAAACTAGCAGTATATGCTGAAGATTGTACACAGAGAGGCTGTAAAGAAAGTTTTAGTGGGGCAATTATGTGACTGATTGTACTGATGTAGATAAACACAGAATAATGTAAATATGCTGCTAGTCTGTATATTTAAAATAGTGATAACAAGAATGCAGAACAGTAAAGAGTTACGCTGTAATGCAAGAGCAGTAAGTGTGATAAAAATCAGAAGGCATACTGTATAAAGAAACTGGCGGGGCAATTAGTTAATATCCACTGGATAAAAAAATACAATTTAAAGAGTATAGTATCTTCTTATAAAGATAAAGAGAGCTAATGAAAATGATGATAATATGTATATATAAAGTAGTTACTGTCAGAACATGAAGAAATGGCCCTTGAAGTATGAGAAAAACAAGCATAAATAAAATGCAAGCATAATTAAATGTAAGCAGATTTAGTGGGGCTAATTGGTTAATTTTGCTGAAAGAAAGGCAATGGGGTCACCATCTTGGAAAGTGCTCACAAAAGACCTGGAAAGAGGCGGGGGGGGGGGGGGGCGTGAGGGG
>VXAY01007657.1:2820397-2937019 GCA_013399855.1 Oxyruncus cristatus
CTAATGAGTATTCTGTAGAAAGCCATAAATAACTTTGAAGCATTGGAATGGAGTCATTGAACCAGACTCTCCTTCCAACCCCGTCATCCACAAATGCAAGTACTGAATTATGGAGGATGAAGAGGAAAAGGGCTCTTCAAAGACAGGTGAGGTTGCCAGAAACACTGAGAAAAACAATACACAGGGTCAGTCCTGGTTCTACAGACTAAGGCAGCATGAAAACATGACAGGCAATAGATGAAGAAAAGAGCACAGTAACACTAATCATGAAACTGTTTTCAGTAATGTGAAATGAGGTAACACGTTCTATCTAGAAATAAATGTAAATACCCATGTTGAATCTTTTAATTGAATTATAGAAATATTCAAAGCCAAATGTCTGTGACTATTTAAAGCAAAAGAGGCATTGGTTAGGAGGTTAGCTGGACTCTACATCTGGCCTTAATTAATTTTCTGACACTGGTCATATTTTGACTAGGAAGTTCAGGCTCAGAGTTCAATCCAGGAGGCAGGTGACTAAAAAGGGAAACAGGTTTCTAAATATCTTTGAGGATCTAGTCCCTCCTCCAGCTCTTTTTGCTCCAACTTAAAATGTAAGAATGAGGAAAATGGTATCATGGAGCCATAGTCACCATGACATCACTTCATCTTGGGTGTATACACATTTTGGGGGAAGAGCCAAAATTTCACAGTTATAAATCTTGGCTTGTAACTTTCTGCACAACACAGAGATCAAATAACAAAATGCTTGTTCTTAAAGACCACCACAAAAATGAAAAAAAAAAAAACCCACCACATTTTCTTGTACTGGTCATAGAAAGAAATAGCAGCAACAAGAAGCATAACTTTTGATAGTTTAAATAACTTAAAAACAAGTAATGGAAATAACCCTATAAAAACTGCTGTGGCATTCAAAGCAATATGCTAGCTAAAGAATATTTAGGGCTTTCCTTATGTAACATTTACCAATGGTCACAAATTTACATCTTAAGTTCACTGTAATGAATCAGTTTGCCAATCAAGACAAGCAGTTTTGGAGTGGATTGATGAGGGAGAAGTCCATGAAATGACTACACTGACAGAGCACGAATGACAAAGAAACGGCATTTCTCCTCAGGAAGGTTATTACATAATGTATATCACTGCACATGCATATGCATGTATGTATTACATAATGTGCTATCATTGCTATCTGAGTCTTAGCAAACCTACAGTATAGTAACTACTTCAGCAGTGGAAATAATACAACCTATTGTGTTTTTTTCTCTGTTTTTGAATTACTTTCACAGCCCAATCACTGCAAGCATCTTCTATAGCACTAAGATCATAGAAAGATAATCACTTTCAGAGATAGCATGAAACAAAAGATTTGTATCATACCCAGTCTCTGGAATTTCAGCCCATTTCCATAAGAGATGGTACTGCTCACAATATAACTGGCTGAGAGACTATAATTACTCCTGAAACCATCTTAGAAGCCCAATTAGAAATTCAAATAATTACCTGCACAGATAATATTAGTTAGAATTGTCTTTTATTTCTCAAGTACTGATTAACTTTTCAACAGGTAAGTTTTCAAGTTACAATTTAAACTTTTTTGGGAAAGTCAATTTGACATATGGCGAAGAGCACTACAAAATTATCTGGCAAAAGTCATGTACACCAAAATAAGTATTTTTATGGTCCTTAAACATACGAAGTTGAAAAGTAATTTTTAAAACTGTCTTTGCAATGTCAATTGGTAACAATAGTCCCATTTATAGTTTTACCAATCTCATCATTGTAATCTAGGCTTTGCTACTCTTCCTATTCCTCTCTCAGAGCTCCTCTGCTAGTCACAAAGTATCAGAAACTGCTTAATATTTTTAAAATCTTCCTACCTGGGGGGACAGAAATTCAATGCAAAACAACAGCAAACAATTTAAAAAAATCCCTAACTGTGATAACATACTTCGATGATTCTTTGAATAATAAAACAAGATCAAGAAAATAATAAGGACATTTGGCATAGAAAGAAAAGAGAGTACAAAGATGATATTCCAGCTGAAAATGGTATTGGTTTCCTTGTGCACTTAAAATCAGTCAAGACAGAGACAATTTTAGAGTAGACACAGGGACAAAACAAATGCTCTTGGTTCTCACAAATGTATTTCTAGATTTGAATGCTTACATCAAGGTTCTACAGAAAAATGCAGAGTGAATTTATTACTTTTTCTTTTAATTTGTGGCAGAACAGCCACAACTCTTGTTCTTTACTGAGTGTCATTCATTCTGCTACTTTTTTATTTAAACTTTTTGGTTTCTTTTTTACTTCACTAAGTAAGTAATTAATTTTCCTAGTTTTCTAGGAAAATTGAATCTTTTTATATTTAAGTCATCCAGAAGTTTTATATTTAGTCATCCAGATTTTGGTTGACTGCAAATGTTCTCTCAGTTTTCAGAATTGCAGTAAATTACTTGTATATGTGGGGGGGTTGTTTTATTTTTTTAATTATTAGTCTAACTTGATGTCAACAACACTAAATCTAGGTACCAGTTTTCAAGGAGTCATCAAAGGAAGGGAAGGGCATCAAGGAATTTATCATGTTGACAAGCTCAGCATCTTTCAGTTCTGCACAATACAAATAAAAATTAACATCTCCTTAAATTTGCTGAGAGTCAGTTATGTGTATAACTGTGTCATAGTTTAAACCCAGATGGCAACTCAGCACCATGCAGCCACTTGCTCACTTCCCACCCCATTACGATGTGGGAGAGAATCAAAGGGTAAAAGTGAGAAAACTCATGGGTTGAAATAAGAACAGTTTAATAACTGAAATAATGATAATAGTAATAGTAATGCTGCTGATAATAAAAATTTAAATGGAAAGGAAAACAACAACCAAAAAAGAGAGAGAAATAAAACCCAAGACAGTTATAACAGAAAAACAATGACCAATGCACACCACCATATGGTATGGGACACGCCTTTCACCAGTTGGGATCAGCTGTCCTGGCTGTGTCCCCTCCCAACTCCTTGTGCACCACCAGCCTCCTTGCTGGCAGGTTGGGCTGAGAGCCAGAAAAGGCCATGACTCCATGTGAACACTGGCCAGCAATAATTAAAACATTCCTGAACTATTAACGCTGTTTCCAGCACAAATCCAAACTACAGTCCCATATTAGCTACTAGGAAGAAAATTAACTCTACCATAGACAAAACCAGCACAAGCTGGAAAATACATTTTTCTGAACTAACTGAATTTATCTTCCTCTGTTTCCCTTCTATAACTTTTTAAATGCTTCCACTGAGACAAAGAATGATTCCTTAATATCTGTGGTTAAAACATAAAAAAATTCATTAAACAACCGACTGGGCAGTGAGAGAGTTGAACTATGAGAAATATTCAATACAGCTCAATTCATCAATTTCTTTGCTAAATCATTCGAATATAATTCATTCTGAAACCTGACATGTGCACAAACCCACCAGGTAACTGAATCCAGAAACCAGAAATTAAAAAAAATATTAGTTTTATAAAAAGCTATATTGCTGATCCTACAAATCAAAAATTATTTGCCTCTCTTTTCAATCACAGATATGGCAAAGAAATACAACTTTCTGAAGTAAACAAACAAACAAGTTCATTTGCATTTTCTTTATATTTGAAATACCATTTCGAATGAATGCTTTTCATTTTTGTGGATCACAGGCTTTGTCTGTTCTCTCATTAAGCTAAAAACACAGATTCACAAGTGAGGACAAAACAATGTCTTTCCCTCTCTTCCCTTTTACTCTAGCTCCTTCCCACAAGCATACTAAACAAGCATTTCAAAGGCAGTACAAGAGCTGCCAGAACAAAAGTATTATCACATTAGAGAAATATTCACAAAAGATTTTTACTGGAGCAGTGAAACCACAGGTAGCAAAAATTATAGCTCTAGTACAGTTTGTGCTGTACGTTGACTTGCTTGTCCTACCACCTGTTCAAAAGTAAAGAAAGAGAACAAATATTGGTTCTTTATTTCCAAAGATAAACTAAAAGGTGCCAGAAATAAGAAAGCAGAACAGGAAGAGTAACTTTTCCCTTATACAAGAGCTACTTTTTGAAAGAAGGGGGCCCTTCTTCAGATTGGTACAAATCCTCTGTGTATGAAATTTTTTGAGGAGTGGATATGCCAATGCTGAATGCCTCCGTCTGATCATTACATTGTGTGAGATTTTCTAATTTGCCAAAACAGTGATTGTGATTATTACTTTAAAACAATAAAGAATACAAACTCACTTTCTTTTTCCTTCTTTTAAAAGATTATTCCTGAAGAGAATTGTATAAAGGATGAATACTTGAAATTTTAAATGGAGATTTTCTGCCTTCTTTTTCCAACACGATCAGCTTTCAAAACACTGAAAGGTGAAAACTTGCTGAAAAGCTGCATGTCATATCTTTGGTTCTCAGCAAGTGAATGAAGGTACAGAGGGATACCAAAGATAATATCAATATATTTGCCCTAACTCCTAGCAATGAATGTGGATATAAAGCATTATTTCTTACATTCTTTATTTTTAATATGCATGAATATTTTAGTCTTTGTAGTGTCAAGATGTCAGTGCCTCCACTCGACACCAACTTAGTGAGGTGCAAAGTATTACATCAAAATGTCTGAAAGACTTTAATTTGAGGTTGAGAGATGAATCATTCTCTTTCTTTGTCAGACTTCTAGATCTTATGGTCAAACAAATAGCTCAGCTGTCAGACATGCCTAGAAAATAGTAACAAAAAAAAGAGCATAAATTCCAGCTCTGTTCTAACTTAGAAAAAAAAAGTTATAGATACTTAAATGTCTAAACTATCATTCAAAGTAGTAAGTTAAGCACATTAGTTTCTGAATTCGGAAGATGGTATTCTTCTGTGTTTCTTTTTCTGATCAGCAACAAGCACACGTTTTTCTTCTTGATGCTTTAACCATTCTGCTTACCTTTTTTCTTCTACTAAGAGACATCAGTTATCAACTCCTTTGTACTAATCACACTATATTAATACAATATAACCCAATTCAAAGTAATGCACTGAATAATGTGACTGCATAATTTAAAGTATTTCTAAATTGGTCTAAACCTTCTAGTATTTAAAATATTTTGTCATAACTTCCACTATGGCACATTCTCAAAAGGCATTGCCATTGATGTCACTAGCAGCGAAGGATGTAGCATATATCTGGGTCTAAATTTTCTATGTCTGAGTATAACTCTTCAGAAGAAAACTCAGTTGTGACTGACAATTTTCTTTCACAGAACTGGACAACCAGGGCAAGTGTTCCCATTCAAACTAAGGATACAGGATAAGGAGACTTCAGTTTTCAAGTTCAATCAAGAATTAACTTTGAATCATCTTTTCTCCTGCTATACTAGAGATGGTACCTTATAGGTACACTTTCTGGGTGAGCAGGATTCACAGAGGATCTGGCAACATTTCAGAATGTCAACAATTCCCTACCTTGGAGCCACTACAGAACTGTACATACAACACCCCCCCCTCCCCCCAAGAAAAAAAAACATTACAATGCAAGACCCCATTTTGGCTTTTTTTCTTTTGGCAGCAAGAATGTCCTTCCTTGTTTTCAGTTCATGAAAAACACCTTGAGGTTAGCATATTATGGATTACACGTTTTAAATACAGTGTTGTAAAAAGCATGTATTAAGAAATGAATTAAAGGGAACGTTCCTTAGCACTAATTATCCTCTAATTTTTAGAATGTAATTATAGCAAAAAAGATTACAGTAGTTGTAATTACACATTTCGTACCCAGAACAAATTTAAAACCAATGCTGCTCCAAAACTTTTCCATTATTTTCATTAATCTTTTCTTACTCATTTCACACTTAGACTTATCACACTGAATTGGTTTCTAGCTGTAATCAGTGTACACTTTAGACATCAGGGCTTTTTTCTCTCTATTGTACTAATAATTTAAAAATGTCCAGCCAATTTTTCAATATTTTCACATGTTGTGTAGGGCAGAGAGGCTCCAATCAAAAATTCTGTAGATAACGCAGACTCTTACAAATGTTTAACCTCTGCTTCTCTAAAGGAGTTGCTTAAAAATTACCCTGTAAAAAAGAAGCAACTCTGTGCATTACCATCTGCACAATAAAACCTCTGAAATGAAAATCCAAACTCCAAGCTTTCTGCTCTGCCTGCAGAATTTACAGATGTAGCTGACTGCTGATCAGCATTAATTGTTTTCCAAAAGGTTTGTTAAAAAACAAGGGTTGATCAGCGAGGCAGGGAAACAAGAGGCTCAGGAGAGTCTTAGCAACAAACCAAGGGTTAACTGTTATATACAGGATGCTGATACATAAACTACAGACTGTATCCCCATTTCCAGCTGACAGCAGTGCCTCATGCAGCAGCTGGAGGACAGGATCAGAGCTCTCCCTTCCAGCAGCTAAGAGGATGAAAGAAGATTACTTTATATCATCCTAATTCTTTTCGATTTTGATTTTTACCTTCAACATTTTCAGAAATACACTCTTGAGAAAAACAGATGGGATTGAAATTAATCTGTATGAAACTCTATGATGGTATTTATTGCAGAATCACTATCCAATGTCTAGCTCGCCTATCGCAGCATGCCACCGAGAGCAAGACTGCCTTACCAGGGAGAAGTAAGGGTGCCAAAGAATAAAAAGGGAAAAGACACCAGTATGTTTTCGAAGACTGAAGTGGCAAGCATTCCTGGGACTAGAACTCAGACTAGGCTGGGAGCCCAAACCCCCAAATTTCAGTCCACCAGTGAGCTGGTATTTATTTCCACTGAATATCCCATGCTGATGACAAAATGGGTTCAAACACATGATAATATAGTGGCTTAGTTTACAAGCCTGGAAAAACTCTAGGGAGAACCTTTTGACAGAGCCAACTGTGCCTTGGAGGATGTTGGGTACAGTGCTGTGTTACCAGCCTTAAAACTGCCTGTGGCCTTTCTGCTTTTCGATACTGCTATGTAGTGACATAATTATCTCCACATTGCAGTAAAAGTTAATGTAGGTAACTATGACATAACTCAAAAAAATACAGAGCCAAAATTAATAAAAACCATGTTTTTATTTAAAAAAATAACACAATCTTTAGCAAGGGTTATTCCTGTTTCAAGACCTCATGCAACTTCAGTCATTCAACAGCTGAGGAAGCAGAAGCACTTCAACTCAATTTGAAGAGTGTAGTCAGGATGTCACAGTTTATAATAATTCATACAAAACACAGACATCAACTAGTTAAAATTAGATGGAGAGGCCACAGGTAGTTGTAAATGAGAACAAATAAATGTGTATTATGATAGTTTTATTCGAAAATACTAAGGACACTTCAAAAACCCCTTGAAGCTACTGAAGAGATCTGATTCTCATTTGAGATTAGTAAGTAAAGTTTTGTAAAGTCTCCTTTACATAAAGGAATAGAATTATCTGTGACCTCAACATTTCTTCTAAACAAATCCAAGCTTTACTATTCAAGTACCAAAAAACCAAACCAAAACACAAAACAGGAAACACCAAAACAAAATGAACTGAAAAAAGGAGAATCATCATGTGTTGGTATTCTCTCTCTCTCTCTCCTTCCAATGCACTACACTTTAAGTTTGTATGACATGACTTTTTTTTAATCAAAAGATAGCATGGAGTGCACAATTTTAAATGGATAAAAGGGACCAGGAATTCTTCTTGCTAGAATCACTCCCAGTGCCAATGGAGGAATTTCATCACATGCTCTCATGTCAGGAAAAAGCTCTTGGCTAGACTCCAACCCTCTATTCAAACAGACAAACACTTCAATTGCTACATTTTATTCTGTTCATTTATTTTGAAATATTATATTTGGCATGAAGTTTTAGAGTTTCAGAAAAAATAATTCTGTAATATTCCTCAGGGCTTTATGCTTGAGAAAGGCCGAACTGTTTGACAGGCTTCATAAACTTCTGGCTTTGAAACAACCAAGTGTTTTACATACAGCTACTCTACCAATGTTAGATTACTGTTTGCTTTTATATGCAATTATACTACTACTGCATCCCATACACACATCAAAAACACAACCCAAGCACCAATAAATAATATTTCTGTAGGCAGACCTAAAAGACACTCATGGTACACATCAGCTGTCAGCAGCAATGTGATGTTATCACAGTTCTCCTGCTCTTTTCCATGCCATGCTCTCTCCAAATGTGTCTGCTAAACCTAATTGAATGTCTCCTGATTTGATTTAATTTAATCTGGGTTGCCCTCTATCAGTAACTTTACTGCCCTGCTCAGACTCTGTATTGATCCAAAGGCCAAGATACACAACTGATTTTACACCAGCAGATAAGCTGTAATGCTGGTTTCAGATCATGTGTTCCAGTCCTGACTAGAATAAAGTGTTTGTGAGATGGCAGAGGGAGGTTTTCTGCAGCCCCATAATGACCTGGATTTATACTTTTCCAAAGCCTTAGCAATTTGGAAAAATTGGACATGTGGACTGACAAAAAGCAAATTCTTTCACGCGTGCAAACTGTACGTGTCTAACCCTGAATGCCACCTTCATCTAGATCAGAGGTGCTAGGCCTGTACAAAGAGATAATTACAGAACCAAAGTCAGACACCAACTTTTCCATTCCATGCAGAGCTCAAGGGAGGTCAATCACTCAACTACTAAAATTAGAATCTAACTGTTCAAAACGCTTTTATTTTCTGAAAAAATACTAATAATTTTAACAAAAAGAAGGATAATACTATATAGAACTTCCTTTACCAAGAAATTTACAAATAAATGAAAAATATTATTTCATTTTTGGTTATAAAACCATCCGGCTGCAATCTACAAATGAAAAAAAGCTCTATCAATTTATTCTTATGAATTCAACATATACTGTTTTTTATATAATTCATTCAACAGTACACTGTCCATCTCCAGTTGCTTTCCTAACCAGTATTTTGAGAGTTAAAATTTTTTTTCCAGGTTATGGGGTAGGGAAAAAAGCTAAATAAAATTCCACTAACGCATCTTTTTGACACATTTGTTATTTACCCAGTGGTGTGCACCTTCCTATTGCTCATATAATAAATATCTCCTGTATTTTAATTTTATGTTTTAGGTCACCGTAATTGTTTAAAATATTTCTATACGATATATCCATTTTAAGAGAAGATGACAGACTTGTCTTGTTTAAACAGACAAATTCAAATTAATCAAAAGCAAGGTCCAAAATAACAAAAAAAAATCATGCTAGATTCAAGTGCTGCTGTCTCGGTGAACCTTTTTTACCAGCAAATCAATAGAAAGCTGCAGGGAACACAGCAATTGAAGAAGAGCAGATGATGGGTTAGTCAATTAAACCACGACAGTGAGTAACAGAGGACAGCAGGTACCCTTTCCATGCTTAAGCTCAGTGTAACAATGTTTGTGAAACACCATCAGTAGTAAGGGGTCTACAGTCACACAAAACCCATGAGTCATTTTCCCCTCCAAAATTCTGAGTACAATTTCTATCGGAAAATTGTTAAAACAATGGCCTGTCTTCTCCCACTTTGGAAAAACAACAGGCCTTGACAAATACTGAGAGCCCAAAGTACTGGAGATGAATTTAGTATGCACCTTAGTAAAGTCCTGACATTTAATGGCATATCTGATGAGGCAAAGAGAATATTAAAGTACTGACCTTTTAGTTTAATTCTTCAGCATAATGACAGGATCTGGGCTTTATGATAAATTTCTTAATTATACTTCTTCTCCTAACTTCTTTATTGCATCTCTCTTTGTTTATTACTTACTGCTTAACTTTTGCCCTGCTAACAAGTAAAGCCCCTTAATAATCATGAATAGTCTAGCTGTATTAACTGAGAATACAGAGATACAAACAGTTAAGGAAGTAGATAGGTAGAGGGTATTTTGAGGATTTAGTAGTATCAGTATTAAGCTAGTTACAATATCAGGATACAACCTGAAAGAAAGAAATTAAGTCGGAATGTGCTAGAAACTTTTTCATACTGAAGTAATTAAAAATAGTCATGCAGGTATGGCAAGAAATGCCGTAAGATAACAGCTTATTGGATTTTTTCTATTTTCTACTGATTTTCTGCTGATTGCTATGAATTTAATTTGGTCACGGCCACATAAAAGCATCTCTGCATGCAGGCGACAGAGACTGTCCTTGCAACAGGGATGATACATCTTCTACGGTAATGGGGATGTCTCAACAGCTTCAGGAAATTCTGAAACAGCTAGGAAAGGCCAATGTAACTTTTGAAGAACCTGGTTAGAACAGGGAGATAACCTGGCAGACTGCTTTGGATTACTGTGCCAGAGATCCACAGCAATAAGTGGACATTGAAAAGCAATAAAATCAAGGGTAAATGGGAGGCTCTGAATGGAGGCAAGACACCAGAGGGTGGTGCAATCGGGACCAGAGATGCCTGAGTGGGGGATAAGGAATGCAGAGCTGGTGAAGTAAGAGCCAAGAGATGTGGCTTTGAGGAGTCCATCAAGACTGAGGACCTCAATAAATAATTGAAATGGTATAGTTCTTTACTCACTCACAGCACATATTAACGTGTACCATATCTTTCTAGAAGGCAAATATTTCAGATGTGAGGAAATTACCACACAGGTTAAGTATATTGTGTATACAGGACCAAACCAAATTTAGAATTCAGTTTTTTGATGAGTCTTCAGCATAACCTTCTCAGGTATCATAAACTGAAACCTCAATATTTTTGTGCTATTCTGTTGAGTCTGTCAACATTAAATTCAGCACACTGCAGGTGTTGGCTTGGATTTACATCTTCACCTCAATTCCCAAAGTCCCTCTTCTCATCTTCATTAACTTCAGAGCTACTAACATTCTAGATACTTTCCAAGAGCCCTTCCTGGTCCTGCCAAGACAGAGAGAAAGAAAATACGCAAACTGTAATTGTTTTTTCACAGTCTGCATTCTCATGTCCATCCAGTTTTAACATGCTCATCATTATCGACAAAAGGTCAAAAACTGCCCCTGGTGAAGGCTGTACCTGATGACTTGTCTCACTGTAATGTCAGTGCTCCATTCACTAGCATGAATCATTATCTATCATTGCTTGCTAATATTCAAATTAATATAATCAAACAAATGTCTTTCTCTTAATAATAGAGAAGAACAGAAAGGACCTGTCCACAGTATATTTTCCCTAAAATTTCACGTTTCCTATGTGTTTCATTTTCTTATTCTTTAGACAAATTAGTACCATAATATATTATTACTTGTATAAAGAACATGAGAATGACCCAAGAATAGCTAAACATTAATTTACCTGTCTGTCCTTGAAAAAATCAAATCCTCTCCCTTCACAAGTTGTACTTCACTGTAAAATAAGGTAAAATTTAGAATCTGTTAAAAATCCTATAACGTCAAACTTGAATAAGTCTATGATGCAGTAGTATTAAAGCAGACAAAAGCCTGGTGAAAAATTACATATGGGAAATGTAAATTACTGAAAATGTTACACTCTGAACAACTGCTCTCAAAGTAGAGCTTTTTTAAATTTTTGTTTCACAGCTAACTGGTACAGCCTTTTTCACCCCCCCTCAATTCATGATTATTGTAACTGATTCTAGATACACTGAAATTATAGTTAATTGAAAATGAGCAAAAGTCCAGTTCATTTTACACTACTTTCATAACTACTTTCATAACTTTTTGGTGTATACATCACATACCAGCAGTAAGTCCCATCTTTCTTCCTCTCATTTTCATGCTGTTTTCCAAACATGCAGAAAGTACTACATGCTCTAAATGAATTATGCCAGATTATAATTTAAGCTTCAAGAGTTTCCACTGAAGTATACTACTTCTTTTCATAAAATCACTTATAAATTCAAGAAAAATTCCCCCAATTTGCTAAATTCTATTCACAAGGGAAGTAAATATGATGAATTACATCAAGGACAATATGTATGAACAGGATGCAGATTTTTTTTCTTCATATACTATCCATAATTTAACATCCTTTTTGAGGAATAAACAAATCCTTGCTGTTCTTTTACCAGAAACTGAAGGCCAGAGGTGAAATAATCTGTGACTCAATCAATAAATACAATGAAGGATTTACGGACTGACACCTGGGAAAAGGTAGCTTTACTGATGTAACTGACAGGCTGATGGCAGATTTACTAGCTGTGCAGGACTACAATAAATTTGACTTCAGCTATGGGCAAATCATGTTAAGAAATACTGCCATGTCAAAGAATTTCTCAGAGATGTCCATGTTGTATAATGGCATGTCACCCGAGAATGTTATATTTTCATGACCTATTCCTCATCTAGATGATGAAAGAGTCCAATTAATATTCCTTTTTTTAAAAGCCCCATAGCACTGAAAGATGTCATGATTATCTCACATCAGACAACAAGACCTACAGAATTGAAATTTAAAAAAAAAAAAAGTAATATATTACTCTGGAATATAACACATTACTTACGTAACATAATGCTGTGTTACGTGAAAAAGGCAGGGTACTTGCGTACTTGCGATCCCAAGATAAACACGGTTACCTCAGTATCTTTATAATCTTCATGACTTCCCACCTCTGTGTGTGGCAATGCTGACCTTGAATATTGCTAATACTGATAGACTAAATCCAAATTTTTATAATCTTCAAATCTAAAAACTTTTAAGGAAAAAAATCACGTGACATAAATCACTTCAGTTTAAGGGAAAGCTATGGTTTTATTTCAGCAAATGCTGGGTGGAAGTTAATTCTCTGGTTTCTATGTAGAATATTAATAATCTCAAATGCCACTTCTGTAAAGCTTATGAATATATAATTTTATGAGAACTCTTTTGAAGTTAATGGAAGTTCATTTGAATTTATATACACATGAACAAAAGTATATAGGGGATCAGTATTTGAGCCCAGAAAAAAAACAGTAATTACTGATGAATGGAAACAGTAAGTCAGTAGAGTAACATTTCATGGCTACCCTCAGCATTATTTATCAAACTTCATGTTTATTTCTTAATAAAAACAATTAATCCCCTGCTGTCCCTCTCTCTCAAGATTTAATTATCTGTAGCACTGACCACAATGAAAGCATTCATGTTCAGGATTGATCCTCCATCACATCAAGTCTAAACCTTGTGTTCAGAATTTAAGAATTTAAAAGCCATACCTTTTCACTGAATGCTAAGGAAGTTGGGTATTTTAAACAAATTTTTAAGTGCTTCCCTGACTATAGATGGATTTGAAGAAAATGTTATTTATTTTTCAGAAATGGGTCTTGCATAAATTAGCTGTATAGAGCTACTCTCAGCTATGTGACCACACAGTGTAGCAAAGCACTCAGTCATCAACATGAGTACCTCCACTGCTAAGGATCTACCATCAAATAACAATATTTATACAGCACTGAAGGGCAAGAAATGATGAAGAACTTTTCATGTAATAAATACAAATTCTTATTATCTTCAGATCATCTACTAGTACAAGTGAAACGTTAGGATGGTATATTTCCAAATATAGAAATTTCATTGTGAATTTAGTGGAGGTACTATTTTTGGTCAAGAACTGATAATCATGTCCCATTTTGCAATTTGCCTGCAGTGTACAGCATCTGCAGGTTACACACATCATTTCACAGAATTCCTTAAGGAATCTACGGTAAGTAATATGAAGACCAAATCAACACTGAATAAAATGCAGGGAAAAAAACCACCTCTGTACAGCCAAAATACACTGTTACAGGTACTGGTGAAACGGAGTAACAACCTGGGTTGAGAACAACTTTACAATGTATATATCTTATTATTTTCAATGCAATCTGTATCACAAAATCTGCACTTGATCTCACTTTTAATGAGTAATTGATGAACTAGAATAGTGATATTATACATACTTTCCAAGTTTTCATACTGATAGTCTGTTTCTTATTCTTTAAAGTGTGTGTGAAGTTATAAAAAGTCCAGGCCGCTCAGGACTTCATCAACTACGGTAAGTCTTAGGTCCACTCTGTTTCCTCCTCTCAGAACAACATGTTCTGCCACTACCTTTGATTTTCCTTACAGATTAGTCCAATTAATTTCTGAAGCTTTTGTTTAGCTTATCCTCTCCTGCTGTTAATAATTCAATACAAACATCATCCCCCACCGGAACTTCTCTTCTTTCAAAACACTCTGACTTCCTCTCATTCTTCAAAAATCAGTTTCTCACACAAATAGCTCAGCTGTCTAGAAAATGGCTGCCTGTAGTTTAGCTTTTGTCTCTCTGATAATATAAATTAATAATAATGCTATTTTCATCATATTTACAATTTTAAATCATCAGTTTCAGTGCTGATCAGGATTTTTTCCCCCTTGCATTAGAGTGTATTTTCCATTAAGGTATTACTGCAGTAATTATAATAAATGAAAACGCATTTTCAATCAACATAGCCAAGTGTGATCAGAAAAGAATCCACATGTGGATTATATTTTCTGTGGAACATAAACGTGGAGATATATGTTGCATGTTTGTGTATGTGGCTGAGTATGAAGAAGAAATCACAAGTCATATTCCTTCTAATTAAGCCATTTTTCTAGCTGACAACTGTCAAAGCCATCCCAGCAACCCATGAATATTAAAGTGCTGTTCACTGGCACATTTGGCATTTTGAAGCTGGGCAAATAGAAGTCATGAAATATGAAAGGAGTGCCCCATGTCATTTTGTAGAAAATGTTGCCATTAAGATGATGTATGGGAAAATTCACACCTTCATCATCATGGAGTGCTATACTCTATTTTCTGTATTACTTTGCTCCAAAAGCATTACTAGTGGCTTACAGACTTCCATCTTTGGCTGAAAGAAATTTATGAAACATATTAAACTCAAGATTTTAAATGCCTGTTAATATTGATATATATACTTACCTAAAACTGGTGAATATTTTTATTTATTATGAAATTCTCTGCTGAGAGAGAATTCTAATGCAGTTCCTTTTTGTATCTTCTAACACTGACACTAAGTAATTGGATAAGTTCTAAAAAAAAAAAAATCTATTTTTTTTTTACAATTAAAATCCACCACAGAATAAAACAAGGAGAGGGGACTTTTTTAAAGTTCAGACTCAACTTTATCTGTGTTTTGGTTCTCACATTTTTGATCAGCAAAATTCTCAGAAAATTTAAATTCTCATCACAGAAAATATTTGCCGGCTCCAACTTGCAAAATATTTCAGAAACACAAGACTTTTCCCCAGATTCAAAGGATATAAAAAAATATATTAATTGAGTCTGCCTGGTTTATGTACCTAAACACGTCACCTAATTTATAACGTACGTTAAACACAATAACAGGATCTTTGACACAGTTATCTGAGGCTATCTACTAGCTAACAGTCTGGACGTCTGCTTTGTCACTCACAGATTTAATACATTTTAAATATCCTGTCAAGTTCACATTTAGAAACATGAAATGCATGCGCCTGGCCCAGAAAGCAACAGTGCCCCACTGGGCAGAGCCCTGCCCATGCAGCCCCAGCAGCTTGTGTATTCTAAATTTACTTGCTTAAACCTGAAATACATTTTAAGACTGACATTATTCCCTGGACTTCACACACACCTGGAAGCATCCTAGGAAACAGTAATGCTTCCAAGAGACTCCAGACCTTCCCACCGAGGGCCCGAGAGGAGGCTTCGAAATACTGTCTCTAACCATCATCACCACCTTTGTGCTACTGTTCATTATTTTGGATAACTTCATCACTAATTTATTCTTATATCCAAATTAAAGCTACTATATACAAACAGGAGCTGAGCTGCAGTTCAACAGCAATTTTAAAGCATGTAAAGCAGAAACATATCTTTGATGAGCAGGTCAAGAAGAAATGGCCTTAAACTGATCCATGGTTAGACCTTGAGAAAGGTCTTCTAATGAAGCTCTGGAATAGACTACACACTGTTACAAACTCAGGAATCAAGCAGTCAAGTTCAGTGTATTTAGACTCCTTTGGAAGAGGGGCTCCTAAGCTAATACTTTATGAAAACCTAAGGTTCTCTAATGTTCCTCTGTTTTTCCCATCAGAAAAACAGCATTCTCATTTTTCATTCAACACTGTGCACTGTCCTCATTAAGCAAAAGTATTCACCGGAATCCTGTAAAAACTGCAAAAACTAAAATATTGAACAATTGATAAAATCCATCTTAAAATACTACAAACGTATAAAATCATTATTATCTCTTTTCAATGTCTATATTACAATGTTTCATTTCAGTCCTCTTTCTAGGTACAAATAAATTTATTTTCCTGATTTTTCTTCTCAGAGGAAGGCATGCAATAATTTACATCATGTTTATCCATAAGAGGGTTTAGCAGCTTATCTGGCCAATGCTTAATTGGGTTTTCAGATTAAAAGACAATCTCCAAGTTATTATATCCAATATAAGTTTCTGTTTATAACACCCTGCGTATAAATTATCACCTTGAAAAGAAAGAAAAAGAAGTTCTTTACTTGTTCCAGGGAGAAAAAAACTGATTTTCCTGAAAAATGTTAGTAGCAACATCCCAGAGAAATGAGCTTTGATTTCACACTGACTAAGTGAAAAGAAACTTCATAAATTAGCCAAACACTGAGACTAAAGACACCTTAAAAAAAGGAACTGAATTTATGTGAGACACTGCACACAACAAACTTCTCAAACTCAAGTTCTACTCTGACAAAGAAAGCAGAGCATCTATGCCTTAGCAGCCGCTAAGTACTATGAATATTGTAATATTCTTTTTTCAAAGTTCATTCCGAAGATGAATCATACATTCTCACTTGCAACAGACCCAAGAGGTGAATATCAGATGGCTGAATAAAGTTGGTAGTTGTGACACAAAAATTCTGAAAACTTAATGTGCCACGCTACAACAGTACACCTTGCTCCCATCTTTCTCTGCACGATCATACCATTGGTGCATCCTTGTATGTAGATAATCTGTGAGTAGCTGTGCAATTAACTGTTTAGCATATATGATAAATTCAAAACCTTTCTGATTTGACATTGACAAGAAGTGCATTAAAAACATTTTTTGGGGAACATTTGCATCCATAGCCTGATGACAAGGATTGACTAACAGAAGGAGCATCTAATTGTGGAACTGATGGCATTCAACCAATGAAGAACGAAGATTAGATAGTAATAATATAAATATAACATATAACTATATATTTTTACGCACATAGAAATATGGAAGTGTCCACAACAGGCCACCTGAGCAGATTCAATGGATGCACAAAGGAATGATGTAGTTAGTGCTTGCACTCATTTATCTCTTGACTCTTCAAACTCAAAGAAACAGAATTTAGAGTATCACCAGCAGCGATGGCTTTCACAATTTCTCCAGTCTTCCCTGTAGGAATCAAGTCACCCCTGTAGCACCACCATATTCTGGAAATTTCTGAAGGAACCTGTCTTTCCTTGGTCCCACAATGTGCTTTTACTGAGATGAACTCTGAAGTACCTGAGGCTGAATAAGCAAATATACATCTTCAGATAGACCTATAACAAGCTGCTGTTTCACAGAAATCCTGTTAAGTCAACCTCAAATTACGGTGCTCCATTCTGAATGGCCACGGCCACTGGACGCACCAATCAGGAATTTCCAGTAAATGGAATTCTGGAAATTTACTGGAAATCCCTAACTGATGCATCCTAGTACAGCATCCAACATTTGCATGCATACTTTTCCCGGGAAAATCCTGTCCACCTATTCAGGAATTTGAGCATGCATCATTAAGGGGCCACAGTTGGACTTGCCTCAGCAGTTTTTCTCCATCTGTATTTATCTGACACATAAATGATGTATTTCTTATGATTGCTGATTATACTTTTTTCTTTTTCTTCTGGCTTTAGTTCAATTGATTAAACCAAACAGCAAGAGAACGATGAGCTTTTTGGAAAAGTAATATTACTATTCAATTTTCATTTTGTTTTAAAAAAGTCTTTTCAGCATTGTTATTTGAGCTTAAACACCCAAGTTCCTGGCATGTCTGTGAGCTATAAATCAATATATAATTTCATCAATGATGATTTAATTAAGATAAAAAGGCAGTCAAGTATTTGTTTCTTTATCTAACAAACAGCCCCTAGGAGTTTGTGATGACATCCTGTATGCTACCAAAAATACACAGAAATACAAGAGAGAGCTGCTTAAACATGCAATCAGATTTCAGATGACATGGATTGGAACAAAGGACCCTGAAGATACTTTTGTGAAAAAAGACACTAATATTTAGCAATTGGTTTATCTAAGCCTTACTCCTTGTAAATGTACTCCTTACATTGATTTTAAGCTGACATATCCTAAAAGCACTAAGTTAGAGGCCTACTGTAAATGCAGACAGGAAAAACATCCCTTTTGCTACACTCCATACAAAATGATGCCTGACTATTTGGCTTGATAAAATGATCTGTAATAAATACTTCTCATGTTCCTATATCTTTAATAATTCAGCCAACAATAGCTGTAGGCACAGCCTATTATGATTAATGGTAAAAGCAATGGCCTTTATGTAACAAAGCCCTACTGGTTCTAGAAGTTTTCAAGGTCAAGACTTCATGTAGAAAAGTTCTGCTTATGTTAAATATGTCCAAATTTTCATGTGTATTGTCTTATAGGAAGGATTATACAAAAAGTGCATCATAAAACTTCAGATTAATAAAATTCACATGCACTTCAAGGAGAACTGTAGTGGGAAGGTAAAGGTGTTGTCACCCCTCATTATGTGATGAAAGTACAATTCACAGCTCAGATAATTTTTTCCACACTATCATTTTTTTGCCACACTAATGATTTTCACATAAGGCTAAAGCTAGATAAACTAGCTTTAGCATGGTCTGTTCAGAAAATGAAATACTTACAAAAATACACTGTCAAACTTCAGATGTCATTATAAAGTAAGACTTATTTTCCAGGCTGCCTTAACAAATAGCTGTACCAGAAGAGAATGACAGCTTCTGATGCAAAAGTTTTGCTCTTAGCCTTTATAATACCTGAGAGATTTATCACTCAGAAATTGCCATCACTTACATACTGAAACATTCATCAAACAGTATGAAAGATAATTATCACCAAACTTTCCACTATAAATATATGTTCCTCATGGTTTATGTTCCCATATTAGTTTTAATAGTCATTGCCACACATTAAAACAATTTACTACACTTAACAGGATGTCTCCACAATCTTAAAGAGAACAATAAAATTTCATACAATATTATATCTGTCACTGAGAACATATGCTAAAACACTTCACAAAATCAAAGTTTATAGCAATGGTAAAAGGACTATAAAGAAATGAAAAAGATCAGGTAACAAATAAATCCCCTCCTTTGATATTTTAAGATGATGAAGTATGAATACACATAAATGGCTAAGTTTAAGCTTAATACAGAACAAAACCTGTTCAAAATAAAAGGAGATACATGTAGATTCCACTAGAAGTGATAGAAAAGGTTCAAGAGTAAGGAAATGGCATAGAAAATTACTAAAATTTTAGCAATTCTTTTTCAAAGAATGTGTTAGAGTTAATCCCTGGCTGCTAGAATCACTCAATTTTATGAAAAACCTACCATTCACTTTGCTAAATATATCTACAGTTTCTTGAAGGAAAAAAAAGAGCACAATAATGTGACCCTTGGAAACCTAAACATTTTAAACTCTGTGTTTGGACATGGTGTAGAAGCAGACATTACTTTCACAAATTCAGGAAACCATGAAGAAAAGATGCTTAGTCACGTACAACAAACTTAAAAAAAAATTAAGTAAATTGCAGAAAAAACCAGAGGATTTAAAACTGTATTTGGAATAAATTTGTTTGGCAAAAACAAACAACCAAACAAAAAGAATATTCATGTCATTTTGAGCAGTATAATACACAAACTGCCTCAAAACAGGAGGGAGTGAAGCAGGAAATAGGGCCGAGGCAGGACTGCAAGTCCCAGTAGTCAAAATACTACAGTACCTGGTACTTATGGAGGGACAGCATTAGGCTAATTTGCCCAAATAGATCTTTGTCTATTTAATTTAGGGCAACTGACATGCATCAACAAGAAGATTGTGTTATTCCAATGATAAAAATAAACTACTGCTATATTTTGCACACAATACTGTTATGGACCTAGATGACAGAGAAACTAGTCAAAATCATTTATTGTCAGCAGAACTGATAAGTTGCAGCCTTTAGTGCTGTTAATGCCTCTGCCAGAAGAACCTAAACCAATTTCCAGTGTTTGTGAAAATTCACTGTGCAAGAGTTAACATAAAACTAACAGAAACAAGTAAAAATACATTTACAACCAAACAAAACAACAGAAACAACCAGCAAAGCACCATTATAAAAATCTCATACAATACCGTAAAAAGATATCTTTAGTCAAGTTTAACATGTCCAGACGCTTATTTAAACAACTTAGAAAGACAAGATCTAAACAGAAAAAGAAAAAAAAACCAAAAAACAAAAAACACAAACTAATCACATTTCAATCATCCAAGAGTAGGACAGAATTCAAGTTAAAAATCATAAATGAAAAACTGAGTTTTTATTCTTACAGTAAGATTAGCTTTAAACTTAACAAAATCATCACATTTAGAGGCAGAAAAAAAAATTACGCAGGTAAATGCACATTTTAAAGCAGTATAAATAAACTCCAGCTAGCAGAACCAAGCCTGGCTCGTGACCCGGTCTATTAAATCAGGCAGTACATCATTTTGGATTAGTGCAAAAGACTGAAAGATAGTCCTTGTCTTATAGTTGAGTGTTATAAAATAGATTGTGAAGCAGCACATAATGACAAGGTGCAATATAAAGGTCTACAAGTGAAATAAAAATGGACATATAACAGTTGACTATGATTGCTTAAGAGAAACAAGGTGCTTAAAAGTGTTCAAAGACGAGTATATCCAGAAGACATATTGACAGACAAGAGGATGTAAAATGTTTCAAAGCACATGACAACCAATTTAATCACATTTCAAGTATATTTTTGTACATTAAAACTACATATACTGTGGGCAAGATTTAGTTAGGACATCAAATTGTAATAGCACCTGATGTAAAGTACCAAATCTACCATGGCATAGATACCTGACATGGCTGATACTCTGTAGTACCAGCTACTGACTGCACTGTGTATGTACATACAGACTGCTTATAATTCAGCTTCCACATAAATTTTACACTCTTACTGACTTCTATTCTAAAAAATGAAATCATTAGCTCTCTGGCTGTATACTCCGGTATCTGTTGGATTTTTATATACTATTGCAATGTTGGAAAGGTGAGCTCTAGATGTTAAGCTTGCTTTCATGGATTGAAGGATGGAGGCCCCTAGTCCCAAAAGACCACGACACTCATTCAGTAACGTTTCAATTTGTTCACAGAAAATATTTAATTCAACCGTCAATATGTCAGTCATTAAGACACCACGTTACGCATCTTTCCCATTTTTAACAGTCTAAACTCAAAAGTCAGTTTAATGAATAACTTCCATATAAAAACCCCTCTAACATTATTTAAATTTTTCATTTTCTAGTATAAGTCCTCACAGATACCAGTTGCTGCTTTTAGAGATTTGTAAAAATAGTTCAAGTATGCTTTACAATATTAATCCGGAAAAAAAAGTAAATCTGCACTTTCTTGTGTCAGCAAAGGGAGTTATAAAACTGACATTCTGTAAACTGCCCTTTTTTTACTTACTAAAACATGCTATGCATAGAACAATGGGGAGGGACAGAGTGCCTTTACATACAGGAGCTGTGCAGAAGGGCTGCATACTACTGTCACCTTCAAGAGGCACAGGGGGAGACAGGGAACTGAACTTGATGGTCTATTTGTATTACTGATTCAATGATTTTTCCAAGTACTTTAGTAAGTGTTACACTGAACCTGTGTCTTCCAATATCCTACTGATGATGACTGACAAAAGCAGAACCTTCATATGGGTTTCACTGGTATAAAAGGACACTTAAAATGTAGATCATCCTAAGTTTACCAAATGGTCTACCTGCCCCCCACATGAATGTTGATGAGCAGGGCCTATCAGAAATATCTCAACATATGCATATGAAGGAAGATTTACTGAAATTTACTCAAGAGAAATGAATAAAGATTGCTCCAAGTTCTGTAACACATTTTACAGTGGCAACGACCCACATTAACTAGCTGCTGTTAGCTTGGATGCCCCATTTCTGCTTGACATGTTTGTGCTTGTCCAAGCACCAAGTGACACCTAGGAAATTATTAAGATCAAGTTCCTCTCTTCCCAACCATGACAACTGGTGATAATGCTGATAACCTTCTGTTATCAGCAACTTGTACTTCAGCAGTGGGGAAACACATGTTCATTGTCACAGATGTGTGTGCCAGACCCAAATGCAGAGGCAGGGAGGGTGGTAATTACTCCTTTCATATTAGGTCCCCCGCTATCTTAATTATATCACTGGCAAGACAGGAGTGCTAATATAGTGTTTTGTTTTATAGTCGGTATTTTTCTCCTCCATTTTCTTTGTTCAAGACATGAAAGCATTCAAAGAATATTGTTTCAATGTTTCCTTTAAAATTTAGTATTTTTTTAACCTTTACTAATAGAAATACTGGTAGATGAAAGTGCAAGAGGGAAGTTTACACCTCTGCAGAATTTAAAAAACAAAAAAAGTTAAAAAACAATCAAACAAAAACACACTAGTTGACTAATTTACATTTCTTGAACAGTACAATATTCTATTTAAAATTCATCCAGTTGCCTCATAAAAATTAACCTAAATGACTAAACTGAGTGTTAACACCATCTTGCATATGCAAAATATGAGTCTAGGAAAACAGAAATTCCCACAGACAAGAGACAGAACTCAGTCCAGGACCAAGATTCCTCTTTTGTATAAGGGAGGGGCAAACCACAGCAGCAAAGACATTTGGAAAAGAATTAACAAAAACTAGTAAATTCTATTCCAGTGTGCCTTCTCATCAGAGGTAAGTGAAAGAAAATGGACAAGGACCGTAGGTGACTAAAAGAAAAATAACCTTCAGATGACAGCTAAAAATTTGAGGAACAGATAAAAATAGCCTGAGTGCCCTTCTTCCAGAAAACATGTCCATATTAGAGCATAAGAATTCTCCAGCAGTAAAAGTATTTAATAAAATAAAAGGAAACACTACCATATCTCATGGGATATGTAGCTGTAAAGATAATTTGATAATCTATATTTAAAACACCTAGAACAAAGGTTTCACTAGGTCAGTATTTCATTGGCATTTTAATTAAATAACTGGTCTAAATTCTAAACTGGGAAGTGAAATTATGATCTTATTTAAACAGAATAACTGAGGTCATCAAATGACTTTTAATTAAATTGTTAATTGATTTTTCTTTCATTCTTCAGGATGATTGATAGCCACACACTTAGTTGCTTCATTTGTTAATTACCACCATGAGTCAATTCCATGCAGTGCACTTTGGCATGACTACTCTAGTTATCTCCATATTTTAAAAAATTTCATAGTTTTGCTACACCATTTTGCATTATTCATGCACGCTTCCTTATGCAGTTTACTTTTAAAAAAATTGTAAGGTAGACCAGTCATTTCCATAGGATGTAGGTTACATTTAACAATTAACCTGCAGGTGAATTAGTAGCCCAATCATTTTTTTCAGCAAATCTTGCACCAACTGGCTTAATAATCCTTCTGAGATTTTCTTATGTTCATTTCATTTTTTGAAAAATATGCAAGACAAACTGCCTTAAACTTCCTTTAACAGTTGGTGTAGAAGTAGAGATGGCAATTTTTTTTGCGTTTTCTCTAGCTTCGTTTACAGAGTTCTGTAATCTCCTGACAACAGACCTTCTGTGACTATGCACTAAATAAAGACCTGGAGAAATGACAGCTTGTTTTCACACCTAACTACTGCTATCTGTCCTCAGTTTGTTGACAGCATAATTCCTATTACCACCAGCAGCGCAAAAGGAGTGTAACTGCTTCACCTTCTTCGAACATAAACTCTGGATTTAAACTTTGGGTTGAGATAAGCAATTATTGCAGCTCATAAAACATTAAGACTAAATAAATAACAAATAAATAGTCTCTGCTTTTTTCTTAACAAATTCTGTATTTCTGAGAATATTGCTAGCAAGATCTGAGCTTACAAGAAGCCTCTCTGAATGTGTATCTAAACAATTTACCAGCAGTAATCTTTCTCCCATTTATAAGTCGATAAAAACCCAAACAAATAAGTAGTCCACAGTTTACTGAAGCAGCTGTCTCAGCCTATCTCAGTAAAAAGAACATCATTTCACCATCTCATCACCATCAGGGATACTAGAGAATCACAATGCATATTTTTGAACACTATTACTAGAAAGTTTGCAAAGGCTTTTTAGAGAAAAGCACATTTAGACTACCAATTTACTGGTAATGTGTTTTAACCACTGTACACTTCAGAGCCAAACAGAAATTACAAGATCCCTTTTGTTATTTTACCTGTGATTAATATGCCAAGGATAAATCTTCAACACCCATCACCACACAGGAAACACTATACTGTCAGATGAAATGTAACTGCCTAGGCCACAAATTAAAAAACAAATAAATTGTATCTTTTTTAAAGCAGTGATCAATTGAGACTGGAAAAAAATACAATGGGGACACAGTTAAAACAAAAACAAACAAACAAATGGAAAAACTAAACCACAGATAAATACATGGCAAACTTACTTTCTACAGAGTTCATTTTGACCACAATTACTTTCTTATTGATTTCTTCAGTGGTTTTCGCTGAAAGTTTCAGTTCTCTTATCAATTGATTATTAACACTGATGAAGTTCAGTGTTTTACTTGAGTCTCCATTTGCTCAGAACTGGAACACAGAGTTAGGAATAGAAAAGCATACATTTAGTAATTTTTTCCAGTTTATCCACTATGTTTGAGGAGATGAATGGTTAGTTAACACCTGTCTCCACTTTGGACTTCATTTAATCTTAAGATTTGCTAAATCAAGATGTTTGAATGAGACGGAGTTTTAAATCAGGCATTCCACCTGCAGCATAATTCTAGGTTTTGTTTAGTAAAAAGAAATGTCTTCTGTTGTTCCAGCATATCGAGGAACTTTCAAAATCAGGAATAAATTGGTAACAAGAACAGTTCTGGAAAGAAGAAAAATGAGATAATTCAGGACAGTAAGAGATGCAAGCAAAGGCTTTTGTTCCTTATGAAATTTGTCATGCACATGGGTATGTGAACAGATTTTTTGCTTTATGTGGGCAAGAAACAGGACAAAATGGACACCTTGGAATTATTTGCTGGGTGCAAAAAAGCAGAGACAGCATAGAGACCACTCAAAATTCTATCTGAGAAGAAAAACTCGTTATAGGTCAAAGGAATATGAGAAAAAGTTGAATAATGGAAGGAGATTTGATTTACTGATTTCAAATTGTGACTTTATGGAAATTTTTTGCTTCCATTTTAAAATACATTTCATCAGGTTTCAAATATGCCTGCTTATGAAGAGGGTGGCCATTTTTCCCCAGAGGTAGCAGTTTTTAAGAACTTCAAAATAGCCAGCCTTTATCAAAATGTCTTCAGGCATAAGTTTCATGCTTGTGTTAGTGAATTAGGTCTTCTTCCATTATTTTCAACATTAGTACTTCAATAATAGAGGAACTAATTGAAGATACCCAGTTTGTCTTCTCATAATGATTTTCAGCTTTACAATGAACTCACTCATCCTCATTTAGCAAAAGGTTATGAGTCCTTGCATGGGATAGCAAAGGCAGAATCCCCCTTTTTAAACTCTTTTTGGACACCAAAGCTTGCAGGCTAGTATGGACAGGATGGCACCCATGATCCTAGCATTTATACAGCATGGGAAGTAAAATGTATTGACTTGCTTTCATTGCTTTGCTTTTCTACTTAAACTTATAAAAAGAACAAAGCAATGGAAGCAGTATCACAGCTTACAGACAGAGGTTAGGAATTCATGTAAGGCACCTATAAACAAGGAAAATACAACAAAGGGTTTGGCACAGAAACTCCACAATCCTTCAGGTGATTGTTGTTCTGTTATTTTCCTTCCAATTCAACCTTTTTTTTTTCTCCATTTACCTTGTGTTACCCCAACACTTACACAAAAGCTTGACATCTAACACCAAAGGAGACTTTTAACTACAAACTGTGAATTGCAGGGTTTTTTCTCCATTTGCATTCCTGCTTAGCCAGAGGCAGCAATTAACCCTTACAAGCTGTTTTACAACATGGTCCATGTCTTCCTGTTTTATATCATGTTGTCAGCACTCAAAAAATTACCCTAATAGCAATTCATACACCAAGTTTTGACCCTACAAGTACAAAACAAGACTTCATATATTTTCACTGATATTTAAAAAAATTGTATTCAATCTCAACAAACTAAAATTGGATAGATGGAATCGTGAGAAGAAAATCCTTACACTTACATAACAAAGAAATAGAAAATTAAGAAGATGACTGCAGATGAAAGGAGGGAAATAATGCCTGGGAAGGATACAAATGAATTAGTCTACATTGCCTAGGGAATTATATTTAAAAGACGGTGTCACACTCCAAGTTCTGATCCCTATGCTCTGTAATCTGTGTTTCCTATTTTAAGTCAAAAAACAATTTATTTGTGGTATATTGTGGGATGATCATTATACAATTTATCAGTAAAGATATTCAACATGAAAAATTCATACTTCTAGATTTTGGTGTCAAGATTATTTAGGGTTTCCTGTTAGCAAAACACTGTCCTTGACAAAAGTGTTCTTGGCTTTAAGTAATTGCAAAATCAAATGTCATCTATTTCTGTCAAAACAAAGAAAAGAAAAAATACTAAGAAACTCTTCTTGCTAAGTACCCCTTGCACACCATCTATGGTTATCCTAATGGACCCTGTACTCAGGTTATCTGTTCAAATTAAAGAAACTGCCTTCCTAGTAAGAAATCTGCATAGACTGTCAGTTGTTCTAGTTCATTACCTGTTAGCAAATGTGAAGAGCCAAAGCCAATTCCGACATCTATGTGTAATCAATTCATTACAATGCCTGGCACATTTAGCTTTGGGAGAAAAAACAAAAGGACAATAAAAAGGAACAATGAAGATTAGATTTTTGTTAGGAACATTTGTTGAAAGAATAGTTGCTGGAATAAATTCTCAAAAGCTTATTTCAGCCTTTTCTGAAATATTTTTTTAGTAGTTTATTACATAACTTGTTTTAACATATGCATTTATAATATTTATAGAAAAGTGGATTAAATAAAATAGGGTCCTATCATCAAACCAACAGGTAGCTTTCCTTTTAACAGATTATACTAATATAGTACTTCTGATTTGCCTGGATTTCAGGAAACAAGAGTGTTATTTGAGCATCCCCACTATAATACAAATACACATGTTTAAGATGAAGTATTCAAAAAAATTAAAAAGTGTTCAAATGGATAAAAGCTTTATTTGCAGATTATTTATAGCAAAAAACTGTGGACTTGTTTCACTGTTTTTTGTATTTACTTTCCAGATGGAACATTTTTTTAAATATTCAGAATTTCAATTACTATAGTTTCAACAAATGAGTGTTTTTAAAATATAATCTCCAAAGTGCGTATCAATTTGAAGTGGCAACAATCACAAAAATAAAACTTTGCCTGTCCTACAGATCTGTTATGTTTCTTTCTATCAAGGCAATTTAGTTCACCACATATAAATACATACATACAATTCATAATAAGGTTATATTATGGATCATCTGAAAAGGTAGCATGAGTGGGAGTTTCTTTTGAAATGATTAAAGAGAAGCACACAAAATTCCAGACTTAGTGTGAATAGGAAGCGTCAGCTGCCCAGGTATGTGTCTGATACAGGACACAGCTGAAAACAGTTGCCCAACAAGTTCTTGAGATGTGTTAGGAAACACCTTTAGAAAATGAGGTGGGCAATCAATTAACAAACTCTTTCACGTATGTTGTGTGGGAAACGTACCTGAAAACTCATTGCTAATGTTTCCTTATGAAATAAGATGGCATGTTATTTAGTGCTTTTATTTATAACTTACTAAACTTGCAGGCAATGTCAAGTTTTAGGGGAGCAAATGCTTTGTGATCCAACAGAAGAATATGAAATATTTTTAAACAAATCAAGAAAATTAATTAGACGGGATATTAGATCAGGAAAACTGCCAAGGTTTTTGGGAGCATCCACTTTTCAATAAACAAGATGGGATAAGACCTACTTTGGCAGTAGTAAGTAGCGTCCTATTCTACTTCATAGAGTATTTCTTCTTGAGAGCTAAGAGTTTATGAACTGATAAGCCATATTTGATATATCACGAAGTATTAAAATCAACTGACCTTTGCTGCCTCCTGCAGGGGCCACCTTTCAGAATATCTTTGCCTGGGGCATTCCAAGTACCTTGGCACTTGCATCAGGCTGACAAGCAAGACATCGCCACAGTTACATCCTCTTCTTCAAAACCTTCCACAGGCAGCTTTTTTGATTTTTCCAGCATGGCATTCCCTATGCTACAGTATCAGAGTCCCTGTCCCCAAGGGAGCTGCTTGTCTCTCTGATACAGGTATCTCACACTGCCCAAAGAGCATCATGAGCAGCCAAACCCTAATAAAACCTGTCATGGACGCTGGAGTGCTAATCACATGCATCAGCATGACCTACCCTCATCAAAATTTACAGGCAATGGGGTTAATGATGCAGCTTTTCAATAGGATTGAGCCATTACTTCATTTCACTCTTTCAGTCCTATCAATAAAAACATTTTTTAAAAAGGGAGGGAGAGAAATCTATGACTAAATCATCATTTAATCAGATTAGTTAACTGTAGTTATTTTTTTTAAAGATCAAGATGTCTCTCAGCTTGAAGAATAGATTTTTAATGACTTTAGCTTAACTTCTGACACCATAATTGAAGTCAAATATGGCCTAACTGAACAAACCAGCATTACTGTCCTGTTACACAGTATATATCTCTTTACAAGAAAGCTGGAAAGGCAAACCTCTGTACACATGCAGAATGCAGAGAAGTAACGAAACACCAGATTTCACAAGTCTAACATTCAAAAAGTGCCCTGATGGCTTTCTGCTTTTTTGTCATTTTGCCTCTATCCTTCCGTTTTCCACAGCTGTATGAAACAGAAAGTTAATCAGGTGATAAAAGGTTAACAAAATCCCTACGGAAAAACTACAGTCACTGACTAACTGGTTTTCACTTTTGCTTAGCTATATCATTTTGATAAGCTTTTACTCCATGGTAAAGCCGAAAAGATGCTGCTGTTCTTATCATTACAGTTGATCCATCTTCCCTGTTTGTGAGGGGGAGTCCTGTAAGCCTTGTCTTTTCAGCACATCCATCAGGCAGACAAAACAAAAGGTAAACCTGGCAAAGACTGCTTGTTCAAGGTAAGCATTAATCTTAATAGCCAGCTGTAATTAGGAACAAAATGTATAAGCAGACAAAAAGCAATAAATAACTCGAAACCAGAAACGTGATTCTGTGATTTAAACTGAAAGACTGCACTTGGGTTTAATCTAGCTAAGTCACTTTGCTGGTATTCCTCCATGCAGCAGCATTTAAGTCAAATTAATTCTAGAACAATTAATACACAGAGCTTTAATGTTTTGCATTATCAACTACAGAGAATTCAGCTCAGGATTTCACAGGTTCCACTGCATATTGACCCTATTCATTCAGTAAGCCACCTCTAGCCCTTCAAGGTCAATCTACCGTCTACAGAGGTCCAGACTAACATCTGAAATTCCTGTACGGAAATCCTGCTAACCATTCCAGGCTCCTGTCTTAACTTTCTTTACCACACTTTTGATTATGGTGAGGGCTTCTAATGCATTTAAAATAGTTCCTGCGTACGAAGTATCATATTCACTACCACTTCCAGAGTAAGTAGACCGTTATCTAAACAGTTTGACAACTTAACCTGGTCGACAAGGCATCACATGAAGAACTGCCCACAGGAAAAAATCTACTTACCTCCCGTAAGTAGAGACCTTTGTTAAAAGGTGACCATATCATGAGAAACCAGCAAGCCTACGACACTGTGAGATTTAGTGAAAAACAAACTGGATACTTTAGGGGAACTTTTTAAAATCAATGCAATACCAATACAAGAAAGTTGCTTCCTAATTAAAAAAAAAAATAAAATAAAAAAAGGCTCCAGAAATTATTGAAAGCCTGAAGCCTGCTGATAGGGTGGTTAGCAAATGCAGTTGGCAATTGGAAAAAACAAAACAACACAAACAAAACAAAAACCAAAAACCCAACAAACAAAAAGATAATGACAAAAAATGTGTGAAAGGCAGGAAAAAAAGTAGAAACAGACACTCTGTGAAGAACTTTGACTGAAACACGTTTCATCCAAAAGCACAGACAATCAATCATATATTCTTATTTGATTTTGTTTTCAAGTTAAACATCTAAAATAGTGTTTATCTGAAATCCTGCTTCCTATATATAACAAAACATTGTCAGAAACGTTTCAAACCAAAAGATGTCAATTTTATTCTTGGTAGCTGAAAATGTGAACAAATAACATGGTGCTGAATCCTCCAATTGATTCAACTGAACATACTTTGCTTTCTTTGTATTCTTGCTTACTTGTCATGATATAATCGGTATAATTAACAGAATAAAATGAGCTAAAAAAATGCCAGTTCCTATGTGACCTAAACCACCTAAAATTGGCAAGCGGTGCCCAGGGAGGTATTCATAGCCCCATGCAGAATTAAAGACTCAAAACAGCTACCAAAACAAAGAGTAATGTTCTGTGCCATTTCTTAGATATAATGGAGGAAGGGGTAAACACACTTTCTTTTAGTTAATTCCTACTGATCAAGACAAAAAAGAAAGAGAAAGCAATTTTCCTCTGGTGTTTCTCAGCCTTACACGAGCATAAGCACCAGCTTGAAAGATTTACCCCAATGTGATTACTATTATGCTTTCGAATCACTATATCCAGGTTTTCTTCAGTCAGGAAGTAAAGGCTGACTTCATTCCAAAACAGGGAAGTCCATTCCCTATCTGACAGATAATAAATAGCACTAGTAGCATATAACGGCTTTCCAGATTTACCATGTTCACTGTTTAACTCAAAAATCAATTTCCTGAAAACACACTGCCCTGAGATAAAGCATTTAATTGTGATACATGTTTTTGAAACACCAGTGACCAAATTCTGTTGCCAGCTAATGCAATCAAGGTATAAGTTAAAAAAAGAATTTGTCATTACAATTTAATGTTATTCTATAAAAATAAATTAGCTTAAGAAAAAGCTTAATTAAAAATATACGGTTGCTGTTAAGAGGAAAAAACCTCCTTTTGACAGTATGGTGTGTGTTAGCTAAAAATATTATTCAGGTTTTAGAGTTTTAACACAAAACTGTCTCATACAATCCCCACTCTGTTTCAGCTATTACAAAACAGTTGTGAGTACGGCTTACGTAAAAGTTCAAAAAGTTTTCCCATCTTGCAAGGCTTCAGACTTAACTGACTTCTATTGTATAAGCAATTCTATCACCTCCATGAAAGCCTTCCTAACAAATTAATGAACAAACTCCTTAACCAACATCAGTGCAAAGTAGCAAGGGACAGACAGCATTTTTGTTGTTGTTTGTTTGTTTTCCTAGGAAAAATGTCACCATAGACAGAATACAGAAAAAAAACAAACCACACAGTTTAAAAAAATATTTATTTAATATGGCCTCTTTATTGATTTTTAAATAAATGTAATATAATGTCAACAAAACAATTCAGCTCCTGCTTATGTGATGAAAGAAACAGGAGAGCAGAATTAAATGCTGTCAGCTGCGGCACACTCCAACAACAGAACCACAATTTACATTTACTCTTTAAAATAACTCAAGTAATAAAAGCAAAGAATAACAGAAATGGTTCTTTTTATTCAGGCAGTGCAGTAATAATGTCAAATGTAATGGCTGTTATAAAAAGGTAAGAATATGTAATAATCACAGAATCATTTAGGGTTGAGGAGACCTCCAACATCAAGTCCAACCTTTAAACAATTGCTACCTTGTCAACTAGACCACAGCACTAAGTGCCACGTCCAGTCGTTTCTTGGACATCTCCAGGGATGGGTGACCACCAGCTCTCTGGACAGTCTGTTCCAATGCTTGACAATCCTTTGAGGAAGAAACTCTTCCTGATGTCCATCCTGAAACTGCCCTGGCGCAGCTTGAGGCCATTTCTTCTTGTCCTGTGACTGGTTACCTGGGAGAACGGGCTGGCCCTACCTCAATACAACCTCCTTTCAAGTAGTTGTAGAGAGTGATAAGGTCCCCCCTAAGACTCCTTTTCTCCAGGCTAAACAACCCCCGTTCCCTCAGGCACTCCTCATATGACTTACTCTCGAGACCCTTCATCAGCCCTGATCTAGAAGATGATGTTATCTATCTGATTTAAACATGCTTACTGTAAAGAATGGATGCAAATCTAAATGGGAAACTGTGCACCCACACAACCACAGCCACCATGTGCTATAACATGGGCACCCTATTTGTCTATGTCATGGACAAGAAAATTTTTCATAAACTTATTGTCCAAAAGAAATTAGGAGTTGCTATTTCCCAAAATCATAAACATAAGTTTACAAGAATTGAGTACTTCTTCCCATGAAGGAGAACCTACTGCAGTGAAACAACATTCTGAGCACCAGGAAAACAAATCAGCATAAATTACAGGTCAGAAGGAAAGCTCCCTAACACTTGTTTGGGATTTACTGAATTTATGCTCAGTGAAGTACACTTAGCAAAATCACTCTCAACAGGAGAAAAAAGCTTGCTATGATGGACAAAAACAGTTTTAAAGCAACTAAGAGTGACCATGTGCTTAGCAACACAGACAAGCATCACAATTACCTTGAAAAGAGTGCGTATTACCTGCAGGTTGGACAAAAAAACTCTCTTCATCCATTCTAAATAGTTGAAAATTATTTTGTGACTTCCTGTGAGCCAGAACACTCTAGATAGAGGAGGAAGGAAATATACTGTTTGAATCTGCTGGAGAATGCTGACAACTACAGAAATCTTCTTGTAGAGTATCAAGCATCACCAATCAATAAAGTCAGTAAAAGGTAATTTTTTGCATACAGAAAACTAACAATGGCTGTACTGGATGTAGAACTGCTTAATCATGGCCAAACTGAAGAAAGAAACATAGCGAATGGATCCTTAATATGAAAAATAAATAATCTCTAAAATAAAACAGAATTCAGAAAATATTTCACATCATTCAGAAAGGCATGAAAACCAAAAATGTTTGCATATAATTAAGTTTATTCTGCCCATATAATGATACTGTTCTAGCAAACTGTTTACATTTTAACATAAATAACTTTCACTCATTTCGCTAATGAAATGAACATTAGTTGGATGGTGCTGTTTGCACACTGAAAGTTACAGAAATTTAAACAGTAATCTCAATAAGCTAACTGCAATATATGCTTCCCCTTACCAGTAATTCTACTATATGCTACATGGAATAAAAAATATATACAGTGCAGCAATCAAAATTCATATTTTTTTAATAGGTGGGAGACAAATACTGCTTGTAAAAATGCTTTGGTATACCTATTTTTCCCTAAATAAAAGCAGTTTTACCTAAGTGAAGGATTTTTTTCTCAGAAGTGAAAAACCAAAGCTGGATTTAATATAAACTGAAAGCATAGTATCCCCAGTTCCAAGAGACACTAAAAACTGATTCTTTTGTCAAAACTGATCGAACAAGTATTACTACTGCATTACTAAGAATATTCCAAAAAACATAATTCCATCTTTTGTTTTGAGAAATAAGCTTATATATACAACTGCCTGAAGACCAGTACTTTACTTTGTCTTTGACAGTAGCAAATAGGAATTTGATGCCTAGGGTGGAAAATTTCTTTTTAGGATATGAATCTCATGATGCTTTCCAACCTGAGGTTATTTGCTTACTGTAATGTCAAAGATCTTTCAGAGATACAAGAAAAGAAAATCTACCCCTTTAAGGACAGACAAAAAATTCAGGAACAGCAACAATAAACAGATGCTCCATTACATAAATACAAGCCAAATTCATGGAAATTCATGGATCTCTGTCCATATCTATGTCTGGGCAACAAGGACATTCTTTAAAGGCTAAAAAGAAGTGCCAAGGGTGACAAGACCAAAGGCAGACAAAGAATACACAGTGGTAAAGCAAAGATGAAATTCACAGGGCACTGTTTTGCACTGGGAAAAAAAATACATGTGTGTAGATATTTTATGTAGGAACATCTATAAATTACAATTATGCGTGTGCACAGGCAGGTAGATACTCAGAAAAAAAAATCTGAAGCACAGAAGATGGGATCCAATGAACATATTCAAGCAAAAAAAGTATGATTCCATCAGTGAACAAGAATTTAGAATGCACATTCTCTGTATTCAAAGAAAAGCAATACCCCCTAGAGAAGTCAAAGACAACTGTGCCTTTGTGATGAATGAATAGACATTCCCCTTCAGCAAAGAATGAGAATTAGAAGAGAACGAAGAGACTGAACATTCACTGGCACTGGGAAAGCACTGAGTCAGAAAGAAAGGTAATGACTATCTGTAGAAAAGAAGCCAAATTTGGAGTAATGATAAACATGGGCTGGTAGTATCAAATCAAAATAACAGTCAAATAACAAAGAATAATTAGTTTGAATTACTCTTATTTTTGCAGTGCACAATGGTGAATGAGCAGCCATTTCAGAAATGTGATTCCAGGAACACAAGATCCATGGTTGAAGACTGAGATGGGAGTGTGTGCTGTTACATTACCCAAGATATCAGGGTGGAACACGAATTTATAGGAAACAGATAACTGCCAGGACTAAAATCAGACAGTCTTTTTTGTATAGTAGAGAGAGGTGACCATAATCAAAGAATGAGGAGCAAGAGATACTTTATGCCCAGTACAGATACTGTCTCAGAAATCAATCAACTGAGTCACATAAGCACTGAGGACACCTCCACTGGACAGTCATGACCAAGGAGATGCATCATACTCACAAATATAGTAAATTCATCTCCCTTAAGCATGTGCAGACCATATAATTACTGTACTATTTCATTAATGAAATAGGAAGCTTTACCATTTACCACCTAAGCATTCTAATTTTTAAGACCTGAGGGAAAATGTGATAGATCTAAGACAATCTCCTGAGAAAGTGCTTGCTCCTCAGGAAAGCACTCTCTGCAACCTGTTCTTCTTCAAGAAGAACACTGGTCAGCTCACCCATTTCAGAAAACTTCTGGATAGCCAGTCTTGAACACATATCCAGAAGTTGACTTTACACATGTTCATTTTTTATCACTGCAGATTAAAAGATAATTAAACAACTAATTGTTGAGACATACAGAAGGTATTTCTCAATATAGTGATATGAGACTTTGCATGGTATTTGTAAAAGTGAGTAAATAGGACCAGGATACCAAAATACTTCACTGCTGGGAAAGAAAATCTAAAGCTCCGTTTTTCATTTCAGAACTTTACCTCCTTTTCAACACATCAAAAGTCACTGAATATCATCTGCACATTTACTGAATCCCACTTTGTTTTTAAAGTCTCTCCAAACTTCTCAGAAACTGACACATAAAAAGATGGAAAAGGAAACACACATTTAAAGCAACCCACCCAACAGGCATAACAATCAGCAACAACGCACTACAATTAAAGCAACAGACTTGCTGCTGGTTTCAAGTGTGTAAGCCTTCAGCCAGGTCCTCGGTGCTGCAGGCTTACATTACCATTTCTAAAACAAAAGTGCTGATGGCACACTAAGTTTTAAGCAGAAAATACATTGATCTTCTCTGGAGGTAGAGTCTGTGACATTGATCTGAGCACTCCTGATACAGACATCAAATTGCAACTGATAAAAAGAGTTGTTCTTAAATGCTCTTGACAGGACTAAGAAAGTAGATGCAAGGTGACAGAACTTGGAAGGGATTGAGAGTTGTGGGTATATTTTGAGGTAGTTGGCTCACTAATTAGAAAACAGTTTTGCATAGGATTGCCTGATTCTTGCATCATTCATTTACTTCCAAAAGGGAAAAGCAAGCAATCACCTAGATACCCATTAGAAAGTTTAAATCCTTAAACTATGCCATCACTGAACATTCTATTTGCACTAGCTATTCAAAAATCTGCTGCATTTAAACATGAAAACAGATTATTTTCCCCCTGCAGCTTGCTGTGGGCAAGAGAGGTCAGCAGAATTTTTGCTATCATGAGATTATACACAAAAAAGGCTTGATAATCCAAAATGTAAGCATCAGCTGCCTTTGCCTGAGCCTCACAGATGTTAATCATTAGCTGTGGGTAAGCTATCCTGCACTACAAGAGAACTCCACTCAGATGATGCTGCATTGAGGTGTTATAAACTGTGCTAGAATAAGCAAAAAACAATAAAAGTTCATCATTAAATGTAACAAATACCCAGAACCAGAAGTATTCAACACCCCCGTATCATTTTTACACATGTAGTCTAGAACAGAGTAATGTTGAGCCAAAGAACATCGTATTTTACTGAGTAGGGATCAGGGTTCCCAAGGATAAGGATACCTCGTTTCTCTTGCATGCACCACCTTTCAGTACCTTTATCTGGAGCGCAAGAGAGCAGAGTTTTGTGTTGTTTTTGGAGGAAGGAATCTCGCACGCATTGGATCAAAAGCTTAAGTTAACCTCTGCATAACAAAAAGATAGAAATAAACAAAAGCAAATGCTTGTTTGCTATTCTTTTAGCATTAAAAAAAGCTGTTTGAGATACATCAGCTTACATTCAACAGATTTGCATTCCTTTAGCTCTTTTAAAATCATTGACGTCCAGTAACTCAAGAGTTTGAGAAAATTAAGATAATGTATCCTTTTATTTTTTACTGACAGATGATAAAATAGCAAATTCAGCTGCCTGCTTTAGTAATAATTTCATATTCTTAATACCTCAAGAGAACGTAATTTTTACGTGGAAGACATAATATGATTTTTCAGCTCATTGATTTTCTCATTCAAAGGTTCCAAAGATTCTTACAAGTTTTTATGCACAAAAGGCATTACTGAAAAAAATCAGTGTTATTGATGTATGACAAGCCAGCATTTCCAATACATAATAGATTATCCAAATACCAACATTCATCAGATCTCTTGAAATACATGATTTCAGAAGTTAAAACATTTTGGTAGATGAAGTTAACATATTTCGTGGAGAACTAAAAATGTAAGATCTAAGTTTAGATTTTCTTTTTCTTCACAAGCTCACCTGATGATATTTTTCAATTAAGTCTTTATAGGAACACATGAGTGTTATCAGCAAACTAAATATACGAGTATGCACAAACTTGGAAGACAACATAACACTCTATTTGTGCTTTACATTTAAATTAAAGCACAACAATTAAAACTTACATTTTGGGTGAATAACGTTTGAGCAATCAGAGGGTACAATCTTTAATGTCAGAACAGCTTGTTATATTTCAAATTGCACAATAAATGTTGCCACTATTTACCTCTTTACAGTACTTACGTTGCTTTCTGTACACTATTTTCACAAAAAAAAAAAATAGAAACTTATCCAATGGCAAGATACAAACACTGAATGCATTTATGCGGAAAGACTAAATAATCAGAAAAGTCATTAAGAGTGCTTACATGTTTAAAATCAAACAAGTTTGTACCATATGTTGGCCTGAGCTCTTAAAGCACAACTACACTAAGTGAACAACTCTCATTGATTACACCACTAACAGATTCACAACACTGTCTTTCTCCTCATGACCACAATCATATAATTCAACAAAAACAGTAGAAGAAAAGTATCTAAAAAACAATAGCTTTTTACAGATTGAAAACAACTCAGAGTACAGAGTTTAAATCCCCCATCTCACAAAGGTTTAAATCCCCACATTACAAGTGCTCGGAATCTCATCTAGATCACCCCAGAAATTTGTTGCCCAGGAGAGACAGCTGGGCCTTTCTGGAGAAGCACAAAATGACATCATGACGCATGGAAGTAACAACACTGCTGGGTTGTGGGAACTGAGTTACTCTGCACCTGCATTTAGTTAATCAGAATCAAAAGGGGGGATTGACCTTGGCTAAGTGCTTTGAGAGACAGAATGTTATGTCTCAAAGTGGAAAACCATTTTAAACAGCCTCCATGATAAGTGTGTGTTTTTCTCTTGTGGCTGAACCCAGCCACCACATGATGCGAGTGTGAATGTGTGGGATCACAGCACTGGTCTGGGATGGTCCTGGGAATTCTGGTTGACTAAAAGAAAAACACTGGGTGCTGTTTATGAGAGAATATGAAAAAAAGGAGAACATCAAAAAGTGTCGGTGGACAAGTCCTGAAATCGAAATCTGTGTGTGCAGCTTCATTTTCTCCTTCAGCACCCGTACTAAACGACCACTGGCTTTTTGTTTTACGGGGATTTTTCAGAAAGGGAAGGAGCAAATACTTTACGTCTTTGTTTCTGACTGGATGTATTTGGGTTTGTGTGGCAAGGTTTTGGTAGAAGGGGGGTTATAGGGGTGGTTTCCGTGAGAAGCTGCCAGAAGCTTACCCAAGTCTGACAGGGCCAATACCAGCTGGATCCAAGATGGACCTGCTACTAGTCAAGGCCAAGCCTATCAGTGATAGTGGTGGTGCCTCTGGGACAACAGATATGACAAGGGGAGAAAAATGAGAACTGCAGCCGGAGAGATGAGTGAAAATATCTGAGACCAACAGCCCTGAAGACACCAAGGTCAGTAAAGAAGGAGGCGGAGTAGTGATAAAGGTACAGGAACAAAAATTCCCCTTCCGCCTGTGGCAAAGACCATGGTGAGGCAGGCTGTGCCCCTTGCAGCCTGTAGAGATCTAAAATACAGCAGGTATCCACCTGCAGCCCCTTGAGGACCCCATGCCAGAGCAGATGGATGCCCAGAGAAGGCTGTGACTCCATGGTAAGCCCATGCTTGAAGAGGCTTCTGTCAGGACCTGGGGTCCCATGGACAGAGAGCCCACACGGGAGCCTGTGGAAGGGATTATTTTGGTAAATTCTCTGAGTTGAGTCTGGTTTGCCCGTAACGGTAATTTGTGAGTGATCTCTCCCTGCCCTTGGCTCTTGAGCCTTTCATTACTTTTTCTTTCCCCTGTCCAGCTGAGGAGAGAAGTGACAGAGAAGCTTTCCTGGGCACCTGGAATCCTACCAGGGTCAACCCACCACACTAGGTCAAACCATTTTTTGATTATTTCAACACAAAATACTCCCTCAGCACACTGTCCAGAAGTGCTTGCTGATACAGCTTCTCAGGCTTAACCTCTGGCATTCCTGCAAGACCTCAGAAGAGCCCTCTGGAAGCAACCAACTTCCTTTCCCGCTCTAAAGCAATTTCATTCATCTTGATACAAGAACGACTAACTGACTTTTTGTAAACTTATAGTCTACAAAGTGATTTTTTTTTTTTTTTGGTAGTCTTAGGTTTGATATAACTATTAAAAAAGTCCCTTCGCACAGATGAGCTATACCCAAGGAAAACCCTATGGATTATCAAAGTCTCAAATCCAATCTGGTAGATTTTGCCTCAAAACTTTTCACAAAAGCAATGACCCATATAGTAAGGGCAATTCATAAGCTTCAGACATAGCTCTTATTTTGTCAACAGCTGTGGTGAAATGATACTTGACAATCCCATTTTGGATACTAGCCTTGGCAGTCAAGCTCTAGGCTCAAATGCCCAGGCAGAAGGTCCAGACGTAGATATATACTTTTCTCCTGTCCATTTCACATTTTTTGGTTTTGTTTAGTTACAAGTAGATGAGCAGAATACCAGAAGGCACCTATTCTTAGCCTAACACACCTTTGAGACTCTTTACATCCCTTTCACAGCTGACCAAGGGTTTAGATGCACCTGGAAGTGCTCAATACTTAGGTATCAAAAATGGCACAAAAATACTTTAGTCTTGGTGAGGTTTTTTTTTCTTTTTTTTTTTTTAAATAACGATGTTTGCAGTTGTCCTGTAAAAAGTATCAACAAGGGACATATAACTAGAAAACTACTGTGTGTCATACAAAACAGTTTTTCTAGGCAGATTATGGATCATATTTCCAAGCATAATGCATTAGAGTCAGTTTTAACATATTCAAAACTTATCAACAATATAAATTTCCATGCCAAAAAATTGCCATAAACTGAATAGAAAGCTTTGTAATTTTGTTTTTAATACTATGCAAATGATGTATCCATTTACTTTATTAATAAAACATCATTGTATTACATAGAGACACATTTTGCACTTCTGTTTTTGAGCTATTTTTAAATGAGGTTAGATTTGACAAGGGACTATTTGTGGTAATGTGGTAATTAAGATTTGAACAGATGTCAGCATTAATAAAGGATTCAAATGAGGTGTAGGGAGATAAATGTACTCTTTTAGCTGCGCTGGCACACCAGGCATCATTGAGAGGAGATGACAGCATGGATTCAGCAGTTCTTTTTTCAGTCAAGCTTCTGGAAAATTGTCCAGTAACTCAGGTTTTCTGATATTATTCAGTCATTTTGTATTATCTTTCAAAATGTCTTAATGTTAAAATAAATTACTGCTCTATCAATATTTATAACATATAATTTGATTGTTATCTTATAATTGCAACACTTTTATAGTAGAAATTATCTTTTGTGCTATTGCTCAGCATTTTAAAAAATTCTCTATACCCAGATTTTCTTATTCTCTCTGTCACTATGGGTTGCCTAAGTACGTAATTCTGTAAGCAACAACTTTCAGAAATTAAAACACATCCAAGTTTTAAATTCTGTTCAAATAAGCCAGTATTTACCCTATGTACACTGAACTAGAATAAGTAGTACAAAAATTCACCATTAGCTACCAAAGATGAACAAAGATGAGCTGATCACTTCATTTGCAGTCACTCATTTAACCTGTATCTACACTGTTAAGTAAATCTGGTCAGACACCATTCTCTGCCTCCAAAACGAACTGACACACAGGCCAAACTCTCCAAGCCCTCAAATCAGTAAATCTGGCAAATTTGGCAGTGGTGACCAGATCTGAATTTTGTTCATGCAGTGTTAAAGTGTGGTAGCTCACATAAGCAACACCATATTCTGGGAGATAGTGCTCTAAGCCACACCTTAGCCCTTTCTTTACATTAAGTCAGCAAATCCCTTTGTCTGTTGACTGAGATCTGAGATCCTGTAGGTGTCTTCCCTGTCTCACATCATAAACTAATAAAATTTTATAAATTCCCAACTGGTTTCTCCATTTCTAATCTTTTCCCAAAGGTCACTTCAATGGTGTTTGGATTGAGTCAGAGAAGAAACAGTGTAAGAAGCTGTCCTGAAAGGTTGTTTGGTTGTTTTAAAAAAATCTCCTATGAGAGAAAACACTATAGAGAGCCTTGTTCTCTTTTTGTTCCATTTCTCATAACACGTTTTACAGACATATTCATAGAAACATATTAAGAATCTATTTCTTTTGGAATGTCTCATTAAAATTTTCATGTCTCATTACAAACTCTGAAAGAGAAGATCCATGAATTTGACCCATAATAGTTTATGCAAATTTATTTCAACCTATCAAGCCTTCATTATACTTTTAAAATAGAAAAATAACAGATTAACATACAATAACAAATTGCCTTATTACCATGCATAAACTGGCATGTGTCTAAGCAACAACCTCAATAAAAACCAAAACAATTTATACTTTTGACCCTGTGATCACTTATAAGGCAAGAAGTGTATTACAAGGCTTGGGGCATTTAAACTAGTTGTTGGAACTTGTCCCTGTCTTACACAGAAATTATGATACACAGATTAGGTTACAGGCACTATTAAGTCAAGCTTAATGACTCCATGCAATTTCTGGAAACAGAAAGCTCAAACAGTATTCACTAAGAATATTAAATAAAAGAGTCTTTAAAATAACAGAAATTTGTAGGAAAAAAAGTAATTTCACACAGCCCTTCAAACCACTATTGAGCACTAGTATACAAATAATGCTTCTTCTCAATTAACACAAAACTGGGTCTTTTTGTTTTGTTTTGTTTTGGTGGGTTTTTTTGTTTGTTTGTTTGTTTTGTTAATGGTCAAAGGTATCAGTTAACTTAAAGCAACATGTAAAGAATGTGTCAAATTTCAGAAGTACTATCATCTGCCTAAAAATCTTCAATACTATGAAGTACATGAAACATGACCACACTGTTTTGGACCAAAACACTCAGAAAGACACATCCTGAGTGCCATCCTGACACATTATGAGTAAAAAATCATCATAATGCGCAGGCAAGTGTGCTGACATTTTCTAATCTCATAAGCAACCTAAGACCCTACGAGAGAAGGCTGTGGGCAAAACAGTCGTAAAAAAACTGTTCTGGAGTAATAACATACAAATAAGCAAAGTCTAAAACTGTGTCTGGAAAATGACGCAAAAATATAATCAACCTTGCACTCCTTTGCAACAGACAAACTGCAGCAAGTTTAGGCAGTGCGCAAATTTGGGAGGAAGTGCAAAAAATGACAATATGTACTCATCTTTGCTGGTTTTTGCAAGGATCAAAAACTGAACAGGAAAACACAGGAAAGCAAGTACAGCACTGCCAAAAAGGATAAGAAAAGTAACATTAGTCCAATGAAGTTCTTCATAGGAGGACTGCAACAGAAAATAATTAGTTTATCAGTGTGAAGGGATATGAGCAATTTATTATTTTCAGGTTAGACAGTGACACAGAGGCCCTTATGTACCAAGGGTAGCAATACAGCAGCAAGTGAATAGCCATGGGCAAGCAGAAGTATTAAGAACTGGTAATAATCTTACTAATGTAGCATTTGCTTGAAATAAAAGATACATAAAAAAAACAGAAAACCAGAAATTTCTATCACCAAGGTGCTGAACACAGCAGAGGGAGAACGAGAAATTTTGTTCTTTTATTTATATTTGTGTGTATATGTATATATGTGTGTGTGTGAATTAAGGTACCAGTAATTGCTACCAAGTGCTAACAACATGTGACTGTCCCATTTCAGTACCATGGCTGCAAACTGCAGAGGTGTCACAGACATGCAGTCCTCACTCCCGCAGACACCTACCATGAAGAATTACAAAACAATTCTCTAGTTCCATAAACAGCAGAGAAAGAAATCAACAAACTGGTTGTTTTTCAACAAATCTCCCTCAGATTAGCAACAGCTATAACACAACAAGGAAAATTACTAGAATAATTGGCATTCGCCAACAGGGACTAATGTTTAAGGGAGTCCTGGAAGTTCATATAGGGTTGCAGGCTTCAGACTTTCAAACTAAGGTTTGAAACGTCTTTGACATGCTGATCGTTATTAATTATAAATCTACTTAAGTGGGAAAAGAAGACACAGAGGACTGTATCTGTCAAGACTCTGGAAGCCTATTGCACATAACATAGACCAATTCATGTGCTTCAGATGCACAACTTCTGCTTATGGTTTCAAGTAATTACTGAGCATGGTAAAAAGCAGCAAAACACCTAAACTGAGTAACAGATTAGAATTAACAATTCTAAGCAACAATTATTTTGGATTATTCTGTCACGTCAAGTAGTAAAAATATTTTTAAAGTTGTTATTGTTACTACTAAACAGTAGTTCAGATAAAACAGAAGTTAATCCAGTGTTGCAGCACAAGTGAGTTCAGCTTTAGGGTCTGCAAGATACTCTCTTCAAAGCCTAGGTCTCCAGTCCTGATACAATAATGAACTAATTTCTGAGCAAAATTTTAAGTTGTTTTAAATTTTTGCATCTTAAGTTAGTTGCCCTAGTTACAGATGACCAAACCTCAAAAATCTCTGAAAATCTTCATTAAAAAGACCCCCTCACACACAATCTAATTGTTGGTTTTTCCCTTATTGGTTGCTGTGATATAGACTATAACACATTGCTTTGTCAAATCCTGAAACTAGTTCACTTGTTGATACTCGGCACAGCATTCTCTGTTGGGGTCATTTAGATAAACTAGTAGCTCATTACCAAATTGAAATACACCTTATTTCTGTACTGCTAAATTTTGACAACACTTGATAAAATAACTGGGAAATCTGTGTGTAGGTCTGTAGAGAGTGCTGCAACACATTTACAGTTTTTTCTCAATCATTTCCAATGGATTATTGCACACACTCTAAAGAGTTTCTGGATTCCCAACAGATTATTTCTACAACATCTCCTCAGTGCTCATTTCACCACCCTTTGCTAGTTCATTGTTCTATCAATCACTCCGTTTTCAGCACGGTAAAGAAATGTTTTACATAATTCTTGTTTCTCTGGCCTCCATTGTACACAACCAACCTATCTCAAAGGTGTGTATTTATATACAGTTCTATCTTTTCACTCTCTTTCACTCCTGCAGTTCAATTCAGGCAGGCAGATTTCCCTCTTGTACCATTTGGGCTGGTAAAAACTCCAAGCACACTGAATCCCATGCTAATCCTCTTGTCCTGCTTCCTCCATATATTTTACCCTGTCATATTATTTTATTTACTGTCAATTATTAGCAGCAAGAGTACCAATCTCCCTTCTGCTCCTTTTCCAAGCTGCTTCAAGTATCATATACTATGAATAGTACTATGTATTGTAGTTTCTTTCGAACAGGGAATAAAAAACCCACAAAGCAAAAACCCTACTACTTTTGCATCAGCATTTAAAGCATATGTATTTTAAATGCCTGTAATGTCAATGCAAAACTTAATTTATCATTTGGCATTACAATAGCCAGATACAAAAATGTACTTTCTGGATTATCCAAGATAGGCATCAAAAAACTTACCATCCAAAGAAATAAAAACTCAAACACACACACAAGCCCCATCCCCAATCATCTGAATTACTACTCTCTACAGGTCTTGAAATGTAAAATAATTTAAAAATCATAATTTAAAAAAACACCCTACTTTTACTTTGTTATCCTCTTGCCACGGGTTTAGTATAATACTGTGGAAAAACTCCCTCAGACCTGTGATTTTAAGGAAGTCTGTTAACCTCAGTAAATTATCCCCACACAAAATGTCACTACTCCTATGTCTCTCAGAAACATAAACTTTCCTTCCTTCCCGAAATTTATCTTATCATCATCCCAAATACCGTGTGATCCTCTGTGACCTCAAGATTTCTGCTGCAGTGCCTGAATTTCTGTACACATCACAGCGATGTGAACCTGGAGACTTCCAGGATCACCATAAGCAGTATATTCTGACTCATCAGTCAGTACCTGGGATCCTGAAGCAACAGCCATACAGCATGGGCTGGAAAGAGATTCTCCCCAGGTTACAACTTTACTGTGCCTCTGTACGTACCCAGGTAGCGTTTGACCTGCCTCATACAACGAGCAACAAAAAGTCAAAAGCTCTGTGAGAATACCTGAGCACACTGCACAGAAGTTAATCAGGTTAAAGGATTTTCAGCTGGTAATGATACATACATTTGATATAGTTTGCTGAGACTCATATTACATTTGTTGAAGCATGCCAAAAAACGAAAGCTATGAAAACAGCAAGTGCTCTTAGCAGTGAAAAATGCTGAACTAGAACAACAGCACTAAAAAAAAGCCTGCAATTTTAATTACACTAGACTTTGCTTATAAGAAAATCAGAAATTCAGTGTCTGTGTGACATTTCCACAGGCAGAGCTTTAGCAACTCTATATACAATGATTTCAGATATTTCAGGACAAGCAATATTGTTCCGAATTACAAAATAAAAGATAATTCTCACAATTTCTGGCAAACAGAGCTGATTTCCCTGCTTTGCTCCCTGGCATGCAAGGTACAGTGCTTCACTCTCTCTCTTGCTATAGCCACCTGCATAAGTTAGGAAGCCTGCCTTTATCTGCTAACCAAATATGGCATAGTCTGTCTACATTTTTGACTGAATGTGGCCCTAAGTGATTAAAATATCAGACCATCTGTATGTAAAACCCTCTCTCACAAATACATTATATAGGAAAATTATTTGTTCTAATCTATATATTTATGGTATCCAGAATCATAATTTAAATGATACATTTCCAAATATATCCACTAAATGGTCTTTTCTGTGAAGCTGTCCTTTGCAGTAGGGCACCAGATAAAGCAGAGATGCAGTGAAACAGGCAATTTTAAGTTATATGCATGTTTGCTTCTAAAGAGTAGTAATGAGCTACAGGAATTGTAAGCTTAGAGCTATGGCCTTAATCGCACTGGTTTAGAGCTCCTATTTACCCATCAAAACAAAAATACTGCATGGAAACAGGAGAGAACTATGCTGAGCACCTTAGCTGGAGAGAAATGAAAAAAAATGTAAACTATTATTATATCGCTATTTACTAATAAAGAAACAAAAATATTTTCCTGTTATGGGATGATAACAATCTACGGTTTTCAATTATTCACAGTATTGCTTTAATGTTAATAAGAAGGATATATTAATGTTTTATTAGGTTAAAAGAGTTTATTTCTGCAGACAAATCTAACTATGAGCCTGACAATTCCTTATTTATACCCTGTTAAAGTGTTTTCGTATTTTAAAAAGCATTTCTTTACCATTCACAGTCTTTCGCACCCTGTGGAGGATTTTGTTGTAATGACTGGTTATAGTCACTGTCCTTTAAGATCCGATAACATAACAAACATATAGACCCAACTGAGTTCAAACATTATTTCAGCAACTCGACATCAGGACCATGAAAGACACTCAGTCACACAGAGAACGGACATGACGTACGTTTTGCAGGTTAGGTCCGAGAACCCATTTGTCCTCACTGAACTACGGAAGATGGGAATGATTATATTGGCATTGGCGTAATTCACTGGAGACACTGATGAAATAAGAGACCTCACCGCAACATCTATCTAGAACTGTCAAGTTATAATGTTGGTTCTTGTCCTTGTGAGGCAAATACATGGCCAGCAGACAGAAACAGCTAGAAAGTGGACATGCAGTACCATCTTTATTAATCACTACCCTATTTACATATTATGTAGCACCATATAACAATTTATTACATACATTCCAAACAAAATTAATAAAGTACTCATAGAAGTAAATTTCATCCATCAGAAAAGCACTTCAGGTAGCATTCCACACAATGGTATATAGTAAGTATTGGCTTGAAGAAACTTGTATTTGACAAATATATTTGTATTCTTAAAAGTAAAACATTACAGAAAGAAATAAGTTGGTCTTACTGACTATCTGAATTCCCCAAAGGCTTTCAGTTTTTTAAAATTTATTAAAGAAACCAACTTACCATAAAATAAATTCAAAAACATTCTTGTGGAAGGTTTTGTATTAGAGATGGGAAACCTGAGAAGAACTTATGATCCTTTCCACAATAAACTGTATTCTTAAGTTTCACAGTATCTGTCTTGAGCTCTGTATTCTTCAGTATGTTCAACAAATGATATGAAGAGTGAAAGTGTAATGTTATATCAAAGTTTAATAATGTTTGAAATATTAATAATAATGAAAAGTAAAGCTAAATGGAAAAGAGGGACAACTTGATGAAACAAGAAATGAAATGCAGTGTTGATAACAAAGTAACTTACATTAATGTTATTATAACGAGTTGTAAATTTGTTATTATTGCTTAGGAAAAAACAGGAATTGGAGCCTCTTTTCAGTAGAAGCCAAAAGGATAAAAAAACTTCTGGAATTATTATAAAAGAATAGAGAATGAATTATTATGCCACTAACTACATAACTATGGTGGCTGAGGACCTTGAGTACTGCAGATTGTTCACCCCATCTCAAAAATGTATGATTAAACTAAAATTAAGCTAAATACCTTGCACAACGGAAAGCAACAAAGGCGATTAATACACGAAAAGCTGCTGAGAAAGCTTCAGAATTCTTCAGCTTAGCTGGTTATAGAAATCATGAATCATACAAAAAAGTTGAATGAGGAAACATTATTTACTGTTTCTCATAATGCAAGCACCCTTAAAGTAACACAAAAATACAACCAGCAATGACAAAATTCTTTCTCAGACATTACAAGAACTGTGAAACCCACTCTATTTTGGAGATTCAAAGTGTTTCTGGAAATCTCAGGAAAAACACCTGAACAGACATTAATCAACGACCATTACAGGTAAAGGTCTTATCAGTAAAGAAGGTAAATACTATTTCCTTTTGCCACTGAGCTAAAGACGAGGATGGTGCCTGTTCTTAAAAAGTTTAATTTGGAGGAAAGATTACTAGAAGGCCCTCTTTCAAGGCACCATGCAACAAAAGACATTGTATTTCCAATCAGCCAATGTAGGATGCTGGAACAGCCAGATATATTAAAGGGTTACTAAATATTGGATAGTAGTAAAAATGCATTAGAAGGTAGAAACCTTATGTTTTGTAGAAACTTCTATTTTTTGAGATATTCTAAAAAACAAAATATTTCAGATTACAGAAGGTTACTCTAGGACTCTCCAAGTGCAATATTCCCATGTGAGAAACTTGGCTTTACTTTCTACATTTAAGTGTTTTTACCTTCAATGAAAAGAGAACAATTTCTCATAAAAGATTTCTCTGAGTTTCAATATGGGCATCTTAATGTGTAGAGGACAAAAGTTAATCCACATAAAGCAGTGAAGTGAATAGAAGTGAATGGAGAGAAACGTCAGCGTTAAATTGGAAAAAAATTAATTCTTTACAAAAAACAAACAAACAAAAAAACCCAAACAAATACCAAAAAAAAACCCATTAAATAGGTGAACTTATCCCTTCATGTTAGCACTTCTTCACTTTTAGGGAGACAAAAGGGCAGCACATATATCACTACATTTAGTAAATAAGAAGTCAACTGTAAATCATCAATGTCATCTTGTATAGTACATTTTAGTTAGGATCATAACTGCTGATCTGCTGCCATTTAGAGTGTACTAAAACTGCAGGGGAAAAAAAAAGTACTTGGGCCATCATAAAGAAATTATGAAACCCAAAAAAATTTTTCTCTCCAAACCACACATTGCTTTGACAAAGGATTAATCTAAGTTACCAAGTAACCAATACCATTTGACGATATTTTGAAATAGTGGTAGACTTGAACCATAAAAATGATGTCATTAAATCAGATTACTCTGGAGAATAAAATTTTGAACTATTAGTTTTCTGTAAAGACTTTCAAATACATCCAGGAAATCAGTCCATTCTAAATGATATCTATTTTGTCAGTTAAAAAAATATAGAGTAAAAATATCCTTAGGTATTTTGGCAGAGTATTCCTCATTTTGTAATATTAGCACACAAGTGTACAGTAGCTAAATTATCTGGCTTATGATATATGACATAAAGTCATAAGATTTACAAAGGTCTGTAAAAAAGAACATGAACAATCCTTGAAATCTGGATTCAGAGATCACAATCTAATTTACTTTTGAAACGGCAATGAAAACAATTTGCTTTATCTATGTACTCTTCATCATCTCTTTTAAAGGCATTATGACACTTTAATTCTCAAAAAACTTTCCCTGTAATATAAATAACGGTAATATAAAAATACTTCTGTCTACGACATGCCAATGATATTAAATCAGTGTGCTTATCTTTGAAGAAACACATCTGTAAGAAACAGATACAAATATCAACGTCCACAGAAGTAGTAATATAAAAAAAAAAAATCACAAAATAAATCTTTTGAGCCAAACTCTAACTTCATGAAACTCTTTGCCCTCTCACAGCTAGAGGGAACAGAAAACTCCAAGGATCCATCATACCTATAAACCAAAGAATTGCAGGGGCCCTAAGCACCCCAAACTCCTAAGATTTAAGGATCAACGTTACATTATAGGTCTGGGTTCCTCTCTTATCAGCTTGGTACAGTGATATTTAGAAAATAGTTTAAACAAACACTCAATTTTTATTTAAGCGCAAAAATCTATAGTTGAAAATACGCAGATGCTTGGACAGCCCACTGGACCTAAGGTAGTAATGAGTGCCATCGAAGCAGCAGACTTCATCCAAAAAGCGAACATTCACACCAATGCAGGCACTTGGGGAAGGATCCTCTCTTTGCACAGCAGTTCTGGCACAGGCAGCAATTCATAGGAAAAAAAAAAAAAAAAAGCCTTCAAAGGTAAAAGCAATTTACAGAGAAGGCAAAACAGTTTCTTCTATAAGTATGGAAGAGAAGAACGTTGCTGCTTCAGACACACATTTTGAAATTCTGGATAACTGCTCCCTCGATGCAAAGGAACACGCACACACACACATGTGCATGCAGGCTTTAATCACTGTGGATACCACACTGAGGTAAGTATATTTAGAAATTGATCACGGTTTAAAAAAAAGTGCTTTTCAAAATTAATATTCTCATGCATTTTTCCATGTAAATGAAAGACACAGGCATTCTGAATGAGTATTGTCAACAAAATTAGATGAACATTTTTTAAAACTCCTTTATTTGAAGAAAAAATGGTGTATGTTAGCAAACTTATGAAAGAGTCTAACCATTGCTAATATACCACACATTTTCTGACCTCATTCATAATTTTTCAGAATTCCAATACTGAAGCCACTGGCATATACAAATTACTATATATGCTACTTATTTTAGTTTCAAATTGAAGAATTCTGTAATGTCAGAACAAATAAAAAGACCTTATGCGAAAGTTTTATTTCATAAGACAACTACCAGAAGCTGATTCAAAGCAATACTTCCTTTTTTTGTTTCTCTCCTACTAGTTCAAAAGAAATAAACAAAATATCTTTCCCATTTACTGTCACTTTCATAGGAAATTATATTTTATTTTTAACCTTCCTTTCCTTGCAATGCCTTCCCAAGCAAGATGAGAAAAAGGAAATACTCTTTTGTTAGTTCTTCCTCATGGAGAAACTTCTTTCCCCAGTTTAAAAAAAGACCAGTCACCACCAAAGAAAATACAACTCCCCTCTTTAACCACATAGACAAAAAGGAAAAAAAAATGGTACATAGAAATTAATACAAATTACAAGGCTTAAGTCTAGCTACATAGTTTCACAGAGATTTCAGATATGCTGTTTTTTCATTGTTTACTAGGTTTGTGTATTTTACTGGCCATATCTAGATCAAAACCTCTACTAACAATAATGCTGGTGCATTGGTCTTGGTTTAGTATAAAAGGAATTGACTACAATCCTACAGAGCTGTGTTGTAGTAACAGTCGCCACGACCAAAAGTAAATCATGTTTCACTTGAACCTTTCTCTGCCGTGCAAAAGAACTGACTTTTATCTTGACATTGAAATACAAAGTATCTGGGAGGTAATAGGAAGCTGGGTAGTTGTATGCTGCTCTCAGCTGACTGGTACTCACCAACAGAGGGGAGGAGGAAAAACAGGAGTAGTATTTTTGTCATTTCTGGAGACCTTTTCATGGCATACATTGTGAGAAAGCTGTGCTACTTTGAAAAGAGCTAAGCCTTCATCACGGAAAGTGGGATGTACCTTATGGCACTTGGTTCATCAGAATGAACCAGAGCTTACTTACCGATCTGGCAGCCACAGAAACAAACAAAAGTCAAGAAGGAAGATGAGCAGAAATCAGCTGAGGAAACCTGATCTGCAGCTACAAACTAATCATTTCTCATTTGGAAACAACACACCACAGGATTCTGGGGGCTGGGTGAGTGTGAGGAATAAGGGAAACTGATTTCATTTGCCCTCATAAACAATACCAAAATATTTACAAGAAAGCATTTTCAGTTATTCAGCAGCCAGGCACACAGGCTCCTCCATAGCTTTAGACACTTGGAGATAATGTTTTTATTAGTTGCTGTTAAGAGTACGTCTGCAATATAGCATTTGTTCTGTTAATGATAACTGAGTTTAGACATACCCCATGAAAAAGGCAGCACTATTGAGACAATTTACTAATGTAAGAATAAAACTGTTTGGTTGAAGCCAACAAAATTTTTAAAAGTATTCACACTTCATATCCAGTGATGAGACTTGGTATGCAGCACTCACTAATGGCTATGTAATCAATACAGAAATATGAGACCGGTATTTTTCTTTTATGAATATTTTTGTAATCAGTTCCCTGACATCCTACAGAGTGATTAAATGAAAATACACCTACATGCTTCTATTAATGAAGCACTAGAAAAATTTTCTTGTGGAGAATTCCCAGATAACAGAGGGAAAAACTTTTAAAACAAAATGACACATCGTTGGCATTCACAATAGAGAAGAGAGGGATTAGTGACCAGCTCACTCGTTTTGAAAAAAAACTTTCTAAGGTATTTCTTGTAATTTGGTAAATTTATGAAACAAATAATAAAATTTGGCACAGATTAAATAAAGATTGAAACCTGCACATACTGTAATTCATACAGTTTTCACTTTAACATTTTAGAGTGTGCAGACGGCACTGTATTTTGGAGGTTACTTACTCCTATATCACTTTCTAAAGTACACATATGACTTTTATGAATACACACATTTACACTTTCTTTTAACTCCACGCTGGGATTTGTTAACACAGTTTAGCATCACATAGGAGACTTGCTCCTGTCTCTATCTTGTCTGCCAGATGAGATCATAGCCAACACGAAAGCAGATTTTGTTACTATACAGGGACTTTGAGTTGCTATAACGACTCTGCTTCACCTTGTGCAACCTGTTTTGCAATAAAGAACTAATGCTAGTGATAAAAAGACACTGTCATCTGTAATTCAGAAAACAGAGTACCACAAGGTCTAGGGAAATGAAAAAGAATACTAATTCTAATGCTTGAAGATTATTGTCTTTGTCAAATGCATAGCATTTCACCAGGAATAACATTAAATTTGAAGCTTGACTTTCTTTTTCCAATAAATTAGTTCCACAACAATAAATCAAGGAATCTCCTGAGTAGAGAAAGACATGTTATAGCCTAGGATGCATATATGTGGAACAGCATAGATTTTTTTAAGTGAGGATCAAGTCCAACCTTTGAGCAAATACCACCATGTCAACCAAACCATATCACCAAGTGCCATGTCTACACTTTTTCTGAACACTTTCAGAAATAGTGACAACTCCATCCCTGGGGAGCCTGTTCCAATGTTTAACCACTCTTTCACTGAAGAAATTTTCCTAATATGCAATCTGAACTTCCCTGGGTGCAACTTCAGGCCATAAGGTCTCACAAGTCTTCTTTTCTTCAGGCTAAACAACCCTAGTTGCCTCAGCCACTACTCGTAGGATTTATGTTCCAGATCCTTACCAGCTTTGTTACCCTTCTGTGGACATGTTCTATTAAAGTATTCCAACATCCCACATTAAAACAGACAATATCAGTCAACAAAACTAAGACAACTTAACATGTAAGTCTGACCACTAAACTCAGACCAGTGCTAAGAGAACAGCAATCCAATGTCATGTAGCTGGATGGCACGTGCAGGGAAGGTGTAAGGCACGACAGCCAAGCAGTAAGTTTAGGATAGTAATTTAGATAACTTTTTTCACCACAGCAAAAGTGGTATCATTCCACAGAATCAGATGCACACCTGCACCCATATGTGTGCACAGAAAAAACCTGACCAGGACAGCAGCTGCTTTTGCCACTTCCGACTACTGGGAAGTCAAACAGATCAATCACAAGTAATCAGTAACAGGGAGCTTCTTAATTCATAGGGTATTAAGACATAACTGCTTTGTTTTTTGTGACATTAGAATGTATAATTTTGCATTCTTAAATGGAAAACTACACTTTTCACATTGGGGGTGGGGGGTTGTAATGAATTACAACAGCTCTTGATATTGGTTTCCCCTCTTTAAACAGATTATAGTCTAGTATTCTTTGTATTTGATTTGTAATCACAGGTTAACAGCATAGAGACCGGTGGGGCAGGGGCGAGCAGACAGAACACTAACCATTCATAAAATACAAAGCAGAACACCACATTTTAAAGAATATAACCTAGACAAGCAGAGAACTGAGCCAAAGTTACACAAAAACTTGTTTCCAAAACTTTATGTAATTATAAATACAACTTCAACCATTTACAGACATTCCATGGAAAAATTAAAAAATCTTTAACATTAGAATTTTTTTTGTAACTACAGTGAACATCTCTGATTATATTAATAACTTTTTGTGTAAGAAGTTCAAGATATGGTTTCAGAATGTAATGGCTTTTAATAACTATAAGATTTTTTTATGTTTGTGGAACTCTTCAAAATCTGTTCATAGATGCAACACATTTTTTGATTTATTGCTGTAGGTAAACAAATTGCTGTAGGTAAACAAAAGCTATTCCTTAAAAAATACAAAGAAAATTTCCTGCAGCGAGTATATACAAATCTTGCCAGTATAGATGTCTGTAGTACACAGTATTTTTTCCATACGTGCCTTTTTATCTCAGGATTTTGACATTTTCTTAGTTAATGATTTGTAGATAAAGGAAAAAAAGCCAGCTGCAGGAAGAGAAACACATTGGGGGGATATATATTTGCATATTCAATTACACATGAACAAAAAGGTACTTAGCCTAAGGTGTTCTACACAACTTCCATTCTGACACAGTCCATTTTGATAACAGTTCTACATCCGTCTGTTTTATGACTACTAAACATGGCATGTTCATTTATATTAAACAGTCTGGTGGAGCTGCCTGAAACCAAAAAGCACAACAAAACCTCTAAATACCTGTGAGCCACATCCTCAGCTATTTTGCTTCAATGATGCAAAATCTTTCTACAGAGGTACGCTGATCTTACAGCTGTTCTTTGTTCAAATTCTCAACAGCTACAAAGAAAGTTTACTGCATGGAGAAATCACAATGAATATGACTGAAATTTCTGACCTAGTTAGGTAGAAGTTTTGAGATACAACAAAAGAACAGAAAGAGGAAGGGAGTATCATTTATTCTAGCTTGTCAAAATGGTTTCATTCTAATTTTAGTTATTCAAAGTAATAAAATATTTGGGAGCATAAAGAAAAAAGGAGATATCTAATTCTTCACTGCAAAATAATGTTTGCAATCACTTTGCTAGTATCACTGTACTTTTTCTAGTATGTATGTAGCACTTAGTTATATCACATTTGCAATTATATACACACAAAACCATGCGAAGAGTCATATGCAAGAAAAAGATATAAGTTAAAAAGTATATATATATACTGCATATATATATATACATATATATATTTATATAAATACTGCATATTTTAGGGTGTCCTTTTTTTCTCTCTTTTAATCCATTGCTTCTGTGGAAAAATAATTTGCTCGTAAAACCTTTTCTTTGAATTTAGGAAAAACAAGACTGTGAAATAAACATTGACCTACCTACCCAAGAGTCACTGAAAGTTGGAGCAGTGAATAAATTCTTATTTTCTTAGGAAAGACAAACCAATTTCAGTCAACGATTAACTCAAGTTCTAATTCTACAAGTAACAGACACTGCAGTGGTAGGGAAATAGAAAAGTAAAAGAAAGAAAAAAGTAAGCAAGAAAAACAAAAATCCACAGCTCTCTTTTTTTTCTGCGGAGCTTCTACATTTGGGAGGGAAAGAATAATACTAACAAAAACAACTAATGACAAAAAGCTACACATTTTATTATAACATTGAAGACAACCAGAATTACAGGCTTGGCTCTGCAAAAGTAGCAGTGCAGTGAACAAAGAAAACACTGCAGTTAGAGGTGGAAGAATTAAGAGGGAGTTAATGTGTGTATATATATGTACATGTAAAACATGTAATGTGCATGTTCTTCATAAATGACCTACATTCTTAGTGAAGAATATATGAAAATGTAGCAGTCCAAATTCTGAAGAGAATAAATTACAGAAAAGTCTTATGATTCCTTCCTGAACTGTTTGTGAACACACACGCTCTTTAAAAGAGAAGAAATACCATCATTCAGCTAACCAACAGGGGACAATATAAAATTGAGGTTAATATTGAAAACACCAAATAATTTTATTATAAATACAATCCTTTAATATGTCCAGTTGAGCCACACATTTATTTCATATTCTATTTTTCACTTTGAAATTACAGAGTAATCTTCAATATTGTAGATATCTGTCATGGAAGTACTTTGAAGATAAAGGGAAGGTATTTTGCACCCTTATCACTGGTATGAATCACAGCCTGTCATTCTTAAAAGCCCTGTGTGACAACTTAGGCTTTTCTAGTCTCCTTGAGGACACAACAGTCCTCAAATATGTAATAATCATTCTATTGCACATTATATAGCCTACAGTCCACATCTTTCTCTATATATACTATTGTGTTTACAGTTATGATGGGATGAGGATTATAGAGCTATGAAACCAGGTAACTCACTAAGACATAAGCACTGCTGTAATAAACAGGATTAATTATTTTTAAATATCTTTGTTTTATTACACATTAAAGTAACATCAAAACATATTTCACATATTACCCTTATATATCTCACATTAATAAAGCACTTCTTAAATCTCATTTTTTTAATATTAATTTCATTTTCTTCAGCTTTTCATGAGTTTTAACCCATAAATAATGTTAAAAAATTCTCCACAACCATTCTTCCTCCAAAGCATTTCCCTTTCTTTGAAAAGCTGTATAACAGGAGACCTTCATACAAATGAGACATTCCATTTACCAGCTGTTTCCTATGCAGGACAGATTTTGCCTTTGAAAGGTTTTAGCAAGCCTGCTGGCTTTGGGCTGCCTTGTTCAGCTGCTCTCCATTGATCATGAACCTTCCCAGGGCACTCTCTACCTGCTACAAGTTATTGTGGGGTTGCCACACTGAGAGAAAAGCAAATCCTCTTGTAAAAGCTCCAATTATATGAGTCTTAGCCGGAGCTTCTTTATGAAAGCTGTCACCAGCTGAGAGCACAGATCATGCATCTTTCCGTGTAACAAACTCACCAAAGCAACAAGAACAAAAGACATGAATTTAAATTCCATACTTGTTACTGGTTTGCGTTTTGTTTTGGGTTTTTTTTTGTTTTGTTTTGTTTTGGTTTGGTTTACAAAGATTACACAGATACTCCAGTGACTTCAATAAGAAAGACCAGATCCTATATGCAAGCTGCTGAAGAAAACGACTTGTTCTTATTTATTTGTGTAGATTTCCTCTGCATTGTGAAAGGTCTAGTAAAAGGGAAAGTGACTGGAAGACGCAAATGAAAACACCAAACGTCTAGATTCTAACTGTTCACTCTGTTCAGAAAAACACTTATGCAAATCTCACAAAGACTAGAAAACTCTTATCTTCAGAGTCACCAACAGTCTTTATTCATTAATAATAGCAGCTGCTGATTCACAGCAATTGTCTTTCTGCAGCAGATTTGGAAGCAAGTATTCAACAGCAAAATAAAAGCATATGACCAATTTTTCACCTCTATTCACTCAGGATGTATTAATAATCCTTTATTGTTACGCATACTACAAGGCAAAGACAATCCATTATAACAGTAGAAAAGACAGCGGGAGATTAACAAACTTCTCATCATTCCCTTTCCATTTACAGTCAATCATCCAACCATATTAGCAAAGCTTAAATTTTACACCTTGTTATATCATTACTATTGAGGTATAAGAACAGAATTTAAGTTTGAATAAGTTAGGTCCAAAGTGAGATTAAGCAAATTTATAATTAATGCAGCATTTTAGGCCTCTCCTTCAAAACATTTCAACCTTATTCACATTATCTGTCTTTGCTTCCTTGCTGTTAATTTATTACATTTCTCTTTGCTTATTAACCATGCTGTAATTTTTGTACTCTTGATCTTTGCTGATCTTAAAACAAAGATTACACAGATACTGGATATAAATCTCCCTATTCTTTCTATTTGAGGATCAAAGATTTTTTACTGGGGATTTTCAGGAAAAGGTCCCTATGCACCTTTGGAAGACAAGATATGTTTGTTTCCCTGCTAGTTTTTTATGAACATACAGGTAATCTCCTTGTAGCATTCACTACATAGAAACCTAGAATTACACATTATTGCTTGTAAAAAACACAGTAACTCATTTTTATAAGTACTTTATCTCCCCACTTTAGACGGAAATATTCTGCAAGATGAAGAAGGAAATAAAATAGTTTTCTAATGCTATTACTAATGCTTTAGAACTCTATAGTTTTAAAAATAACTATGTATTAAAGCCTGTCATTCATTGGGATTTCCAGAACAGATTCTGGCATACTTTGTCACAGTTGATATATGATAAGCAAAAGAGATTTCTTTAATATCAGCAGTCCAAATGCAGATTAAGGCAATATTTACTGCAAATGTATGTAAAAAAAAGGTGTTTTCTCCTTTTACCTGTATTCAGGCAAGAAACATCTGCAGCTATCCACTACATAACGTAACATAAAGAGAAATTAAATACTAGCATAGTATGGCTCTTCTGTAAGGATCCAAGATGTGGGGTAGGAGAATATTCCATTTCTCCATTGTTCCTTTTTCATATGTCAGACATCGCCATCATTTCTCTTTCAAAGGCTATTCCATATGGTCATTTTCACTGACTGAACCTGTGGGAAAGGACACAGATAAACTACTGAAACAAAGGGGTGGGCACAGAGACTTTATAGGAAAAAAAAGATACCACATGGAGTTTTTTTATAGGAAAAAAAAGATACCACATAGAGTTTTGTTTTAAAAGAGTATGGAGAGAGGAAAAAAGCAGAAATGATCCCAGAATCACAGAACTTTTAGGGTTGGAAGGGACCTCTGGAGAACACCTAGTCCAACCCTCCTGCCAAGGCAGGCTCACCAAGAGCAGGTTACACAGGCACGTGTCCAGGTGGGTTCTGAATGTCTCCAAAGAGGGGAGACTTCACAACCTCCTTGGGATTCAAGTGAATCTTCTTGTGTCTTAGCTTACAGCCATCAATCCTCATCCTTTCACTGGGCACCAACAAAAGGAGTCTTGCACCATCCCCCTGACAACTGCCTTTGAGATATTTATATGCATGTCTACTATCATATGAAAACATATGATATCCTACTTCCAACTCCAATGTCCTCTTCCTAGCTGGTTCAGGCTCAGACAAAAAGATCTAAGAAAGATGCTACTTTTTGCAGCTGAACTATCTCCATCATGCAATGTGAAGTGAGATCAAAGCAAAGTTGAAACCTTTATGGCTTTTCCAGAGCATCCTGTTAATGGTAACAAAAACTGCTGCTAGTGTAGCATCTCAGGGGGGAGAGAAAAAAAAAAGTGAGGCATCTAGACCAAAGTTAAATACTAAACCATTTTTATGATAAATAATACAGCACAAAAAGTATGCAAAACTGTTACCCATTTCAGTTAATAAATTATAATTGACAATCAGGTTAAAGAAACACAGAAAAATTATTCTGTGATTATTTTTTTATCATAAAAGCTGTCATAGGTAAAATAATAATTGTACTGTATTCAAAAAAACTTTTTTGAAGGTGTGGAGGTTTTTCCCTAAATAGTTTACTCCTGGTGCAAGAAAATTGAAGACTCCAAACTCCTTTCAAAAGATCACTGTAAGTTAAAATATGAAACAGAATAACGACTCCTCTGATATTTTCCAGAGAGAATTCACAGGCATAACTAAGCAAATCGAATACATTTCTTAAACAGGTTATCACAAAATTCTCCAAAAAAAACCCCAAAACCATAAAGGAACTATAAAAGTGATATGTAGAAAGATTAGATATCCCAAATTTCCCTGTTAAATCTGCTCTGTCTGTTTTGGGTACAGCCGCGGTGTTCTGTCAATGCTGTCTATTTATTTACCAAAAAAAGTCACATGAGACTGGATGAAAGCAGAATTTTCCCTACTTACTAGAAGTTTAGCATAGAGCTTTTTAAAGAAAACTCAAAAATTCAGAGTGAAAACCTCTCTTTAAAGAACTAAATACACTAATACACTTTTGAAAGGTGAAATTCACTTGTATATGGAACACCAGATAAAGGACACAAACACCAACTGGTGTATGCAATCAATCTCATTTTATCTTGAGGACAAAAGCTCAAATTCAGATAGTCTGAATTCTACCTGTGTTCCTGAGATCTTTGGTTCTGGAGGCTTACAGGTAGTCAATAAAGAGAAAAAAGAATCTAGGCAGAATTTAGGCCACTTGGATTTACACGTAACATCCCACTTCTGCAAGGTGTTGTGACTCTGCTTGCTGACTTTGAGAGCTCTGACTGAATGGAACAAACTCCAGGACAAGACTGTTTCAGCAACATGTAAACAAGTGATCTACCACAAAAACGAAACTTCCACTAATCAAATACTTGGCATTCATCTCTGGGGAGAGGACACTTGACTGTATGGAAAAGTTACTTTTAACACACTGTTTGCTTCTCGTCACCACCAATATCTCCTAAAAATTATTCAGTGACATAGTCATACACTGTCAAAAAAATGCTCAACAATCTGCTACACAATTTGCATATGGTATTGATGGGAATTCTTTTTTTAAACTCTCTGATTTTGACATAATTCATATGATATACTTTTAAGGTCAGAAATTATACCAAAATATTTACTAGAATTTCTTTAAATTTTTTTATTTTTTCTTTTAATTGTACAATACAGCTCCAGTCGTTTCAAACTGTAAAAAAAAAAAAAAAAAAAAGGCTTATCTCTCATTTTCAGCCTGGGGCCTAAAGAAATCACTAATCTAGTCATAAAGACTTCTAACTCTAAATCAAAATGTAACATTGGGGAAATTAATTCCCTATTTAAGAAAGGAAACATTGTTGATAGATTTATTTATATGTTTATACTTAAGTGGAGTTACTGTCCAGCACTTAATTGCGCAGGACAGTAGTATGGTCTTGATGGATATACATCTTCAGATATTGGGCAAGGAAGGAGACCAAAAGAAAACAACAATTTATTGCTTAACAATTGAATATATTAACACACATTTAATTAACAGAATTAAGGACCACTTGCAAATGCATATTCACAAAGATGGGCAGGAGTGCTTGGCAGTAGTCAGAAAAGGCTGGATCAGGCAGACAAGAGGTTGGGTTCTTTGTAACTGTGGGGCTTCAAAAGACAGTTGACCTCGGCTCAGCTGTGCTTCAAAAGGAAAAGCAGTGAGGCACATCTCCTTTGAAGCTGCAAATTGCCTTAAGAGAACTGGGTCAGCACGATGTTCTGAATCCCCCCAAGCACTTGGAGAGCCAGAAGAGAGGTCCTGAATGGAGGATTCCAGAGAGATGAAAGAAATTACCTGAAGTTATCCTGCACTATTTAAAATTCTAATTTTTTGACACATTCTTTTAGAGATTTAACAGTGAAACTTCATCAAACTCGGGAGTTCTGTTGGCCAAGTCATTATCCTACTTAGGAAGGATCCTGACATTTTAATCCTACGTTCCCTCAAGTTTTCCATTTGTGAATTAGAAAGGCATGTTTTAAAATTAAAGAACTACATCTGATGTCAGAAACAGCCACAGTTTCTACCCTTTACAGAAACAGAGCGGTACAATTGTTCAGCTCCAGGGAATACCATCTGAGGATACACAGTAGAACCACAGATATACCAAGTCAAGCACAAACTACTCCCCTGCTTAGTGGCCCTCAGAGATGACATTTAAAATTACAAGTCTGTATAATTCAAAAAACCTCCCAGTGACTGTCAACTCTAACTAGAACTTCACTGTCTTTAAGGATACGCATTTTTTGCATAGTACAGTGATCCTGATTAGAGTTATCAGGTGACTAACGAAATCATGTCAGGTGCAGAGTTTAAATGAAACTAACCATAGACCCTAACTTCATAAAAAGATTATTTATTTATGAATGAATATCAGAAATTCCTTCCAGATTTATCAGTTCCACAATGAGTCCCCACTAAACTCACTGAGGGGGAATCAATCTATTGCGCACCTGTTTCTTTTTCTTTTCTCTGACACCTGGATAGGTCCAAAGAACTAGAGTACACTTCCCCTGCAGCTTCTTTTACATCCCACCCCACAGGTAATTTATGGTTTGATACATTCTCCCCTTTCACTGTTATGACATTAAGCTGTATCACTGTTATGATCATCCCCTTTCCAATACATTTCCAGTTCAAGAAAATTCAAATATCTGGGCCTGTTAATTCTTTATGTAGTAATGCTAACACTTGGCATACACTAAAAAAACCCCTATGCCTAAGTCTTTCAAAGGATTGTTTTGTTATGCAATCTACCTGGAAATAAAGTTACGCATAAATCTAGAGAGAGCATGAGAAACATTTTCATCTTATGAGAAAAATCTTTACTGATAGAAATATTCAGTGTCCTGGATTGCCAACTAATCCTTGAAGTCATAAAGCAAACCATTCAACCAGATTTTGACGTGAATGAAAACTGAAACAATTCAAAACTTTGTTTCTAAAGGAAAAGTTCACAACAAGCTATCTCAACTTTCTTTGACAGTCTCCAATTATCAAGTATCCTTCTACCAGTTCATTTCTGCAACAAAAGAGCATTTTGCTCACAATACAAAAATGTATGCAACTACAGAAAGGGTTTGAAGTCTCAAGTGTAATATGGAGTCTGCTTTTATTCCCCTCAGAAATTTGACCAGAGTAGAGAAGACAAAGCCACAACTTACAGAAGCTGTGTGCTAACAGCAAGTCCAACATATCCAAGATGACTTTACTGTGCAGCAAAACTGACATCTGTATATTGGATCCAACACCATCACAACTCCTTAGACTTGCCAGGCTCAACCTGCAAACCCAGACCACACTGGATTTAGCAGCTACATGCTCACTTGCAATAAAGCAGAAGCACTGAGCTCACTGTACAAATGCTGCACTGATTAGAAATGGGAGAATCCTATGCCATATTAATAAAGACATGAAAGCCAATGGGCGCAGGTGGGATTAAAGCAGATTCACACTTCACCAGAGCAAATTTCCACCCTGTTTGTTAAATAATTCAGGAAGTAGAAGCTCTATCCTGCTTGCTCTTTAGCTTTCATCTCACATTATTTCATCTGAATTTAAAGTTCTTGAACATTCTTTAATCAAGTACCAAACATAAGTATTTACTAGATCCAGTGGCAATGGGGATCACAAATAATACTCCTAAGGAAGTCACTGAGATAAAGTGAACACCATTTATCAGGGCTCCCCAAATTTAAATATATTCTTACAAATATGAATGCATATCATCCTCACAAAAGGGAGAAATCAGAGCGCATTTCATTGAAGTAGTGTGACTAGAGACACTCTGTCTCTACTGAAAACAAAAAGCTATACAAGTATACTTCGAAACAGTAAAAAACATTAATTCTTTACACAGAAATTCTGAGTTTATCCCCTAGAATGATACTCTTGCTTGAACACTGACAGCATGCAATAGCCCAGTCTCCTGTTAAAACGTTCATCACACATAGTTGTGCCCAAACCAAATAATGAAGAGTACCACACTTTCTCCTATATTGATACTCAACATTATGAGTCCCAGATGACTTTTAAGCAACAGGTTTATGACCCTTCACTACTCTACCTGCTAGGTAATCTGGTACTTCAGATCTTCAGATTTCTTTGCTTCAGAAGTCTCCACCAAATTATACCCATGTTGCCATTATGCTGCCAGACAACGTTACTCACTTGGACTTCACTGCTGTCTGAACGTGCAAAACTTAGCCTGGGCCTGAGAATCTTTTTTTTGCACTTATTTTATTCATTCTTTTCCCACCAGGCAATAGAACGGGTAATAACTATAGCTGTATCAGCTAAAAGTAAGGAGCAATTTAGTACCAGTAGCAAATCAACATTTAAATTATTTCAGGAGTTGTAAAATTTGTAATAATGTTAAAATGTGTATTATAATAAAATGTAAAATGTAAAGTGTATCATATAATAAAATGTGCAGTTACTCTAATTCATAAACTCTATCATTTAGATTAGCATATTTGCCTATGCAGGGTATCTGCTATACTGAGTTGGCTTTTTATGAAACTATTATAATATCAACCATAAAGTGTGTGGATAGCACAGAAATGTGACAGATCAATAAAAGAAGAATTTACTTCTATGTATACGAAAATATGTAATTGTTATACTTATGCTAAATAACATGTGTACATACATAAACACATACATTTCATACACATAATTATGAACACATATCCACATTACAAATAAACTAAAATGGTCATTTTTTTCTCACCTGATAATTACTACTGCTGAAAATTAAGAGACCTGCACATAATAAAAGAGCATCTGAATGCAGAACAGAAAACCCTTCTCTGTCTCATGAATATTTTGCCACTTATGCAATGAAATCTCAAGTTTAATTTAAATTACTGTCAGTTTAGATTGAACACAACATCTTATACTGGAAATGAATGACAACACTGGTAATGCCCTCATGATATCTTAGCCCTCATTTGGCAATGTTTCTTAAAAAACAAATCTTGTACACCTGCATATAGCATATCAGCCACACGGATCTTGTCCTAGTGATAAAAGTTGGCAGCACTATGAAACCTTTATTTTATTTTTCTGCTTATCCAACATAAAACCAATAAGAGACATTATAATGTCACTTCTCCATTATTTTCCTCAACAACAGACACATTTGGAAAGTCTCCAATTTTAAAGTTGTGATCTTTGCAATATTCCTTTAAAATAATTGGACTGGGCTATACACAATTTTAAAATAAATTAAACTTACAAGGAGTGTCAGTACCCTGGAAGAACAGCTGCTTCAATTGGCTTTTAAGCCTCCTATGGAATTTATTGCAAAAATCTAGCAATTTGAGAAAATTAGAAATGTAAGAAATAGATGGTTACAAAAAATCATTTTAGTAATAATTGGTAATCAACTGACAGAATTCATAATTTAAACTCCCACACTGTAAAGTGCATGGCACAGTTTTAGACAGCTAGAAGAGAACGATGAGATTTCTTAACATACTGTGTTAACCATTTATTAACAAGAACTGCAAAAAACCCTCTTATAATTATTTATTAACATAATTTCAGATTTGCAGAGCTTTACTTATGTGCTACCAAATGTACTCAATCTTTCAGAGAATTTAAAGATAAAACAAACTTATATTATTTATATAAAATATAAAAAATATTTATATATATATAAACAGAAGCACTTAAAAGTCCAACTGATTTACATAAGATCTTGGTTTTCATTATTCAGAACCTTACAGGACTCAGATTACCAAGTTGAATCTAAAAATTAATATTTAGTTCTCTAAGGATGTGAATCTTTTGTGTTTAAATCACCTGTGAATAAGGGATATATATATTACTTCATTTAGGCACAGATAGCCTTTTTAAAATATAACTTCCTTGTGCCCAAATGCAATACCTTAGTGCAACCTCCATTTATCACTGAATGTACATACACAGATATATGTGTATATAGAAGAGGGTCATTTGTAAAAACATTTTAAAACTTTGCCATAGATGTGCTTTTCCAGTCAATAGCTGATAATATACAAGAAGCATTATGAATGATTTTAAAGCCTACGCTAGAAACGACTGTACAGATTCATACTTTATGCACTAATCTGTCCCTGGTATTTCAAAGCTGATGGTCTTGGTGCTTCAAACATTTTAGGAAGATGGCTGATATGCATTTGTACCAGTTTACAACAAAAATGCCAAAGTCCATTAAATTTACTTAGTTATAAAAATGACAGATCTAAAAAGTTACAAAACAATTCTATCCTATGTCAGAAAAGGCAGAAATTTTCTTGATAATAAAACTTGTTTCAAGACATACAGTGTATGCTATCCAAAGAGAGGATTTTAACTTCAGTGGCACTCCTTAATTAAACACGCCTTTTCCACACCACATTTTTTCCACTAAACTGAATTAAATAAATTTATTAAGAAACAATTTAATATAATTTCAATTAGCTGAATTAATGGATTAATTAAACAATGGTTTAAAATGGTGGAGCAATGACTTACAAAGTTTACTCTGGAACTCTATAAAGATGGTACTTTCTTCTTCAAAATCTGCCTTTTGCACCTTTTATTTCCACAGCATGGTCATGAAACAAACATCTGCGAGGGCCTGAAATACCTCTCTGCCGAAGGTCACTGCCTACAGAGCGAGCAGCTGTGAGCATCCATCTGGGTAACTGCTGGCTGTTTGGCACAGACAACCATTACATCATCAGGGACATCGGAGTGATACTAAAAAGTTTATGAAAATTTGGCTTTGTATTTCTAAAATTTCATTAGGTAACTGTTTTGTGTATGGGGCTATATTTAAGGAAGCAACATCTTTGAAACAGATTTTCTTTTGGGTAGACAAAACGCCTTATACGCCACCAATTACTCTGCCTGATGAGATCACATTTTACTATGGTACTCTAGTACCAAAAACCTTCACCAGACTTTGCATAAGCACTTTTTTCCCCCTTTTAAAGTACACATAAACCAGGGAAGTTTTGTTATTTTTTCAGAAAAAAACCAACGCTTATGTTGAATATTTGATATGCAAACCCCCCCATACATGAATAACTTGGTTCTTTTGTGTACCTCCATTGACTTTAATTAACAAGGCATAATAATGGTCACTTGAGAGTAGTTGGGTACATAATTCCAGTGTTGGTAGGGTAAGTTCATCACAATACAAAGACAGGAACTGAATTCATGGAAAACATCCATCACATTCAGTGGCACTCAGAAAGTGTTTCCACTATCACAGATTTTGTGTCTCCCCAACTACCCTGGAAAACATGCACACTATACACATCCTGCTACAAACTGACAGGTTACAGTCGTGATGCCTCACGCAATTATTCAGTGTTGTGCCTGAAATAATGCTTTCTGTCCTTAATGTCAATGATCATGGTTGGGGACCTGAAGAAGACATTGGTCTTTGCTCTTCCCACTCAGGTGAAGTTTACACAGTATGGCCCCAAAATATCAGAGCTAGAGCTAAGTGATCTGGTGGCTCCAAGCGACACCATAAACAAGCAGAGTAGATGCAATTTCAAACCAGAACCATAAGCAATTTCTGTTACACATTGTTATGAATCTCTAATCATCTTTACTGATGTCAGTTACATTTATTTACCTGGGCAGTACCAACTCAAGAACCTCTGACATTTTAGGCGAGTTGCTGAGGTAAATAATTCTTATCTTAATCAAGTAGGACATTGCCTTGAACGCGTTCAAGTTGTAGCGCTCCTGTGGTACACATCTGCCCTTATCACTTGGCTAAAATAAAAAGACTGGAGAAAGATTATGGCATTTTACAAACAACATGAAAAAGTTTTTGCTTTCATCGCAATACAGAGCAACTACAATTTTGGATCATTCTCAGCTGCAGCAAGGATGCAGTGCTCACGTCCAGACCAATGCTCAGAAAGGAGCTGCTTTCAGATTATTAATAGAAGATAAATTTTTGTTTTCTCCTTTTTTTTTTTTAACTTACAATTTCTCACACCTCATTTTATTACTGGAAGTGATGCCCCGTCTCCCTCTGAAATCACCTGGTGTCATGGTTTAGGAACGGCACTCCCTAATTTAATACCCTCTCCACTGAGACTCTCCCAAACTGGATGCCAGGAGCTCCCTCTCCCCCACCCTCTGGTGGGAAACACAAAAGGCAGAGGTCACCTGCTGAGACAGGAACAATTTACTGGAAAAAGAGAGTAATTTACATGCAAAATACTCACCAAGCTGAGACAATGAACAATGGCATGATGTAAGATGGTACTGAATAACACAATGTCTTGGTCACACCCACATGGCTCCAGGTTCCACCCCCTCACAGACGCTGCGAAAAATTAATCCTGTCCTTGACCGAAACTCAGACACCTGTTTAAAATCCTTTGCTTAGAGGTAAGTAGGTTTTGAAATGCTTCATAAAATATGAAATTCAAAGAACTCATGCCTCCAAATGGCACATAGACAGACTAGCTGTAGGCTAGTGGATGTCACTGAGATTTTGTTTAAGCGAAAAAAAAGTATGCTTATCTATAGAAGATTATTATGAAAGAAAAATGTACTGTTACTAGTCCAAGTCTCTGCAGCTGCTAATATTAAATAAAGTTAAAAATCTAACATTCCTAATTATAATGACAAATACGAACTACTTTTGAATATCGCATTTGACAAAACTTTAGGTGCTCCTTGCTGCTTTTAGCAGCTGCTCTAGCTACAGCTTTTATCTGTACTTTTAAAGTCCCCTTTCCAAGTATTCAGGGAAAAGCAGAGGCTTCCATTACAATTTGGTTTAAGACAAATTGCTGATGACTAGAAGATAAGCAGTATGTCACAACTGTTAGACCTTTATGCATAGAAAACATAATTTTTCAAATATTAAATGCAGTATTTAATTAACAAATTTAGATAAGCCCAAGCTGTGGAATGTACTTCAATAATGCTAGAGATCACTATACTGATAGTGTTGCATTACCATCAGAGTTAATATATTCACAGCATGCAAATCTCTGATACTCCTTTGGAATAAAGTGGTTTGCAGAGATTTTATTTTTCCTTCTCTCTCCAAATATAAAGGTTATATTTTTAATTTTTACTGAAAGCACTGTAAAACTGTCTTTGCTGATTTTCTACAAAAACCTATAAAATGTTTATGTTTATAAAACATAAAATATTATAAGGCCACTAGAAATAAGGAAGCCAATTCTTACTGAGATTCCCATTCTGATCTCCCACTGACGCTAAAATCAAATCAGGAGTATCAAGACATCTTTGAGAATGAGTAGATCAAATTTATGTATTACAGTTTCACAACTCTATTTCTTTACTATCATCATGTAGGCCACTGTCCAGATTGGGTTTTTCATTTGTTTGGTTTTGCAATAGGTGCAACAATGTACACTTCATATTCTCACAGAATTGCAACATCATCTGTACACAGAACAAAAGCACATGCTTGTGTGCCAGAGTGTTAATGAGATACAGAAAGCACAGACCATCTCAAACTGAAAAATTTATTTTTACTTAAAAAAAAAAATGAAGTAACCTTTATTTACCGTAAATAAAGTAAAGTATTCCATTGGGGTTGGGAGGGGAAGGTGCAGAAGAGGAAAATCACATAGCAAAAATACCTAAATATTAAGTGTTAGTTTATAACCTTTCAATATTTGTATCTTTGTTAATGATCGTTTCATTACACTGGGTGGCTGTCTCCCCTAGTTGTCCTACTCTCTGAAAGAAGTGACATGACTACAAAAAGATCAAGAGAGAAAAGACAGAAAGCAAGTATGCAATCAATTGCACAAAACTGCAGGGCCAATATTCAAAATAAAACTGCTGAAGTATCCCAGCTGACATCTTTATAAAACCAAGAACTAAACCCTCACTCATTATCCTTGAAAGTAAAGAATGAAGCCCCAATTAAAAGTCCTACACAGGTAGCAACTACAAGTTAACACTTTTCTTTGCCATTCTCTCCCCTTCGGAACTCATTAATGCACTGCTGTTACTCCTCTCCTGCCGATCATCTTTTCTTATCACAGCATCCAAAATAACTGCCTTATCTGCAATATCCTTTTTTTCTTTCTTTCTTCTTCTGACCATTTTTAAAAATAATTCTACAGTGTACTAGATTTTACTATGAGTAGCACTGACTCACTTCTAAGTGTCTTATGAAGAACATACTTATTTCCTCACTGGAGTTTTTACATAGTCCAGATTACAAATTACAACTGCATTATTCTGCCTGGTTTGTTTTTTCTTGTTGAGTATCAGACCTAATCATTCTTTGGATAAGTTAAATCACTCTAAAGGCTCCAGGAACTATACTGCTTAGCCATAAAACTGTATAAATGACAAAAACTGCATGAAAAGGTCCATACACCATAGCTTTTTTAATATGGTGTATCAAAAATTATATTGCAACAGCACATAAATCTTTAAAGAAGATTTACGCTACTGAAAGACCAAACACTGAAGAATTTCTTCTCCTAAGAAGGTTAGCCATAAACTGCTTAGTGTCTCCTTTGGTAGTTTCTAAAGTCCTTCTGTGTTTTAAAACAGAAAGCTTTTAGCTTTTTCCATTATATAAACTGCATCAATAAACATTTTTGCTAATGAGCAGGAGATTAAACATCAATTATTGTAAATAATCATTTTTAAATTTTTCCATTTTCTTTCAGGTTTGTGCAATCTAACAGCAATTTTCCACCAACTCAGCTATTGTGATAAATTATTGAAGATTCAAAGAGAAGAGAAAGTTTCTAAACCATTACAATTAATGCTGAAGTCGGTAAAATTACAGCACTTTATACCACTTTAAATCTGATACAGGTGTTTTAAGTGTTTGTCTGCAATTTTGTATTTCTTTGGAGTATTTTTTTTAATTGAAAGTGAATAGAGTAAAACTGTTCAGGCTGTCATAGTTTTTTTACATGGCTGGAATTTGCAATTCAGCAACTAAACTACAACTAGTAGATTATTAAGAGTATATTAAAAGAGGAAATCGAGATCGGATATTTTTATGACATGCTTCCTATTAGCACTTATTTCTCTCTTTTAGCTAAAAAAAAAAATTATTTATAAACCAAATAATTACCACACTTATACATACCAACATTAATATCTATCACAGACATTCTACTCATGAATTGTTTCTATCTTTTGGGTTTCAGTTCCACAACAGATGAACAATCCCTGACTCATTACTCTTCTGTGGCATTAGATATTACAGACTCTTTTGATTGAGATGTTATGATCACAGTTGAACAATACTTAGTACATAAATACAAAATCCACCATGTTTTTTCCCAAAAAGATAATTGGAGAAAAAGGAAATGCAGAAAGAGGGACGGAAAAGGGAATGAAACACTGCAGTTATTTCTCAATATAAACTGGCAAATGCTGAAAGTACCACTGAGATTTCAGATACACTATTAGAATCTAACAAAGCTATAAATTTTGAACAATTAGAAAGAATGCCAGTTTAAAAAGCATGATTTTGATTGCATAACAAATGTAATTGTAAGCTTGGGTCTTGAAAACACACAATATTGCTCTTTCACACAAGTAAACATTTTCTGTATGTTATTACTCGTAGTTAGTTTCTCAGTAAGATGAGTCCCTGAATGCACATTTGTATACTTTTGTATTTTCCTACAAAAAGCAACTCTTATTTTCTGCCTTTTTCAGTTCTACTCTCCTCTAAAAAAATGTCAATTTGTTTTAACTTACACTATCTGCAGCACTTCTCTGAGCTGGATGGAAGTGGATGAAAAAAACCCACACAGGCACTGCTATCAGCTGAGACACAGCAGACATTTTACTTGAGCTCTGCTGTGCTGGTAGTTTCCAACTCCATGCTGAACACCAGCTGTTGGCTTTGAAAACAATTCTCCGCTTCACTTCAGTGTAAAATCAAACTGATTACATCAAAGATTTTTCAAAGGTGTATCTACCCTGTCACATGTTTTCACCCTTGGCAACAATCTCTGGTAGTAGAACCAAGGAACTTCCCAGGCCAGGGTGGCTCACACACACACTGCTCGCCAAAGGACCTTCCTGACATGATTACTGGTCCCAACTGGGAGCCTTCTATGGCCCAAGACATAATTTTGTGCTTTTCAATGTAATGTACCTTTGCAAAGCACTGCGAAGACTATGGTGCAACTTGTGGTGCCACATTTATGACACAGTCCTGAAGACTTCTATTGCATGCCATATGGGTAGGCAGCAAAATCTTAGAACAAAAGATGTTTACTTGGATAAGACTGAAAGACCAGAACATAGAAACAAACTGGTGAATTTGAGAGTAAAGAAGCACAATTTCATCCCAATAATTTCTCAGTTAAAAAAAAAAAAAAAAAATCCCAGAATTGATCACAAGATTTATCTATTTTTTGTTCCCTACAAATGACTATTGTTAGGCTGTTTCTTACTAAAATACATATATTAATACTGCAAACCCTATTCTTTGTCTATCCTTACACTGTATGAACTTAAATGCCTTCAAATTTCTATCATTAATCACATATGAAACAGCTCAAAGGACGTATCATCTCATAAAGCAACAAGATATTCACAGTATGTCTTCTGTAAGTTAAGCTCCTAACACATGCAAACAGTATTGCAAACTATAATTTAAGAATAATCTAACAATTTTTAGGAAAGATTGTGCACTCTAGTTTGCTCGAGCTGAGGTAAGGTAAGAATTATCAATGTGTAATATATTTAATTAAAGTAAAATTGGCTTGGAAATTATATGTAATTTAATGTATTTTGTAAAACATTTTATTCATTAATTCTTAACTGCCTCTTTACTCTATCACCTTCCCAAACTGATTTGGGAAAAAAGTATCACAGAAACCTGTCTCTTGATTTTTCTTGCTTAAACAATACTTGTAGCAGTGCAATTACTGCATTTGGTGTGTACTTTAAAACAGTAACCAGAAAAAAGCACAACAATCCTGAGAGAAAATTGCTTCACCTCCCTTATGCTTCCTTTTTCATTGACCATGTCCTGTGACAAAGGTGCTGTAACCTCCTTTGTAGCAGAAAACTCGAAGACACAGTGATTTTTTTTTTTTTTTAAACACTCTTCTTCAGTCCCAGGTATCTTCAGCCTTTCATTGCTAATAAATATGTGTTCCCTTTTTAGAAAGAATTCTTTCCTGCTACTGTCAAACCACCTTTGTCCTGAAGCCTTCTGCCCCACCACTTTTCTTCCTTCCCCTTCCCTCTGCCTCTTTTCTATTTTTAATCCACCCTAACTGCACCCAAAAATGAGTTAAACTCAAAGTAAATCACAGTAGATAACCAAGTCATTACTATTGTATATAAACATGTAAACCCCCTACAGTCTTATGGTAAGTATAAAGCCCAAGCTCCAAGCAGTTGATTCTTACTAAATGCCACACAGTTCTCAGATCTTTGGAGAAAGGCAGGGATAAAGGAATAGAGACATGCATTTGTGCCTCCAGCTAGTTTCAACTAGATTATCTTTCAATATTTCATATATTTTATGTGTTAAGTACAGTGCTAAATGTAAGTCCACAAATATCTCTGTCTCTATGTCACACACCCCAAAAAGATAAATAAATAAGTCCCTTCCCTTGGTATTGTTTGCCAGCAGCTCCTCTTTCCTTTAGACAAACTACAAGATTTTCCTTCTCTCTATAGTGCTTGCTAGCCACATTCTGCTTTTTCATGTTCTGATGTCTTAACACTGCAAAGACATCATTAGGTACCTTGAGAAAATAATGTACATTCAGGTAATGTTCCTTATATACCTTACACTGGACAATAACACAGACATATTTCATGCATAAATCAATAGCACAATACAATCACTTTAGACAGACATAAAAGAGGTTTTCTGTAATGCTGACCTGTGCCATGGGAAGAAAGAAAGGAGGGCACAAGTCAAGACGAGTGCAGGTCACTCATTAATTTAAGCAGAGAAAATCCAAAAGTCTGGCTACCTTTGAAGTCACATCTATAAAAATCAGCAATATCAAACTTAGTTCCTGTGCTCTCAACAGTAATTCACACCTTTCAAAAAGAGGACTTTTCTTAACAGAAAATATATCTTTCAAACACCGAAACTGGGAAAGAACAGTTATTGGTCCACTCAGCTTTTCAGTATGACGGTCTCTCTTTGCAAAGCTTGCCCCACATCTGGATTTATACCTCTATTACTTTAATTGGATCAGCCAGAAAAAAAAAGGTACTGAAGGGGTATTGTTCAATTTCTGTTAAGCATCTTTTCAGAGTATTTATTATATCATCAACATACAAATAAGAATCCTATGAGAATTCAAAGGAGGGGAAAAAAACCTAAAAAACAAAAAATCACTTTTTGAAAATTACTAGTAATGTTTAAGAGCTTCAAAAAGGTGAACAAGATTAATATTTTTCATGTTGGGCAGGTCTCTGAAGTGTTTTCCTTCTTCACTGTGACTGAGTGTGTAGCTTTCCTAACAAAGACACGTCAGTATATAACAAACACCTCTTGCTCCAGTCTCATCACTCTTCTGCTCCCTGACTTTTGTATAGGAAAGACCAAAGATGACGGAACTTTCAGCTCTGAAGTCAGTCTTGTTATTGAATTCACTAACAGCAGGAGAAAAATAGAAGCAAATTTCCTCAAGAAGGTAAATTCACTTTACGATGCTTTTATTTCTGGCTTTACAGTGTTCTGGAGCAGACCCCACCAAGGCACACACGACCTCATGTGTGCAACGCACTCAAGTCTTCACCCTGAAAAATCAGGAAGCAAAGCCACTACACCTGAGCTTTACCAAAAGATAATCTTGCCTTCTTCCTACCCTACTTCTTCTTGCAGACGTTTGTCTAACAGAACGTTACATAATAAGTCACAGCTAAGAATTTGTATTTAGAGCTGAATTAATAATCCATGTGGGCAAAAAAAAAATTGGCATGCAATTTCTTCCAAATTTAGTTTATTTTTTTCAATATCTTTGAGTACACTTTATTAAGGTACTAAGGCTACAGCAGATGAACAAGAATAACAGGAATAACTCATGAAGAAGAAAATGATCTTGGAAATATCACTGGGCCTTAGACCTGTCTTCTTTTTACCTACATTTTGTACAGCAATAGCTGGCACTTGAGACTAAGTCACAGCAATGCCAAATTACTCTGTGATATGAAGGATTACACTTTTTGCCAAAATTGGTATCATATAGTCAGATTTTGATTTGAAAAAATGGTGGGGAAATAAACTTTTGTAAACTGTGAGAAACACTTCTTTCCTTGCAGACTCTTCTAAGACCTTAGAGTAAGCAGGTCACAGCATGCCTTGCAGAGCTCATACTTACTGGTTTATATCTGACTTTGTGTATTTGTGTATAAATATCCACTGAGATGAGTCACTGTGAAAGGCAGATAATGTGCTCAGAATTCGGAACTAGTGTTACCTTTTTTAACTTGTTTGCAACTGTTTGGATGAGATTGATTTTTTGTCAATTTTTCATCGTCTTTCTTGAAGAGTATCTAAAGGAACCTGAGGAAGAAAATCTCTGTAACTGTGGATTAAAGGATTGACCGTTATGAACACACCTCACAGTAATGCAAGTTCCTTGTGGATCTCTTCATGATGTGGATCCTTGTGGGTCCCTTCGTCCCTTCCAACTCAGGATGTTCTATGACTATGATTCCTTCCCACCGCAGGAATGGACTTCGCTTAGCTATATCTACTGACTGCAACGACCAAGTCATACCACAAACTCAAGGACATTTCTCACATTGCCAGGACAATGAGAAGTTCATTCAACTACTTGCAGTAGTAACTGGAGCAAAGCAAGTACAGTTGGAACAAACTGGTAAAACTCGCTATATTCCTGTTCATATGGTTTCCCTAGAAACTGCTACAGTTGATGAGGAGAATGAGTTAAGATTTTTTTTCTCTCAACAAAAATCCCATCATCATTATAGTTTCACACTTATTTTCTTTAATGTTGTTGTCTCACTGGAAAGAAGGTAAGACAAGAAAACAGGGAATCATCCAAAACCAAGAGTGAATGATATCGTCAAATACTAATGTAGTGAATATTTGATGTTACTAACGATATTTAAGGGACTGTATTTTCTTCTAAATTCAGTGGTAATAGTGTTTCACCTAAGTTACCTTTGGTGAGTAACATCTAGCAACATTTAACTTGACTTCTTCATGGTTTTCATATTCTGACATTCCAAAGCTTCCAATATAAGACAATGACTAAGGAAAATATAAAATACGCAGATCCATCTTCCTTTCTTACTATAATAAGAAAAAAAAAAGCCTTAAAGTATTAAACCAAGTTTTATTTCATAAAAACACTGAGTTTTCAATTATTGTGTCTGACTGTATTCTTTCCACCTGGAAAGTTTTGCTATTGTATTGCTTAACATGTTAGAAAACAAACAAAAAATATGAATCATTGTTTCAGTATCAAGTAGCAACTATCTTTCAATCCTTGCTAACACACAGGAAATGAATTCATTCTTAACTGAAAGCACTGTCTTATTCCACTGGGGCTGTTTGTCAGTTCCTCCAGGGTGACACTAAATCAAGTTGCAAAGCACTGTAATATAAATCTCAGCCTAATTTACTTGTCACTGTGTTGTGACACTTGGTTAAAAATGCTTTTTAATTGCAAAGATAAATTATACATTAACAATTCTTAGTGGCAGTTTCAATACTACACCAGATTATTTCACTCCAGAGAAAGGAGCTGAACAATACACTACCACAAGCTATGACAGAATACTTTTAAATTGTCGGGTTGTTCAGATTGATGGTGTTGGCAGTGTTGTGATGATGAGTTTTGTCCCCCACAAAAACAAAAGACATAATCAGTCTTTTATATTCAGTAACTCATAAAGAAAAAGTACTCTCATTTCTTGAACCTTTCAGATCTCTCTAGCTTCTTACTTGCAAATTATTAGTCAGACTCCCTATAGTAATATGAACTTGTTCTCAGTCATGCTGAAAAATAAGCCTCTCTTCTATGATCTAGGACAGGGAAATGGTTGAAAATAGCACATACCACGCTCAAAAAAAAAGAAGGAAGTTGTTGAGTAATTGTTAGTGATTTTGAGTATCTCCACCTTTGTAATTCTCTCTATACAAACTAGGTTTTGTCTGTTGGAAGCCGAACTGGATCCGGCACCCCCTGCAGCTAGTAGCCAGTAAGCAAGGACCAATGCTCAATGCCCTACAGTAAAATTCCACACTGGAATTACTAGTATTAGACCACAACAAAGCACTTTGCAGAATTTAAAAGTCAGCCCTATGGCTCACCTGTGTATATTGCATTTTGCGTATGCTATTCCTCAGTTACACATTTCTCATAGCTCACCAGTGTACTAGTGTGCCTGTTACAGACTGCTATAGCATAGGTTGCTCTAACAGATGTTTCTGTGTTCCCCACAATCACAGAATCACAGAGTAGATAAGGCTGGAAAAGACTACAGTGGGTAATCTAGTCCAACCTCCCTACTCAAGCAGGGTCGTCCTAGACCACATTGCATAGGATTGCATCCAGATGGTTTTTGAATATCTCCAGTGAGGGAGACTCTACAACCTCTTAGAGCAATCTGTTCCAGTGCTCAGTCACCTGCACAGTAAAGAATTTCTTCCTCATATTCAGGTAGAGTTTCCTGTATATCAGTTTCTGCCCACTGCCTCTTGTCCTATTGCTTGGCACCCTTAGAAGAGCCTGGCTCCATCCTCTTGACACCCTCCCTTCAGATGAGGTCCCCTCTCAGTCACCCCTTCTCGAGGCTGAACAGGCCCAGCTCCCTTAGTCTTTCCTCAAAGGAGAGATGCTCCAGTCCCTTTATCAACTTTGTTGCTCTCCCCTTGGACCTGCTCCAGGAGCTCCGTATCCCTCTTGTTTGTCCTGAAGAGCCCAGAACTTGACACAGCACTCCAGATGTGGCCTCACTAGGGCTGAGTAGAAGGGCAGGATCATCTCCCTCAGCCTGCTGGCAATGCTCTTCCTAATGCACCCCAGGATACCATCAGCCTTCTTGGCCACAAGGGTACACTGCTGGCTCTTGGGCAGATGGTTATCCACCATAATCCCCGGGTCCTTCTCTGCAGAGCTGATTTCCAGCAGGTCAGACCCCAGGCTGTCCTGGTGCCTTGGGTTATTCCTCCCCAGGTGCAAGACCCTGCATTTGCCTCTGTTGAATTTCAGATGATTCTTCTGCTACTCTGCAACCCAGGCCTCGACACAAACAGAAATGTGCCAACCACAACTCACAACATATGAGCTAAAGATATTGTGTCAGGAAGGCATCACACTGATGTATTACACAGCTTATACAAACATGATGCTATCAATGAATACAGATTAAATCACACATTCATTTTAACACTACAGAAGAAAGGTTTTGGGGTGGGTATTTTTTTTTTGTTCCAATCTTCTGATTCCACTGAGATGACGGTCACCTCAATTTTGGTTGTCTCAGCCCCCAAGGGTAAAGCAAACAGAGTCAAGAGAGCTCATCCAGAAGGAGAGATAGTCAAGAGGCAGATGTGCCCCCTCTTTCACCTGGGATCTTGTCCTTTTGTCAGACAACCGATTTTGAAGATAACTCCCACACCCTGGTCTGCACTGCCTGCTGTAAGGTGCTCACCAGGTGTTTCTTTCCCAGGCCACAGAAGCTGCCTCACCCTGTTGGATTGGCAAAGACAAAACTAACCCTTTCCTGGATCTCCACGGTGCCCTCTGCGTTTCCCATTAGCAGGGTAGGGTGGCCGCAAGGCCTCTGCTGGCACGGCATGCTCATGCTTTTGCCATGCCCGTGCCTTTGCTGTTATCACAGCCCCTAGGCTGTACATCATCCTCACAGCAACAGGCACTATGATACTGTCTGCACAGCAAGTCCTCATAATTAGTTGATAATGAGCCTAACAAAAGGCCAGGGCTGGGCCCTGCACTGTTAGCACAAACGCCTGTTCAAATGAGGCACATTTATTAGCAAAGACAACTTTGTATTTTCTGAGTACAAAAATGCTTCAACCCTCACAGCATACAAGGATACCAATCTTCAGGATCGACTGCCTCGGGAGCCCGAGCCTGGCTGGTAGTGCAATGCCCACACTGTAAGGAAGCCTCTGCAGCCACTGCGGAATTTATGTTGTAGTGCTGTCATTGCTTCCCCTTTCCACACAAACCAGAAACAGCCATCTTTGGAGGCCTTAGAGGGTCTAAGAGACCTGAAACTTGTATGAGGTATACTTTCATATAATACAGGTGGAAACATTTTAATTAGGTAGTTCTGCCAGAATGACACTGTGACCTTCAAAAATCACGCGTGCATACCAAGTTGAATCTTTTATCATAAAAACACAGACTATTTCTTATAAATTAATTCCTTTTCTGACTTTTCTTAATGTCAGTGAATAGATTTAAAAATCAGGAGGCAGATTTCCTGTAATAATTAGGTATTTAAACAGCATGTAGGAGCTTAGAAGACTTCTTAAAAAAGTACATAACTATCAATGAAATATGCAAGTACTGACATCTAATTCACTAACTGTGTCCTGAAACACAGTTAGTTGGTATTAGGTTGTAAATTATTGTTCCTGGTACACATAGTAAATCTGCTTATTAAAATTCCCTTTCTGAATATTTATGCAAAGTCTGCAACCCCCTACGCATACAAGACCTGTATTATCACACAGAGTAACTTGGCAGTTTCAAAGAAATCTAATATAATTAAATCAAGCCAAAGAAGAAATGAAAGAAAGCACAACCATGCAAGGGGCTGACAATCTGAACTTCCACAAAACTGCATTAGAAGCATCCAGTATATTGCAATACAAAGTTCCAAAACACTAATTTAGAAAGTCTTTAAAAAATACAACTCATTTGTATTTTGAATTATGTTGTCCAACTCAATTTTTTAATATGAAATAGATTAGCCTTTTAGAATTTCTGTGGTATCTCCACTTTTTGGACTATATTTTGAGTGTGTCTTCAATAAAACTTAGATTTTGTAGGGTAGAAACAACAAGGAAACCCCCAAGACACTGACTCTTGCTGCTTACAATCTCAAAAACTGCTTAATCTACTTCATAAACTAGTCAAACACAGTCTTCAAGGATTCTTCACCCATTTATCACTGCTCTGACAGACAGACTATTTCTGCATGATTTTTATATTTAATGACCCCCTTTACATTTCCAACTTAAGGTGTTCCTGAGCAATTTATAATTTCTTGGAGTCTGCAGTTGCGCTGGATGTTTGCAGGTGGGTTGTGGTTTTTTGCTATTTTTTTTTTTTTTTTTCAAGACTAAAAAACACAAAAGGATTTTTTAATCTCCTCTCATATGCTCCATCTACCCTCAACTGGTCACCCACCCAGAAGGTGCCTCTATACATGTGTTTAAATTCATCATTTGGGAACACAGTACTCTCAGCGATAGGTGGAGTTCCGGTAGTACTTCCATGACTCTTCCCCTATAAAATTAGTTACACAACCCTTTTTCCTGCTGAATCACATTAGCAGATTGCAATTATTTAATGATTATGAGACTAGGTTTGTTCTTTTTTCAACTGCCACTTCCAGGCAATGACCTCTTTTTTGAAAGAAATTCTTAAGCTTTAGATAAAACACCTTATGTATCTTTGTAGAGCAGGATTTCAATTCCTAGCCCCTCACTTCTCAAGAAAATTAAGTTCTTCATAGTGATGAACCATCACAATTTTTGTAATGAGATTTTTAGTATGATACATTTCTAGTGGTTTATCAGTACCATGAATAGAAAATGTGTTCAAGTAATTTTCAGAGGTGCATCCATATTATCCATTTTGTAAACATTTATGATTACAATGTACAGATGCTACAGAGCTTGTGCTGTGTGACTACAGGAAAAAAACGTGGAAAACTAAAAGAGTATAAGTAGAATACATAGTATTTGAAGAAATCAGATGTCTCCCTCCCCACAATAATTCTGAGGTCAACAACAGAAGTTGCACTATAATCAGAATAAGCTACAGATGAGCTCTATACTCAAGTCAAAGTCTCTAATACCAATTTGACAGTATCAAGGGCACTTCAGAATGGCCACAAATCAGTATCAATAATGGCTTTGTAAATGTGCGTAACGAAACAGATACAAAAAAATTTAACTGTAAATGGGAGCTTTCAAAGTGTTTTCCAAGAAGCTGATTTTTTTATCCTTTGGGGAAAGTTTTATGTTGATGTTGTAGAAAATAGAAAATTTACAGCACTTTTTTCTTAACAATTGTTTTCAACTGAAGTATTTTAGATCACCAAGCAACCTGAAATATTTTGCCTGAAGTCACAACTATTGCCAGATACCACAAACCATTAGCTGATACTTTAAACTCACGTTTTGAATTCTCCCTATTTTGAATGAAAAAGTATCATTTTTTCCAATACAAAATATGCGAAAATTTTAAGTACATTATTAAGTATTGTTGACAAGCTGCTGCCACTTTCTTTTTCTCTTCCCCCCCCCAACCCTTTTTTTCTTTTAACTTTGGAGGCTTCATTTCTCAAGGGCATATGTAAAATTCTCTATACAGTAATTCTGGTGTTCTAGTAAGAATTTAGTAAGAATTTATAACACAGTTTTGCACCTTTACTTGAAAACATCTACTCCTGCATATATGTGGATATATTATTTACAAATACCATCTGACAGTTTTAACTTTGTCAATGCAGACCATGCAATTTTGGTAAAATACTGCAGTTAAACTGTTGCAACAGAATTCAATGTGAGAGAGGGGGGCAAAGAACACAGACAGATTATTTTATTTTCACACCTCAAGTGCCTAAATATGATTTTTATTCTAAAGTTCTCATCACATCCAGAATTCCCACTGAATAGGTTTCACTTGTTTAGTGCAAATTTGAAATTAGCAAGATTTTCCAGAGTTAACAGCCATTATTGTAGAGAAAGTTAATATTGGCCTCCACAAACCATACAGCCAATGCCTGATGGCTTTGAATGAGTGCTATGTGAGTTGTGATTTACAGTTCCCAAGAGCAAGAGAACTTCTCTATGTGGTTTTGGGTGCACTGATTCATAGGATCTACCACTAAAATAGGAGAGCTCTGTACAGACCCACATGATTCCAGAGAAAAGAAGGATCTTTCTACTCATGTTGCCGTGGGTAGGGTCAGGTCACAAGGATCCAAAGATCAACTCTATCTGAATTCCTGAGTGCTCTTCAGAGCCACCCAGCTTCTCCCAGCATTTTCCTCTGACAAGCGTCTCTTTACGACTCAGAGTGAGAAATGAAAAATTCCTCCACACCTGCTGTGAAAAGTCAAAGAGTAGAATGGGAAGGTGGGAAAACCTAAAGCTGTCTTGGCTCACACTAACGATGTCTGTGAAACCAGCATTTGTAATCTACTAGTGCACCAGCTCTGTCATATTGTATACTGCCAACTTAGGCACCATACAAGCTTCAAGGCCTGACTACTTCGAACACAGTGGCAACGACTCATCATGTACAAGGAACTATTAACAGGAAGTGTGCTGTTAGTGTTTGCCTAGCTTAGTAAAGTTTAATTTTAAAGTTTAGGACTGGCCTGACACATCAGTCTTCTAAATACTTCTCATCACAGCCATCTCTAATTCCTTAGCTGATAAATATATATATATATATTCAAACTCAGTTATACTAGTCTATTATTTGCCATATTTTACCCAATTTCCATGGTTTGCATTTTTACCTACCTGCAATTGTCATTGCATGAACACATTCTCTTCAGTTATTGCCCAGAATTACAAATCATACGTGCTAGGAAAAAGTAAAGTACACGCTACAGACAATGCAAAGCAGATAGTCAAAAACACAGAATGCCAAGAATTACTAGAAAGGTAATAAAGGAACATTACTGTGCTGTTGTGTAAGTCACTGTGTACCTATGCTTTGAAGGATGCACCATATTTTGGTTCTTCCAAATTTCATAAGCTATAGTAGCACTGCGTACAGATGATCATAAGCACACAACCTGCCTTCCTGAAAGGCAAGATTAAATAGATTGGGATTCTCCAGCGTACAAAGATAATGACTGAGGAGAAAACATGATAGATACTGAAAATCTCTAAAAATCATTAACAATATGGAAAATGAGAATGGTACAGGATTATTCACTATTGTAAAACTCATTTAAATTCCTATTTTCAGTTGCTAACAAACTAGAAAAAAAATCCATTCTCTATAAAGCACTCAATACAGCAAATTTCAGTACAATAAGATCAATCTCACCAACTGAGATGAATAAAGAGAACAGAGAAGTCCTCCCACTGCTGCATGGTAAACAAGGATCCAAAGCAAAAGTGGCTCTAAAAAGCAGAAATTCAGATCAGTTTTATGCAACAAAAAAATGCAAACATAACGCATAATGTCTGTAGAGGCCAGAGATAGCATATTTTTCTGATCAGGGTGGTCATGATCAGCCTATAATGGAACAGCATCATCGAGATTTGTTCATGTGCCTAATTTGTGTTGTCCTAAGTATCCTTCCTCATAATTTTAGAACATCCTGGAGACAATTAAAAGTAGGAAGAAGGGCAGCTGTAATAAGAGGGAACCAAGAACGACCAGGAGCAAGACAGAGACAGCATTTCCAAAGTCACTTCAGCTCACAGGGGAGATGATGATGGTTTTGGGGGCAAGGGGGGAAAGAGAGAGATAACAGTAGTACAGATGGAATTGAAGGGAAAATGGAGATGCCCTAGGGGAGAGAAGTAAAGAGAAAATTTTCCCATGATTCTGAGAAATATCATGGAAGCTCTGAAATTGGTAAAACACGTAAGGACTTGGAAGCATGGGGTAAGTTGAGTAGAGGAGACAAGGAGACCCTGAGCTGACAGGCACAGGAAACTGGGGAGAACAGGGAAGGAAAACAAAGAGTAGCAGGAAGGATGGGGACAAAAATCACATGTGCTTTCATAAAGCACCACAAATGTTTTATTTAAGCTGGAGGCATAGGTGGGATGAATCAGAGCTCTCTTATAAGAAATAAACTTAAACCCAGTCTTCCCACAGCTTCAGTTCTTGCAGAGAGAACAAAGGAAACCAAATGAGATGTAAATCCGAAAGAGAAGTAAAACACCAGGGTGTGCAAGCCCTCACACAGGACCATCGCAAAATTCATGACAAAGAAAGCATAATATCTAATATATTTTTTGTTACCTTGGAGTAAGGACCAGCAATGTTATGTTTCCTTCCTGGCCAAGTTTCTTTCCATTAAGTGTTCAGGTGGTTTGCTTTTTCTTTCCAAATCTCCCTTTCCAGTCCAAACACTACATATTTCAAATGGGCACAGAACCTTAAGTTTAGTTCTTAATTTGAAAATACAACAATTCTGTCTCATCCCTAAATGAACAGGGTTCACACCTATTAGTCTGATAATCAAATTTAGACAGGTTAATTAAATCTGCTTAAACACACCTCACCATTTAAGTTACAGTTGGAAAAAAACAGTCATATTTCTGAGTCACAGGAGTTAAATGAGTTCATTATTCAGGGTTTGAGTCAAATTCTCACTTGATGTATAACAGCACAGGTCTATTGAAGTCAACGGTTCTGCTACTGTCTGCGTGATCGGGGAACTGACTCATTATTCTGCCCTAACTGCTAAAACATGTAATTTGCATCCTCAAATTAAAGCACATTTTTCTGCTGTCAGTGATCAAACCACTACCACTCTCCAGCAGGTGAGGACCACACCAGTGATGAGCTCTTAAGCACTGATGTAGAATCACAGGGAAAAAAAAATCCCATGGCTCCAGTTAAGACAATTTTAAAATTACTTTATAATGCCAGGATGATTACAAGCTATAGAGCAGAGTTAAAGATTTAGTCCCGAATGTTGAGTAATTTTAGGGAAAAAGGTTTTGTTTAAAAAGTAAATGTGCAGTGACAACATGTCAATAACTGTGCAAAATGCAGTCACTGCTGTCATCCTTAAAATACGAGAAACCTGTAAGAAGTGTTAAGAAACTGCAAATTTAACCCAGTCAATACTCGTTTAATGAAAAAGTCATTTAATGAAATACTTCTATACAAATACTTACTGCCTTTCAGCAGAAGTGCACTTATGGACTAACTCAAGCTCCTGCCTTTTAGAAAAAGAGTTTTATTTGAAATGGGCTTTATGTATCACCGGCTATTTTCTTGCCTGCAGAAATGCAATACACATCTTGCTGATTATTGAAATGGGGTTTGATATTTCACACCTGATTCAAATGACCTTGGTTAGTCTGCGTGCGAGTAACTTTAGATGTTTCTCTCGCTTGGCACACCATTGCACATAGCCCAGACAGCTTTGTGGACAGCACCAGGCATAGATCCTGCTTTCCACCAGTTTTGCATGGCTGGTGACGTGCTGTGGATTATAGTACTCCTTAACACCACCCCTCCTTATCACCTCGGCCAGCTGGTACTGTGTAACAGGAAGGACACAACACCCATTCCCCCTCTGTTTCCCCAGGAGCTGGTCAAGAGCCCGAAGTTCTTGACTCAGCACTTTCTTATCAAAGCCATGCTCCTGACAGCTGACTTTCTGCTTGTAAAAGAGACCTTCTATCTTCAGGACAGCCCATAACTATAGGATTGACCTGGGCTTGCAGTGAAACACTGTCAGCACAACTATTTCCATTAGAACAGTATAGGAAATTATCCACAGCTAGGTACCACAGGCAGGGCTAACTTTCTGATGACTAAAAAGATTAATACTTAAAAATCTCAGTGATTACACTGAGTTGTCAGACACTGACCAAATTAATTATCAGCCAAACACTAGAAGCTCAGACTATTAAATCTAGGATTCAACACTGGCAAGTCATTTTCTTAAAACACAGAAAAATAAAAAAATAATAGGAGAGGTTGGTGAAATGGTGTAGGGATTCATCTGTGCAGATCCTATGAAACTCATTTTCACAAACTCAGTAAAACATCAACACTGAATCTAATCTAAAGTATTTTAGATTTTTTTTCTAGAGGTAGTTGAGAAGTACTCTGAACAATGTTTTAAAAATGTCTTTTGCTGCCACCCCAATATGCATGTAACAGGAAACAATTTTTTGAGGCAAGCAAAATATATTAAAACATGGGCAGGTGCAGGAAAATATTCAACACTAAAGCAATTAAAAACTTGTATAAACTATATAAATTGATAATTGATTTTAAGCAGTTAATCATTATATTAGCATATTTCCAAAGTATATATTAACTCAGAACTATAAATGCAACAACAACCCTGCAGCCTCATAATCAGTAAAACCCAAAAAATCTACAACATAGAATAAGCAAACTTGTAGTTGGCATAGGTTAATTTCAAATTGCCCCACTGAGACCTTTCCCAAATGCTTTTCATGTTTCATGGAGATTTAATGACCAGTGAGCCAAGCTGAGCAAATAGACCTCGAGTTCAGAAATTTGGGTTAGATTGAAGGGAGGGAGAGAGATATCTTAATAGCTTTTTCATTATTAGTATTTTAAACTCTGAGAAAATATGACATAAAATGTCTCTGAACAGTTTTGTTGGAACTGACTTTCAGCAAGGTTTATGTGTCTTTGTACACCTTTTGATCCATATTTCATTCGAGTCATAGACTCAACAGAAGAAGTCCTTTAGACTGATCATATGGAAACCCATGCATATGATTAAGTGTTTGTAGAGCCATTGAATTCAATTTCTATAGGAATTGATGAATATACTTATATGTGTATCTTTTTATATATATTTTATATACAAATATTTGTATATCTATATTTATGTGTATATGCATATATTTCTACATATCATTACAGGCTGGTGGATGAACAGATCCAGATCAGCCCTGCTGAGAAGGACTTGGGGGTGCTGGTGGATGAGAGGCTGGACATGATCCAGCAATGTGTGCACAAAGCTCAGAAAGCCAAACATGTATCCAGGGCTGCATCAAAAGAAGTGTGGCCAGCAGGTCTCTCACGAGACCCCACATGGAACACTGCATCCAACTCTGGAGTCCCCAGCACAGAAAGGACCTGTTGGAGCAAGTGCAGAGGAGGGTCACCAAGATGATTAGAGGGATGGAGCACCTCTCCTATGAGGAAAGGCTGAGAGAATTTGGTTTGTTCAGCCTGGAGAGGAGAAGGCTTAGGGGTGACCTAATTACAACCTTCCAGTACCTAAGGGGATCCTACAAGAGACCTGGAGGGGCGTGTGTAGTGATAGGACAATGGGGAATGGCCTAAAAATAGAAATGGAGAGTAGGTTTTTGATCAGATATTAGGAAGATATTCTTTACTGTGAGGGTGGTGAGGCAGTGAAACAGGTTGCCCAGAGAAGTTGTGGATGCCCCTTCCCTGGCTCAAGGCCACAATGGATGAGGCTTTAAGCAACCTGGTCTTGTGAAAGGTGTCCCTCCCCATGGCAGGGGGGGGCTGAAACTAGATGATCTTTAAGGTCCTTTCCAACCCAAGCCATTCTGTGATTTTACGATTATGATATATTTCCGAAAGCAACATCAGAGGAGTAGAAGACAGGTAGTTGTGATGCTGACCACTCTTCCTACCACTGTAGTCTGCCACTGCATTTAAAAAAAAGGGTCATCTTTGACATATTACTATAATTAAAGAATCCACAAGAGAAAGACATGAAATACACTAAAATATTCCTACAAACAAGTTAATTCTTTAAATCAACAGAAGATCTGCAAGACAAAATACTGTTTGTGTCTCAACCTTAATTAATCTCCATTAATCATGATAAAGGACACTAAAATTCTTCAGGTACTACACACAGTACTCATAATACTAATAATACAAAAACAGAGGTTAAAGGAACTTTTATTAAAAAGACAGAAAGCATCTGAACCTTGTCTGCTACATAATGGTGCACATTCTTTACAAAATTAGAAGAGGAATAAAAACACAAAGAAACAAACATAGAAAATCACTAACTTGAGTTACTAACATTGGTTGCATAAATTCTGACTTTTTATGAAAATATAAAATTATAAAGTAAGTGAAACTAAGGTGTAGGGGGTTTTAGTTAATACCATATCTAGCTCAAGAAATAATGGCTAATTTCTTCACATGGGAATCCAGTATAATGTTGCTCTGGCAACACAGGATTACATTACAAAATACATTCCAAAAAGGTAAATGTAGGTCTCACACTTTCTTCAGGATTATTTTATTTATTGTCTTGCATTGCATGGTGATACAAAAAGCCTAAAATAATGAGTTTTCTGCATCCTTCACACTATTTGTAGTCAATCACCAATAGCAATGGAGTGAATCCACTTAGGGTTCCTGAAATATGTGACTTTTGTGTAAGATTTCTATAAGCCATGGACTTGCATACAGCTCAAAAGCTGCTCTCCAAAGCAGAAACAGATTATTATATTTTGTTCTAGGATGTCTACAGAATGATACATTTTTTTTCCATTAAAAAAAAAAAAGGAGTATATTTGGCTATAGACAGAAATGGCATTCCTCCCACTCTTTTTTTTTTTTGTAAATTACTGACTGCTAGGGACCAAAATTAAAATCTACCCATGTCTGGTCTAAGCAGTTACCTCCCCTATCCTTCCGTGCTCTTTCAACAACTTCATTTTCCTCTGCTCTTCTCCACCAGAGAGGTTTCTTTATTAGGTAGATTTTTTTCATTTCACATTAATTTGTGAATTGCATTTAATGCAACTTGCTATTTTGTTTCCCTTTCACTTCAATACTTGAATAGCCTCTTGCTTCTGCACAGATGGGTGTAGAGGGATTACCACTAAAAAAGGTGACGGATACCAGAGCTGAAAACTCATGAACTAGCCAAATCCGCCAGAAAAAAAGAGGCACAATACCCCAATCTGGCAAAAGACTGGCATAAGCCTCTAAGAGAGAAAAAAATACCATCTGCTGTCTTTCAAAAGGTAATGCTGTGAGTAACATTTCAGGGTTAGTCTATCTAGATAGTCAGATACTACAGGAAGAAAGAGGATTCCAATCCTCCCATATTATCCTTACAAGAGGATTAAAAAATTAAAAGTAACACTGTTGAACTGGGTTCAGACAGCAACTTCTGAATTTATCAAATTTCTCAAATTTGATAAAAGCCCTGGGTGTTCAGTCTATACATGATCTTTAATAGATCTGGTTTTCTCAGCACACAGTGCAAAAAGACAATACGTTCTATATATCAAATCATGACATAAAAATGAACTGTTGATTGTGTTTATTTCCATGTCATGTTTATTTCATGACAAAAATAAACATGAGAAACTATGCTTAGGTCAGACTGGTTTTGTTTTATTTTAAAGTATATGAACTTTAATTTGAGCAAAAGCAAGGGCCTGCCGCTACAGCTGTAAACAACTAAACATTTATCTGGCAACACCCTGCAGCAACAAACAGAAAAATATTTAAGGCTCCTCTATTTTCCATTAAAAAAAAAAACAACCTAAAAATTTTGGTCAAGAGTGAAGAGTAAAAGCATGATATGTTAAGATCTATACCTTCTGAATGAGATGCAAAGCGGATGTGAAACACTGCTGTTCTATTTTGATAGCATTTTATTCCCACTTTAAAAGCACACAAGTGACAACACAAAACTAAAAACCAAACCAAAGTCCAAACAACACACAGGAAAACTGGTTCCTTATGTTTAAAATGTGGATTAAAGCAAAAATAAAACAACACAATATAAAAAATCTGGAGAGAAAAAAAAAAAAGCACCCACAGTACAATAATACTGAATCCTTTAGTCCTTGAAAAATAGGTAGAAAACTTTCAATAATGCGAAATCACCTTGAAAACCAAGCTTGGAAGCACTAAAAAAAAAAAAATCCAAATCAATTACCTTCTCTGCAATACACTTCATCCATTTTCTGGATGAATCTCATATTTCACTGTTCTACATTATTTTCCAAACAAGTACATTACTTTATTGCATGTAATTCTGAGCAGAAAACAGTAAACTTAAACAGTAACCTTGATGAGACATTAGCTTTCTATGCTAGGTCTGAAACTTTACTGAACGTCAACCTATATATTGTAGAAATTATGACACTTAAAGGTTGTTCATTCAAGTACTACCAGAACAGTTATGCAGAAGATACAAGCCACACCTATTCCATTTCCAAAACTGTTTCACTGTAGGTTAACGATATAAGCATAGCAACTAAAGCACAAGGCACTGCTCAGAGATTAATTTGCCTCTGAGGGGAGAGGCAGCCTTAGCTGCACACAAAAGCCCTGCAACTCTGCAGGTGGTCACCATACCCACCCAACAGTGTGGTCTCCCCTTGTGCTCCACACCACTGCCTCAAAATCTTTTGTTTGTAGTGAGGGGCCCAAAACTGAACACAGGATTCGAGGTGTGGCCTCACCAGTGCTCTTCAAATTTTCTCCCTGCATAACGCCAAAAAATCTCCAAGGGTTTCAAGTTACCGAGGCCTTAAGGGTCATCAAGGTCCAGTGACAGGACTTTGCATCTGGTGCAAGGGAACCAAACCTCATACAAACAAGAGGCAGCAGATTTTGTGTATTTCAGATTACGTGTTATGTGTTATGTCCTGGTAGCATTGAAAATAGCAGAGCTACAGTGCTAGATGCTCTTAAGTGCCCCACATTATGCTCTTCGCCTCTTTAAAAAAGGGTTGTACACATTTAAAATACAGACCTTCAAGGTTTAAAGAATTCTTGTAGTCCTAAAAACATTAGCCTTCATTTTCATAGAACAACTCTGGACATATAAAAAATTCAACTTATCTTCCTTTAATGCTGGTGCCTATTGACTTCAGGGAATCATTTTCCTTTGTACCTTTGAAATATCTATCCATGAAAAAAATAAGGACTACATCAATACAATTTTATCTAATAACTTACCCTCAGTCTCAGCTCTTCTCTGTCCCTTGTAAACATTTCAGATATTTCCAAACTAATAAACCTCATTTTTCCAGTTTACAAGCTTCAATGTTAGTGACAGATATATCCACTAAAAAAGCCCAAAACCCCAAGTTAATTATCTCCAATGTCTTATCAGCGCTGCACACGAGTTCTGCCAGTTGTCATGTCACCAGAAAAAAAAGGCACAGCATAGCAAATTTTCTATCTCAATTGCCGCGTTCTTAAATCAACTGAACCCCCCACAACTGTTTAAGATTTACATAGTCTTTAATGATGAAAAAAAACATTGCCATTAGAGTTTTCTGCATATGACTTCTGGTTTTATATTTTCTGGCTCAAGGTGCTCTTCTTAGCTGCAGTGGTATGCCTCTGTTAGCATCGGTGGGGATTACACAGATGAAACAAAGACCAAATTTGACTAATGATGCTACTCGGCTGGCAGAACACAGTAGACTATCGCAGAGACTGACTGATCTTCAAATAACTTAACAATTACTAAATTTATTCCTTTTCTAAATCATGATGAGATTTGACAAGCCCATTTTGTCAATGAATTAGTCTAAAAAAGTATCTGACAAAATACAGTGCAGGAAGAGAACGAACCACGAATGCTTGACACGAGATGTCTCAGTAGAAGCCGTGAAGGTGTTTTAAGACAAGCTTTGTTGACATCTACTATTGCACAAAACCCTGTAACTAAGCTAATTTTCTTTGCTGCCAGAGATATTTGATCCTATATTTGCAGAACCCATGTTGAATAGGCTGACCTCATCTGCAGGCTTTCCTTAGTACAGAAATTTTCCTACCTCTCAACTACTCAGCTAACCCAGCTGCATGGAACCTCTTACTCCCACACACAGGTGGAAGTTGACCAGTAGCCCCTATTTCTTCAAACAGTTAGGCGACATGGATACTGAGAACACGTGCAAGTTAAGCCACTTGAGAGATAAGACTCTGATGATAATCAACAGATGTTGAATTCTCTTCAGGTGTACCTTCAGAAGGGAGAAAACTGAGCATTCTTACTTTAAATTTGACTGAAAATTGGTAGTTTCTTTCTCCAGAGATGGAAACTGACCTTTAGCTCCCTTCAGGCAGAGGAGGGAATTGAACCTGAGCCTACACATGGTCTCATTGCTATGTCTGAGAGAAAAATGCTAAAGGGAGGGTGAAGGGGGGTGGGGTTGGCAACACAAAAAAAGACTGCCACTGCATCTCCTTTAGATAAAGAATGTTAAAATATGGCTTCAGGGTCACCATTGATGAAAGCTGTCTGCATCTCCCATCAATTTGGCTTCTTAAGAAGGATGCCATGAAGGAACTACGCCTTGAGCAGCACTGTGCAGCATTTTTTTCCAGCTACTTCTACACAGGTCCATGTTAGGCACCAGATCAGTGATCACGGGGTCAGAACCACCTTGTGGGGGTACGGGGGTGGGGGTGGGGAAGGGCAGGGCTAGACCTAGGCCTGGAGCCAACAAGGCTGTGCCCATGAAGACCACACGGCAGGGAAAGCCATGGGGCTAGTCTGTCGAGGTCCGCCTGGTGGCCCAACCACACCACATCCCCTGCAGCCTCTAAGTGGCCGTGGCACCCCTCGCTTTGGCTGGGGGGACGGTGAGTGGCAAGGAGCCAAAGGTCCCTCTAGGGGGAGTGGCCACAATAGCCACAGTCTACAAACAGACACGAACATGGTCTTTTTATCTTTTCAGACTCTGCCCTCATTACCTGTCAACATGTGGCCTCCAGAGTGGTAGATATACCTCTCTCTCCTCTCTTTCTCTCTTTATTCTTTCTTCTCTTAATCTCCCTTCCTTTACTCCTACAGGCAACTTAAACACCTATTTTCTATATTTCACCTGAGTTTGTGTAACAAAGGTTCCCTTACTATACCAGTGCTTGCTGGTCTCAGTAATCTGTTGTAATGCTTTTGGGAAGTTGCATGTTATTTCAGTAAAACCCTGTCTGCCAAAACGCCTATTTTCTCACCAAATTAAAAGAAATCTCTAAGAGAAAAATGTGTTGTTTTTCTCTGGACGGGAACTCAAGGTATCAAAAAACCAAAGGCTTTGCAAGGGTTTGTGTGGGCAAAATCTCTTGAAGTCTAAAATTAAAGTGTACAAACAGTAAAAGTGTGGAGCTTCTGGACCGGTGTATAACAGCCCATTCCCCCCATCTTTAAGTTACACAGGTCACAAATAAGCATATGATCAAGAGATTTAATCCTCAAGGCCAGAGATTTGTGGATCACTTTGCACTTGTGTTAAGCACTAAGTGTTGAAAAGTCCAGCACTTCTGATGTTCAGACCTCTTTTCAGATCGAGCCTTCAGTCAAACAAGTCAAAGCACAAACTCAAAGGTGGATTTCACAGAGTCATCATCATAGAATCATAGGTTTCTATGACATTACCAAAGATGAGACACCATCCTGGGGTTCCAAGCTGGTTAAAACCCAAAGACAGGTTTCAAAGCTGACTTCTGTGTCACCAAGTCCCAAGACAAGTCCAACTTGAGAAATAATTAATACACGCTATTCAGTGTCCCTGCTTATCTCCTGAGATTTTGGGGGCATTAAAAAAAGAGCATAAGCAAGTCACATTTTCTTGACATGCTGCTTCTACTAATTATTCTGCAGAGAAACCCATGTACTCTCTACATTATTCCAGGGGGATGAACAGTGTTGGTATTACAGTAAATAATGTATCCTTCTATCTCAGGTTACCACAGCAAATGATAGAGTTTGGATTCAGAATAAAATATGGAAAAGGAGAAAGAAACAATCTGGACAGAAGTTCCAAGGAAACTTGAGAACTGACATGCCTAAAAAATTGTTTGATTGTTTAACAGTCAGAAGGGGGGACAGGGTGGGGGTGGGAGAAAGAACCAGAAAGACAGACCCACTATTTTTTCCATTAAAGCATCATTTTGCAACACATTTCCTTTTCTTAGTAGTTATGAACACAGTTTTTCAAGGTATGTTTTCAAACCATTAGCCGATTTCCAACAACAATCTAAAAATACTATGCCCAAAATCAGGGAAGTTGACAGACAGCAATTCTTCATGAATACTGCACTGAATCATCTTTACTTTTTCATTGACAAATTCCATGCTGTTAATGGGTGTTAATCACAACTTCATCAGTATGCAGAGTGCTTTCTATTGTGTGGATGTTCATTACAGGTAATTTGGCAGCTGTTCCAATGTGTTAGCTGTTTCAGCAATGTAGAATATATAATGACATCTTTACTTTCTGAATTTTTATTTACTCACCAATCTCTTTCTCCCTACAAACGTTCATTTCAGGCGAAAGCAAGTCATGATGTCCTGGTACTGATGGGAAAGAGGAGAAGCATGGTGTGTTTTACAGGTAAATCTTAGGGATGATGTGTTCTGTTCATCTGACCAAAAGTCAGTCTTGAGGACCGAAACAAAGGGATTGTAAAGGTGAACTCGCAGCCCCAGGAAACCACAACCCTGCAGTCCATTTAAAGTTTACTGTATGAGACAAACCCACAAGGTACCTGAAAAGAGAAACAAGGCCACTGCAATAGCTAATGCATTTTTAAACTAGTATTTTTTCACTGCAAAGTAACTAGTTATTGAAACATAGAAGACAAAGAAATTAAAGCAAACAGATGCAAAATGTGTGGCTTTCCCTGAAATCTGTTTACCAATTTAGAAAATAGAGGAAACCTGTCATTTTACAATTTGGTTAAACCATATTCTTTTTCCTGTGTATTTAAATACGCATTAATTTAAAATACAACTAATACGCTTTAGTTGTATTTTAGCTTTGGTCTATGATATAACCAAAATAATTTGTCATTTTCTTATTGGCTTATATTAAATACCTTAAAAAAGGAAATGGAATATTCATTTACTCTAACCATTTAACTGTGAAAGGCTATTTGCCTTTCCAACTGCATGATTATCATAGAATCATAGAATAGTTTGGGTTGGAAGGGACCTTAAAGATCCTCCAGTTCCAATGCCCCTGCCATGGGCAGGAACATCTCCCACTACAGCACGTTCCTCAAAGCCACATTCAGCCTGACCTTAAACACCCCCAGGGATGGCAAGTTCATAGCTTTTCTGGGCAACCTGTCCCAGTGCCTAACCACCCTTATAGGAAAGAATTTCTTCCTAATATCTAATATTCAGTTTAAAGCCATTCCCCCTTGTCCTGTTGTTACACACCCTTGTGAAAAGTCCCTCTCCAGCTCCCTTGTAGGCCCTCTTACATACTGGAAGGCTGCTCTAAGGTCTCCCTGAAGCCTTCCCTCCTCCAGGTGAACATGCTGAACACTCTGGAACTCTCATCCTGTCTTCACGGGAGAGGTGTTCCAGCCCTATGGTCAACTTAGCGGCACTCCTCCGGACTCCTTCCCGCAGTTCATCTTTTTGGGTTATACAGTGTTAGTTTTCTATGAACTCTGTACATGAGCAGGACATTGAGTAACAGAGTAGGTCAACCTTGAGGTCAAAAGTAAACTAAATGAAATTAGTTCGCCTTTTTGGGACTTCAAAAGAAATTATTAAAATGAGCATGAGGTGCTGAAGGTCTCACAAATGCTATTACGTTCTTGAAAAAGGCATACAGGTTTTCAATCTGTAGGCCCTAAAGCAATCTGTGATTCTCCTTATGTTTTGGTGTTTTTTCTTCCCCTCCAAACTCAAACTTTTTCTTAAAGAGATATTTCATTAAATAGCCACTTATTATAACAGAAAGATGCAATGTCTTCCTTCTGTAAATTTAAGTTCTGTTTGAAAGCGTTATTGCTTTCCTCAAGTTGTAGAGCAGGTATAAAGAGAACAATAGTCTCCTAAAATAAACGTAATATATAACAGTCTTTCAGGCAATGTCAAACGCAATGGGAAAAGAGTGATGAGAGTTCTCCAACACGAGTTTAAATGAATCTTTTTGCTCTCTTGTGTCAGTGCAAGTATCATTTATTTTTAAAGCAATCGGTCACAGTTTTCTGTTAGAATGATGGTATCTTGACTGACTTTGTTGAAGTGCAGACAATAATAAGATTCCCAAGCTGGGAGTCAGTAATGAACAAAATTTGAAGTAAGCTAAAATGAAGTACTGCACGAACTAGAATATGGGATATACATCTTCAGACTACAGGAAATAAGCCAACTGACAAGGATTAGGAAGAAATAATTTTCCCCCTCAACATGATATTCCATAACCATCCACCACAAGAGGAAAAAAAAAAAAAATAATCCTCTCTAACACCGCTTACTAGACAGGGCTGGAGAGGGGTTGATGCTGGTGATACAGATATCACCAGATAAAAAACAATTTACCCAACACAGAAGTTCATATTTTGCAAATATACTGTGATTATTCTTTGTAAAAAAAGTGAAAAAGGCAAATAGTTTCAAAAAAAGATAGTCAACAGAGGGTGTTTGAAATCAGCTGCTTTTTCAGGAAGACTGATTCATGGTTCTTAGCCGCTTAGTGCCTGGTCCAAGAGAACTGATAAAATGATGGAATTGTGCCCCCAAATGTGTATAATAAAAGCCCCCACACTGATAAAAGGCACTTCAAGAGATCACTCAAGACAGAGATATCCAACAAGGTCTGAAGCAACTCCAAATATTTGTGGTACATGTGAAAAACTCCCATGCATTGCTTTATTACAATTTCAAGTAGCATTTTAATTGTATACATTTAACTGTATGCATTTCACTGCCTGCAAAGAAACCTTCCACATAGCTTATGACATTACAAGCTCACAGGCCACTTGAGTGAGGGCTGTCATCATACTCTGGAATTTAACTGAGGATAGGGAGGCAGTTTGGTGACAACCAGACAGCGGTTGTTTCACAGACTTAATTTTTCCCCCCATTTCAGCTAAGAGTGCTTGAAGTGAATCAGAAACATTCCAAGACAGACTGCAAAAAAGCCAAATTAGGAGCTTCTGGAGCTTTGCCTTGAAAAACATGAGTGTGGGAACATATCAGAGCTGGTGAAAGTTGATGTTCTGCAGCCACATTTCTCACGCTTGCTCCCACTTACTTTTATTCCACAGAAACACATCCCAAGTAAATGTGGTGGCACCCCATATCTGTTTGTCTGCCTAGAAAAAAGAGGGTAATGAAGGAAATGGACAATTTTCCATGACAGAAATAGTTCACACTGATTGCTTTGGGACCTTAAAGGTTTACTCTAAGACTGAAAAATACCTAAGTGCATCACTAACCTGGGTGAAAAACCTCTCTAAGTTTTTTGTCAGACTAATTTCTTTATTTTCCTCTCAAGAAGAAACAGTACAAGAATAACACCATACAGCTGGAGGTGAAAGATAGTTGTGTTTATCTCATCCTAGGACAAAAAAAGCTTGCACATAGGCAGCTCTCTTCAGTACCTACCAGAGAGGAAAGAGCCTTCCAGAAACCACTGTAAGGTTAAGCTGAGCAGTAACATCAGTCACACAGTAATTACTGATCATCTGTCAAATGAGAACTGTTTTCCAGAGGAAGATTTCCTAGACACATCTTAAAAATAAGGGAACCTAATCACACAAAGTAATAAGCTGGACGCTGCAAATGGAGGGACTGAAGAGTCTCAGTCACCTGCGGATAAGACAATATTCAGTCATCCAAACCACTTCCCAGCAAGGAACAGATTTCATATTTGGTAAAAGGAAGGTGCCTTATGCCATCTTAGCTTCTCAGGAATATTGCCTATTCTCATTTCAATACATTTAAACAAATGAAAGTATCTACGGGTATTGCATATTAGTTTTTAATCACTCTGCAATGTAGTTACACTTTTACAACACAGTAATGTACTCTTAATATTTATGCAAAATAACCATGAGCAAATATAGCATCGTAAAGTTTTGGCAAGCCTTGATCCTGTAAAATCTACTTGAATTATCTGTTACATAATTATCTGTTGCACATTTTCTAAGCTCTGAAACAGCCAGGGCTATTTCTCTAAGAATTAATACAGCATGAACATAGCAAGTGGCCTGGCCTGCTTCTTCCTGTAGGCTATCTACAAGTAGACCAGAAGGTGAGAGACTTTGGTGGGGTTTTATTTATATATATATATACACACACACACACTAAAAAAAGACTACTTCTATAAAAGTAACTGCTTCTTTCAAACTCTGAATCATCCTTGTTTACAGTTAAAATCAAATTCATAAACCAAGAAGGCTTCACTCAAATTTTGTCTAGAAAAATCAGATCTCTGAAACCACTTGGAAGAAAGGTTGCTGTTCAGATACATACACATCTCCTCCATGCATGAGTTACAGTGAGTATCATGCGTGAATTATATTTAAAACTCATTAAACCACATGCTTACTCCCTTATTAAGAAGATGCACCCCTTATGTAATTATTATTTCTAATATATTCTTATGCTTTGTTCTCCCTTTCAAACTGGAAGGTTTTAGGTTCACACTTTTCATTGTTTGCTTATGAAGTGCCAAATAAATTGATGGCATTGAACTATAACTGGGTGAAAGCACTGTGTGCAAGACTGTTAGCAACCATCAGCTCAAAAACTACATTTTATTTAAGAGTTCATAAATCTGGCTTTACTGAGTAAAAGCCCTTCAAAAACAGTTATACCATTAGATTAATGCTATTTGATCTTATTTTTAAACCTGTAAGAGCTGATACTTTTGTAAGCTATTATTAGGTTAACTGTCACACTAACCAATTTCTTTTATCCACAGCAAAGACTCAAAGTACTCAGTGGTTCAAACTTCTCCCACAGCCACCGCTTTGAAATATGACTTGTAGGGATGAGAAAAGGGTTTGGGATCAACTCCTTCTACACCTTAGCCTCCTGACGAATTCTCTTCAGATGACTGTGATTTTGCCTAGAGTTTGGTAACAGACATTACTGCTAGGGTACTTCATGGTGTTCATCAGTGTTCAAAAACGTATTTTGGAAACAGCAGGGCGAATGAAAATTTGAGAGGTTGCTTGGAGCACAAAAGAGAACATGAAAGAAGGTATAAAGGTTGATGCTAGAAACAAGTCAAAAGAAACTGCCTGACAGATGGCATCCCAGAAAGGACGGACTCTCGTTATGGCAAGATTCTGTCAGTACAGATGGTGACTGACAGCACTGATTACAAAACTCAGTTCCCACTGAAGGCAACAGGAGCTTTACTCCAGTAATGGGGATTATGGCAATGAAGTCTACTTTTTTGAAAATCCTATTGTTTTGCTATGAAATACTCTACTAGAACTTTCATAATTCTTAAATTCAAGTTCTAATACCTGCTCAACAGTATAGCTGTCTGGATCATATTGCAACTTGGTATATAAAAGCTAGGACTACACAGCAATCATGTATTTAAGAAAGAGAGAAATTAAACAAATTTCTACATCATATGTAAAAGTGCAGTGCAGGAGCCGGCTTTAGCAAACAACTATGCAATGGTTCAGGAAGACCTAGACTTGTGCAAAGCATTTCACATTGTCCTGCATGAAATTGTCAGCTCTAAACTGGAGAGATAAAGATTTAACGGATGGACCACTCAGCAGATACGGAATTGGATGGATGCATGCATTCAAAGAGTTGTGATCAATAGTTAAATGTTTGAGCAGAGACTGGTGATGAGCAGTGATCCTCAGGGGTCAGTATCAGGACAGGTACCATTTAACATCTTTGTATGCAATATGGACAGTGGGACTGAGTGCACTCTCAGCAAGCCTGTCACCACCAACAACCTGTGTGGTGCAGCTGACAAACACTGGAAGGAAGGGACCCTGCTATCCAGAGGGACTCTTGAAAGCAATCGCAAGTACAAATACAGGTGGGACAGAGAATCAACTGACAGCAGCCCTGGAGATATTGGTTGACAAGAAGCTTGATGCAACCCAGCAACGTGCCCTTGCAGCCTAAAAAGCCAACCACATCCTGGGCTGCATCACAAGAAACATGGCCAGCAGGTCAACAGAAGCAATTCTGCCCATCTGCTCCACTCTCGTGAAATCCCACCTGGAGCACCGAGTCCAGCTCTGGAGCCCCCAGCACAAAAAGGACGTAAACTTGTTGGGAGTCCAAAGGAGGGCCATAAAGATGATCACAGGCTGAAGTACCTCTCCTATGAAGACAGGATGAGAGAACTGAGGTTGTTCAGCCTTAAGAAGTCTCCGGGGAGACCTCACAGCACCTTCCAGTATCTAAGGGGGGGCCTACAAGAGNGTCAACAGAAGCAATTCTGCCCATCTGCTCCACTCTCGTGAAATCCCACCTGGAGCACCGAGTCCAGCTCTGGAGCCCCCAGCACAAAAAGGACGTAAACTTGTTGGGAGTCCAAAGGAGGGCCATAAAGATGATCACAGGCTGAAGTACCTCTCCTATGAAGACAGGATGAGAGAACTGAGGTTGTTCAGCCTTAAGAAGTCTCCGGGGAGACCTCACAGCACCTTCCAGTATCTAAGGGGGGGCCTACAAGAGAGTTGAAAGTGGACTTTCGCAAGGACATGTGATAGGACAAGGGACAATGATTATGAACTCAGAGAGGGCAGATTTTAGATTAGGTATGTCTTGGTTTCAGCTGGGATAGAGTTAACTTTCTTCATAGTAGCTGGTGTGTGGCTAAGTTTTGGATTTGTGATGGAAACAGTGTTGATAACACAGGGATGTTTTCATTATTGCTGAGCAGCGCTTACACTGAGTCAAGGCCTTTTCTGCTTCTCATACTGTCCCATCAGTGAAAGGGGTACACAAGAAATAGGGAGGGGACACAGCNGATAGGACAAGGGACAATGATTATGAACTCAGAGAGGGCAGATTTTAGATTAGGTATGTCCTGGTTTCAGCTGGGATAGAGTTAACTTTCTTCATAGTAGCTGGTGTGTGGCTAAGTTTTGGATTTGTGATGGAAACAGCGTTGATAACACAGGGATGTTTTCATTATTGCTGAGCAGCGCTTACACTGAGTCAAGGCCTTTTCTGCTTCTCATACTGTCCCATCAGTGAAAGGGGTACACAAGAAATAGGGAGGGGACACAGCTGGGACAGCTAACCCCTACTAACCAAAGGGATATTCCACACCATACAGCACCATGCTCAGCATATAAAGGTGGGGGAAGAAGAAGGAAGGGGGACATTAGGAGTTATGGTATTTGTCTTCCCAAGTAACCACTATGTAAGATGGAGCCCTTTTTTTCCTGGGCTGTTCCTGACTGAACACCTGCCTGCCCAATTAGGAGTTATGGTATTTGTCTTCCCAAGTAACCACTATGTAAGATGGAGCCCTTTTTTTCCTGGGCTGTTCCTGACTGAACACCTGCCTGCCCATGGGAAGTAATAATGAATTCTTTGTTTTGCTTTGCTTGCATGCACAGCTTTTGTTTTATTTCATAAACTGTCTTTGTCTTGACCCTTGAATTTTCTCTCATTTACTCATCCAGTTCTCTTCCCCATCCCATCAACAGGGGAGTTAGCAAGAAGCTGTGTGGTTCTTAGTTGCTGCCTACTATTAAACCACAACAAATATAAGGAAGAAGTTCTTCACAGTGAGGATGCTCCATCCCAGGTGTTCAAGGTTAGGTTGGATGGGGCTCTGAGCAACCTGGTCTAGTGGAAGGTATCCCTGCCCATGGTAGTGGGATTGGAACTACATGATCTTTAAGGTCCTTTCCAACCCATTCCTTTCTATCATTCTAAAACTAAATTCCAGGAGCTTGCAGAGTACTGCACTTGGGTCACAAATACCCCATGCATCGCTAGAGGCTTGGGGAAAAGTGGCTGAAAAGCTGCCCAGTGGAAAAGGATCTGGGGGTGCTGGTCAACAGCTGGCCGAATGTGAGCCAGCACTGTGGGCAGGTGGCCAAGAAAGGCAATGGCATTTGGTTTATATTAGAAACAGTGTGGGCAATAGGACCAGGGCACTGGTGAGGCTGCACCTTCCACACCAGGAAAGACACTGAAGTGCTGAAGTGTGAGATGGGCAATGAAGCTGGTGAAGGGTCTGGAGCACAAGTCAGCTGAGGAGCAGCTGAGGAAACTGGGGTTATTTAGCCTGGAGAAGAGGAGGCTGAGAGGACACCTTATCACCTCCACAGCTGCCTGAAAGGAGGCTGTAGACAAGAGGGGTTCAGCCTCTTCTCCCAGCCAACAAGGCAGGGGGGAGAAAAGATACTTTCTTTAGTCCTAGATGGTTAAGATACACATTCCTGTGGTAGATTTTATTCATGTTGAAATCAAAAATACAGCCTTGATATCAAACAAAGTTCAATACCAGGAAAATAAGAACCATTTGGAAATAGCAAACCATCACCTTCATATCTATATGTGCTCAAGAGTTCAGATTACAGGGTAATGAATGCACAGCTTTGCAGATATTCCACAGTTATTTGAATATTTTAAGGTCATAATCTCCTCTTTATATGCAATGTATCAATTTAAGAAAATATTTTCCTTCAATATTAAAAAAACCTTTACATTGAAAACCACAACCCCTCCAAGCTGTTTCACATATATTGAACAACACCATTATCTCAGACTGAAGATGTTCCTTATGACACTTCACCATATTCAACATGTCCACGTTCAATATTTTATCCCAAGGAGGAAAAATTTAACATTGAAGATAAAGTTACATAAAAATTAAAAGCAAACTAACTACACAGAAGCCTTCTAGGATCCTACTACTAGCACCTAAATAGAGGATGGAGAGTAGAAGGATCAGTGCCCACGTAAGTATCGATATTAAAGATTAGAATCCTGAAATTGTGTCTTTAGTCTCCCTCAAACATTAATGCATACACCAAGATGTGCATTTATAATAGGAAAATGCATATTGTTACAGGTATTCTTATTCTAGGGCACCTGCTTTCTCCGTGTACCACCTCTCAAATTCATTGTGGAGCAGCAACATTGAATCCGTCTGGTAATATTATTATTATTATTATTATATATTCTGGCTCACCAGAACAGTCTCTGTCATCAAGAAACTCATTCAAAATCATCTCCTGTCCCACAACTTGATTTCGTATCAGTAACTACTATGGATGACTTTAACTTACACATTATTAGTTTAAGAATGACTTTTTATAAATCATACAAAAAGGTCCATTTAGTTAACTATTTGTTTCTGACAGCGAACAACAGCAAATCCTAAAGACAGATAAAAATACGTGGCAGACAAACAACTTCACTTCTCTACAATACCCTTCCAGTCTCCAGCAACTGATGGTTCAAGGACATTGCAAACCAGACACACTGACTTTATCCCTAATGTGTTTTTCCTCCATGAATGTATTCAATTGTTTCTTGAAGGCATGCAAGCTTTTAATATCCACAATGCCCGGTTCAGAAAGCTCCACAGCTTAATAACCTATTGTGCACAGACCTGTACTTGCCATTTGTTTTGAAACTGGTACAGTCTTTAATTTGATGCTATTATGTCTAATGAAAGAGAGAGTCAATAAACTGATCCCTGCGTATCTTTTCCATACTACTCTCTTCTAAGGTACCTCTATCACACTCTCAGTCTTCCCAATAGTCACTCAACAATGAAGCCTTTACTTAATTCACTCACCCTTAATAGGTATCTTTTCTACGCCATCTGTGATGATTATGACTGCACAAGAACTGCATACAGTATTTGAGAGTACACAATGAATTTACGGAGTAGGCATAATAACATTATTCTCTTTGAAATGAAAGCTAACATTGCCATAAAACTAATGTAGGCATCAAGAGCTCCTTCCTGAGTAGCAATTACTGTGTCAAAAGTTATTGCTGCATATGCAAACCTGGGATTATTTACTTCCCCATATATATTATTTTATAATTTATCCACATTTTTTGTCAGAGGGCTAGACAAAGACAGAAGATTATACGGAGAGATCCTGAAATACAGCAGCAAAATTCTGCTTATATTCTACCCCAAATTTCCCATTTCCTTATTTTCCTCTCTATTTCATTACACAAACTCTGTCCATTACAATGAATCTTCCAAACACCAGCCACTGAATACACAGATCATTTGTTTATGCCTCTGTTGCCTAGGCATGGAACATCTTAGTTTTCAAGCACCTGGGACATACTTCAGACTAATAACAACCCAAAAACATAAAAAGGTTTTTATTTTCCTTCCTATGATTCTTCAGAAGCAATTGGAAATCTTTCTGGTCTTGTTTTACATTTTCTTTTGTCTTCCAAGTGGCTTGATTTTCAAGATCTCTGATGATCTCTTGAGCAGTCACTGCCAAATCACCTTTATTTTAAAAACTGGTTTTACCCCTCTTTAGATATTTAACAGACCTCTAAATTATTTGAAAACATTGTTCTGGCAAAGCGCATATTCTGTTTATTTTAAGCACAGGTGTACTTTGAGGCCACGGCTGGAGTCTGTTTTGAGGTCCTCTTCCAGATGACCTTTTTTAACAAAAAACTACAGTCACAGCCTAAAGCGACTTGTAAAACGTAACAAGTTACTCAAGTTTCCAAAGTCAGGCCTGTTAAGTCCAATGTTGCTGAAGAATGGTCAATTCCAGTTTTACTGACATAAGATTGTGTTACTAAATTTTGTTATACAGAGCTGATTTTTGTTTGCTTTTTAAATTTGCAGTATGAGCTGTCTGTAATCTTAGACTCTAATACAGCAACTACAGTGCAGTTTTGCCCAGAAAAGCAGATTACATAAAAACATAGAGACATATTTGGGATGTGAAAAAAACATATCCCTGCATTTTGAAAAATATATAATAAGCCCTCATTCCACTTCAATTTTAAAGAACAGAGCAAGTAGCACTTGACACTTCCAAAAAGGAAAGGAATATTGGAATAATTAAGGATATGAATTTTACAATAAAAAATATAAAAGCACTGCTTTTACAAATGAAGTTTTGAGAAATAAACTGTATCACAGACTTCTCCCACCCTGCACCACAAACAGCAATAATATGCTGCACTACTCAGGTCTTCCAACCTTCAGGCTGCAGAGGAAGGGAGAGTACAGGTGTAGTAGCATGGGTCTGTGTAAACTTGGGATACAGAAGAGGCGATAGCACAGACACCTAACATGTCATAAGCAGCACCTACACCTCGCTATGTCTTCCCTTTATATCAAAAAGGCAACCCTGTTTCCTCAGAGTACTTGCACAGAAAGGTGACCTCACATACAACAGAAGAAAACAAGATTATAGAGTCTCCTCTCAAGAAACAGCCTTAGTTTGCTACATAAAAAACATAAAGCACGCTTTATTCACACATTTTCAATTCACTAGAACATAAAAAGGCCCACAGGTCATGTTTTGTATGATGCAGTTAACATAAAATTAAGAGCTTACCGCAATCAAAATAAAATATTCCTTACTGGTATTACTTCAATAATTGACCTAGCCCAGGGTCATTTTAAAACAGTTTAAATGCACCATTAATCCAGGGTATTCCAAAGCCACTTTACTAATATGCTATAATAAATTAGAACAGAGAAGCAAGGTTGCAGTTAGCATGCATTTAAAAAAAATAATAATATGATAACAAAATATGCCAGACACGCGCATTAGAGCAACATGAAAAAGAAGGCACAACAGCAACATGACTCTGAAGTTCAAGAAATATATCTGATGGGATGTATTTTCCTTATTATTCTCCTGGGTATACATTTTTCTGACTGTCATGTTTTCTTCCTGTCACTTCCATCCCAGCATTATGGCAGCTTCTCACTCTCTGCTATCATCAAAAAAAAGTAGCCAGTCTTTCAAACAACCAGATCAGTAAACTGGAGATTAATCTGCAATATGAAGGAGGTTACTAAATGGAAGAGAAGGTCAGTTGTTTATTTTAGATCACATATGTCACGAGAACAGCAGGTTAGCAAAGTGTATTGTAAAGACAGCAGCGTTAGGCAAATGTTTTTGAACAAACTTGTGTATGGTCTCCTAAAAAAATCTGTATGGGAGTCCACTGTCTAAAGAGTAGAAAAGACTAACAGGAAAGACTGGAAAGAAACAATGACATAAATTAGATGAGCCAAATCATTATTTCCTACGTATTTCAAGACTTAGAAGTAGAGAGGGGAAAAAACATTCAGTAGATTGCTGAAAGTTATCACTGCTCAAAAACTAAAGTCAGCTCACATACAATCTGCGCTTAAAGAGGGATAAGACACAAAAACAAAAGAAAAAATCCAAATTTATTAAAAAAAACCTTGAAAATGCCAAAGACACTGTAGATTGTACCGAATTCATACTCATGAACATGTGTCTCCATGTATTTACATGGTGTCTCACAAAATTATTCCATTTCTCGCAAGAATGTCTTAATATATGTTACATTAAAAAAATAAATTCCCTCTCCCTGTAGGAAGCAAAGATGGCCTCCTCACTTCCTCCTGCCCATAAACAAACATACATGTCTGTAGGTATATGTGTATATATATATATAAATAAAAGGAAAAACTCATAGCCCACTAATAAGTACCTCTGAAGAATCTCTCCTACTAACAACTTCTTTAAAATTCATAGAATAAGGGTTTCACTTCTCACGGAATTTTAGTTTTAAGCTTGATCAGTTAGATTTTCCTCTCATATGTCAGAGAACCAACGTTACTAAAACATAAGAAAGTGGCAAGGCCTTTTTCCAAGGCCTGTGTCTGGGAAGAGGTTACAAAGTGCACAGGCAGTAAACACACGTGTCCTGGCCTTGATCTCCGATGTTCATTTGTCATTCACATCTATTCCAGATGCACAAGCAGGTTGCTGCTTAGCATGATGCCATCTCCATTTCCTTGTTCCCAACATAAAATACAATTTTTCTTCATTGCTTCTGAAGGAGACATCTGTTGGGAGTCTAGAGTATTTAAAGAAAAATATCTCTCACATGTTCATATTGAAGTTGCTTCAAAGAAAACACCTTAATCATGACTGCACTATTACTATGTGTGGGGTCAGTCTCAGCACCTCCATCTTTACTGCTCTAGTGCGCTCTCTCCTCATGGAGCAAGAAGAAAGGGAAGATGAGGAAAGACCACAGAAAGCTGTAGACTGTTTCCAGTCAAATTTATTTCCCACTCCTCTGCAGCTTTGCTGCTTTCCCTGATGGAGTTCAAGAAGTCTCCGGTCCTCCTCTGCAGCCCTTCCTGCTCACACGGCATATCTATTTGCATAGCTGAAGATGGCACCTTTCAATTTTGCTTTTATATTCCATCACTAGAGGTGAATGAAACTTCACTTTCATGTTAGCAAAGCATAGGCTAACACATATATTCTGGTTGCACTTTCATTGAGCTTGTATTTCTTAAATGGACTACTTTAGGAAGAATGGACAGAAAAACCCACATTCTTCCCAGGCTATATAGTTTGAGTAATACGGCTTAAAATAAAATCTAACCATTGTTAGGAGTGTCTCCATGTACTTGGAGAAATTCCCACCGCTTCACTGTTATGAGGAATTATGTCAAGGATGTCCTTATGCTGAAAAAGATTTAATCTGATGTTAAATATACTGCAGGAATATTTTGCTGTGAGGCTTTTGCATATGATTTTTTTAGTTTTCAGCTAACTTTTACAGCTACCCCCAGTATTTTTTATACCTTAGTTATGTTGTATCTTTAATGATTCTGTAACTTTAGTGGAGAATTTGTTACCCAATGTCATAAAAGTTCTGAATTTACATTTTTATACTAGTGTTATAATTGCAAAATTTGATCAGCAATTTGACTGTCACTTTAGTTTATGTTGAGCAATTTTGGAAAAACAACATCCGTTCAAGCCTGTCATTCATTTTGTACCCATAACAAATGCTACTTAAAGTGCAGTCACTTATCAGAGTATGAGAAAAATAGAAATTTATTGCTTGTAGGATGGCATTAACATGTCTTTTATATGGATTCTCCCTGCTAATGTGAAACAGTCCTCTATAGAAAAAGCAATCTAAAAACTTCCATGATTCAATCTAATATAGTAATTTACCCAGCAGTCAAGTGAGATATCAAAAACATTAGAGAATCTGAAATGTGTGGGGGGAGTTCCCCCCAAAAAAAAAAATAAAAAGGAGAAAAAGAGTCAAGAGATGGAGGTGTGCTGCTATGTTTAAAATGAAAGGGCTTTCGCCACTGAAAGAACACATTAGGCATTTTGCTCTTACATAAAAGAATAAATATATATTTTAAAAGTCAACTATTGCATTAAACCACGTATTACAGTCCGTGCAAGACAGATGATTCAGAACTGGAGAACCACTGAATGATGGTGGTTAAGTAGAAGATTTGGTATGATTTGCAGTCTCTTCTCAAGTTATCTAGCTCCGACAAACTACTGCTGCATCTGTGCAGGCTTTCTCGGGGACCGGCAAAATTTTGCAAGGGTGAAGTTAATGTGTGCAGAAGAGATTTCAGTTGCCAATATCTGCTGGAGCTAACTTTTGTGGGTGGGAATGTCTCAGATCTCCCTAGTACACTGTTTGACCCTGTCTTCTTGGACACAACCACGTAAAGTTTCAGCAGCAGTACCCAAAAGTTACATTACAAGCACAACTTCTAGCCCAGGGCATTGGATGACAAAACAGAAAGACAAACTGCTGGTGACAGAAAATTATTTTATCTAACGCAAAACTGGAAGATTTTAATCACAGTGAGGCAAAAACATACAGGAGAAAATATTCATCTCACAGTAGTAGAGCTGATAACATTGCAGGGTCTGTATTTCCCAGGCACTGGCTCTGAACAGAGACACAAGGAGTCCTTCCTCTTCCCCATCTTTATCTATGAGCAGAACTTGTCATAGCTGCTATAATATGTTCTTACTTGTCCTAAGTATTTGTTTGCATTTTCCTAGTACTTAATTTACAGAAAACTATTCTCAGAGAGCAACAATAAGTAAACAGGTTAAAATTTTCTAAATAAATTCATCTGGTTTTCTATTTTAAGTACAAGTACGAAAAATTATGTTTCTTTAAGCAAATGAGCACCTTAAGTTAGTCTGATAAATCTACACTTTTACACTTCAGTGAGCAATCCAATTTCTAAAGCACTGGTGTCCTGACAAAACTCTAGTTCAGATAATTACTCTGCCTAGCTAAATCTCTTAGCAGTATCGTATGCTGTCATAAACTGCTGTGTAGCGAAGAAGTAAACTGTTAAGTTGCCATTGCTTCTTAAGCACAGAATCAATGGTCTATTGCTGATTGATGAAACATTTAGGTTGTACAGGCCAGACTTACTAGTCTACTATGTCATATCTGCCCTGTAAATTTGGCATTAAAACGAAACAAACAAAATCAACAACTGGCAAAGCACAGGAAACTGCGCTGGACGTGGTAGCTCTTAGATGGCACAAACCTGACACACGTGTCACGGCACTGCACGTTTATGATACTGCCAGATGGCACCAATCTCCAAACTCCTTGTTGCTGCAGCTCTCACAGGGATTACTGGTCACATGGCCATGGAAATGACATGTAAATATTGTTCAACTTCTTCAGGGAGAAGTCCTGCAGATAGGCTTAAACTGTTGTAGAGGTGATTTCCTCCTCAGTGATCTAATGAAGCACCCGTCAAAGACCTTTGTGTTCTGTCATCAGAGATCTGGCTGAAAAACTCAGACATCTGTTGGTAACCAACAACTGGAGGTGATGGTGGGGATAGGGATGCTGTAGCTATCTGTAAAATCCACATGTGGCTAGATGAGTCTCGTATTCCCCCTAGTGACTGCTTCCTAAGGGCAGAGGTCTTCAATAAACAGGATTTGACCAGAAGAAAGAGGTGATAGGAAATTCCTTCAATAGGATCTTCCAAGAGATCTTAAAACTACAGCATAAGATACAATTGTCCCTGTGAAACACAACCTTGAACAGAAACATGACAGTTGTGACCCTTCAGAGTACAAGCATATAGGAAAGAGTGGGATATTGCAGCCTACATATTTCTACGTCAGCTGGACATACACCTCATCATTTTTTTTCGTGCAATTCTCTTAGTATATTGTTCTTAGTTCAGTGACTAAATAGGTGACTTGAATCACCAAGTGTTTTCATAGACTTGGAGACATGTCACCTTCTTGATAAAGAAAAATATGTGAAAGTTATGGAAATGAAGGTAAAGAATTTGAAAGATAAATTCAGAAGTAGTTAAAATTCCTGCAATAGATTTTCTTCCTCTTCTTTACCTCTTGAGCAAAGCTCCAGAAGCAGGTGTCTCCCATGGTCTTTTTTCATAAAGAAGAGGGAAAGATTTCTCTGCTGAAGACATATTTTGAAAAAAAAAAATTACCCAGACAAGTATATCATCCAGAGAAACTCCTCCAAATGTGACAATTGTCAAAATCAGCTTGAAACCAATGAATCACTACACAGCTTGACCTTAAAAACCAGTTTACATTGTGTGCTGATTGTGAATGGGATAGAATTAATTTTCTTCACAGGAGCTGGTATGTGGCTGTGTTTTGAATTTATGCTAGAAACAGCATTGGTAAACAGGGATGTTTTTGTTGTTGCTGAGCAGTGTTTATACAGGGTCAAGGACTTTTTTGCTTCTTGTACTGCCCTGCCAGCAAGGAGGTTGGCAGTGCCAAAAAAAAAAAAAAAAAAAAAAAAAAAACGCTGGGAGGAGACACAGCTAGGACAGCTGAAACCACCTGACTAATGGGACATACCATACCACTTGACATCAGACTCAGCAATAAAACTGAGGGAAGAAGAAGGAAGGGGGTACATTAGGGATAATGGCATTTTTCTCCCGAGTAACTGTTACGAGTGATGGAAATCCAGCTTTCCTGGAGATGGTTGAACACCTGCCTGCCCTTGGGAAGTGGTGAATTACTTCTCTGTTTTCCTTGTATGGGGGACTTTTTCTTTACCTATTAAACTGAATTTACCTCAACCCATGAGTGTTCTCATTTCTACCCTTTGGATTCTCTCCCCCACCCCACCAAGATGGTACTGAACAAGCAGTGGTATGGTGCTTAGTTGCCTGCCAGGGTTAAACCACAACACACTGGAATTCTCAGAAGTTGGTTCATAAAGTTGCCATGCCCTCATACACCCTTTACACATTTTTAAAAGAACATTAAAAAACTGCTATTTCTTTCAGTCAGCGTAATTTAGTCTCTTCACCATGAGGAACATTTACAATACATGTAGGATTTTTACCTTGGGATTCCTGAGTTGCATTGTATTTGACTTGTTGATCTCTGAGTTAATTTTTTTATTTAAAGTAGCCAAATGTGCCTACTCCTGGCCCAAATCCATCAAAATAGTTACTATACACTCAGTTTTGCTGAAGTCAATTGCTATAAATGTGTGCATCAGCATATTGCTAGACAAAGACCATAAGTTACCTGTCTAAGCATTAAAAACACAAGAAAAGCTGAATTGTTCTTTATGCAAACAGACGCCTGCCTACACACACAGTTGCATCTCCACTGAATGGTACACACAGTGCAGTCTGGCTCCTGACTGGGATGCACCTACAGTGCCACTGCAATTCTCCAGGGCCAAACACAAGAGATAAATTCCCAGCACAGGGAGATAAGGAATTTCAGGAAAGAACAGAGCATCACATCCCAGGAATTTTAGGAAAGAACAGAGCATCACATCCCAGTGAGGGGTATGCCCCCCTAGTCAGTGAACAACCCTGTACTCCACTGCAGTCCCCCTCATCACAGCAGTCTTCCTACAAGTCCAACTACTGGCATGCACAGAGGTTTCTTGACCCTGTGTTTTAATTTAGATTAATCCAAAATGACTACACACATTAGCTGAAATGCATTACAAACTCAGAGTTAAATGGAAAGAAAATTAAATATAGAAACCAGTCCATTTTATCCTGTAAGATATACTCTGTTTAGTAACATTCCTGAAAATTGATAGGTATTAAATTAACCACAGGAGGGCTCCCTCTGGTATACTGAATACAACAGAAGCATACTGTTTATTGCCAAAAATAATATTGTATCTTAAAAGTAACAAAGATTTTAGACCTCAAATTATATTTTCCTCAGTAGGCTCCAATATATACAGGGGAATAAAATTATATTTGAACAATTTAAAGAAGCGAATTACAGAAGTGTTAACTGTATGACTTAAACACCTAAAAGGCAAACTGAGGTTGTCAATGCACTGCACTTTAAGACACTAACTCTGTTTTGTCATGCCACGTGTAGGGGCTCTTGGAGCTGACACACCAGCACAGAAATGAATAGGGCTGTAGCATAAAAGAGCATTGAACACATCAGGTCCCAGCTGCTGCTCTGAGGAGGGAATGAGGACTTGCTTAGAAGAACAGCACATGCACAGAAACTGAGCAGAGAAAGTAAGGCTTCATATTATCAGTATTTTTTACGGTCTGACAGATACTCTCCAAAAATAGTACAAATGAATGTCAGCAAAAGTCAAGCAGCTACTTTTGTAGAGTTGAGACTGTTTGTCATTCTATACTCTATTTGCTCCTCTGCTAAAGATAAACAAAACTCCCACCTCGTAAGTTTGCAGTGAAAGCAAAGGTGAGAGAGTGGAACTAAATGCATAGGTAACTGACAGCATCCTGACAGTGTAATAAGAGAAAATAGGTGTATATTTGTGTCCTAAATCAAACCATAATTTGTACAAGGTTTTGCAGCTGTTGAAATCAACTGGAAAAACAATGGAAATACAGCTGGGGGCGAGGAAAGGGAGGGAGAAAGTTCTGCTCTCAAGATACAGCTTTTATGCAGCTCCAGGAAGAATTCACCAACCCAAGCTTTGTACTTCACTGCAATCAATAGTAAGTTAACACAGTTAACTGTCCTGGAAAATTTATGATTACTAGAACTTGTGTGCTAAACATTAGGAAGCACTGCACTTTGAGGTAAATTTAAATTTTCACCTCTTTCACAGACTTCAGAAACTAATGACTGCAAGACAGATTTTAGACTGAAACCGCTTCCCAGATTCAGAAGACAAAGTCAGTACTTTCACAGCCACTGGGCTTAGGAGGTCAGTTTTGTGCCTGTCTGCCAACTATAACACAAGGCCACAGGATTTGCAAAGACTAAGTTCTCCTTATCCTAAGGAGTTCATTTAAATCCATACCTCACATATCCCATGAGAAAGAGGCAATCCTGGGGCTAACCACATAGAAATAAAGACTTCACAGGACAAAGGAGAGTGTGACTCTATCCCATGGAACAATGCTTTCCCCTCACAGTACAGCTGTATTTTGCTCTTTGTCCTGGACACCATGCATGCACCAAAATAAAAAAGGCCAAAACCATCGAGAGTTTCTATGGCAGAAGTGCCTCAATGAGGAGGTTAAAGCTGCATGCCTCACTGCACCAAAGTGTAAGTGAAATGAAGCCAGAAATCTACCTTCCTTCCTTGCTTTACACACCGTAAAGCATTTCATTAATACACTGAGTACGTATTACAGAGCATCTGTGACTAATGGATGCTGTTGTTCAATCCAACGTTAAGTGAGGAGATTTGACACTGGACAGCAGGAAGATGACAAATCAATGAAAAAAGTACAAAACGAAGTTGAAATATATTAGGGGTTACTTCACTAGACTTCACTACTTCCTTTCAGTCACCCACACTAGCATCCCATATAAACAGAAAGAAACATATGTCACAACACTTTTCACCAAATACCTACATTACGGACACTGGAAAGCTGCTGCAAGAAATTTGGTTCTTTTATATGAAGTTATGTTTCATATACTGAAAGTGTATAAAAAGACACGGATAAAACCTTACTGTAGCCAAACAAAGTAGCACTAACTTCAGATGGTATGAAATAACCACGTTTGGATCAGGATTACATCCTACTGGTTGTACTACATTATTGCTTTTCTTCCACAGAAAACAAAACTGAAATTAAGTTTTATTAGCATAACTTTGTATCCAAAAAACTGGCTTTGGAATTTTATCAAAAGATCAGACAGGACTCGTATATCATATATATATATAATATCTCAATCAGAAAACAAAAACAAACAAACAGACATATCCCCAAACTAAACTACCAGTAGAAACTGTAATCAAAACCCAAGGACACCATAATGTGCTAAAGACCTTTTTAAAAAGGCAATAAAAATACCCTATTTGGTTTCCCTTATTCCCACAATACATCAAGGAAGACTGACTTAGAAAGATTTAAACCAGAAGTTATCATATTTTTTTCCCCCTCATGTGTGCCACTTTACTACCAAACTATATTTTATGAAGATCTTGCTGCCATGTAACTCAGAACCTTAACACAGGTACCTTTACTCTTGAAGTTCCACTTTAAATACTGTGAGAAACCAAAAGTAAATAACAATTATCAAAATATAAAGATCAAGCATATTAAGTTCTCAAGAGAAAAACCTACAAAAACACAAAAGCTTACAGAAAGTTTCTATGAAACAGAGGTTCATAGAGATTAATAATCTTTACAGAATTCATGTAAAGTGAACAAAATCATTAATGTTGTCTAAAATCACAGTTGTCAATACCATTTTCCTGTCTTTTAGTCTTTCCTACAGAAGAGCTTCTCTGCTCAGAAACAGAATTTCCACAGTGACAAAAAATACTCCTATGCAACTTACTGTAGCACTATTCTAATGAATAAAAAAAGTCAACTTATTTTGTCACATTAGAATTTCTAGATAGCACTAAAGAATACAAGTACATCTTCTAGGCACTGGGAATGACACAGTCCCCAGGGGACACTGTTCGACCACTGATAGAAACAGCCTATTTCTGCACTGTGGATTGCTTTCAAACAGCTTCTCTGCTTACTGCTGTCAGGATATCAATGTCTCCTCCACCAGCCTGCTACCCCTCCTTTGCTCTGGTGCTGTAGCAAGCAGCTGAAGTGATGGGCTAACAGAGTCCTCATTCACACGGAAGTTTGGGGATGTCTGTTTTAGCAATGAATTGGAAAGTTTAATTTATAACTAGGCAAAAAATAATTTCCCCATGCCATCTCTTCAAAAACACCTGATGATCACTAAGATTAATTTAATTGTTCTTAAAACAAGATGGTACATTTATAAACATTACTGTCAATATCAGAATACCACTAGACACACATTTTACCCATAAGGGCAAAACCACTTCAGCCTGTTACTAAATTACTGAAGTCATAAACAGCTCTGCCTCTCTTCCCTGGTCAGGACGCACCACAGCAGTCCAACTATACCTCACTATCACATGCTGTTAGGTTACCCATGTAACCTAACAAATTCTTAGAACACATAAGAAAAGTCTGCTGCAGTTTCAGTAGGACTGACCTCCAAACTTGTGTTGTCACACTAAGTATAAAGTAATTGAACACCTCAAGGGCAAAGAATGACTGCGCTGAGTGTGTACATTCTTGCATGCCTTTCTAAATTACTAGGGGAAAAGAAAGTTACAGTTCTACTATGATACTATTTCTAATGCAGTATCTTCTAGCATGACCTCATTATTAGCAAAGTCTCAAAGAAGTCTTACCATTTCCTTTGTATTTAAGAGAGTTGAACTCAAACTTGTATATCAACCCTTGTTCCTTCTAAGTATTTTGGGTTATAATGTGCACAGTGAAAGACACAAGTAACCTAACTGCATTACCTGCCTGTACTTCAACCTGTTTTCCCCACTGGGTAATGACACTGCCAACATGTTTTCAACACTTACCATGATAACAGAATAACACTAGAGTCACTTGTAAGATTCAAAGTTGCTCTGCTCATTTTTATTGTTTTCCCATTAAACAGTCCCATTCAGGCTGGGAGAAAAGGGAAGAGGAAAAAAAAAAAAAGGAGATAAAAAAGGAAGCTAGTAAAAAGACCTCTTCAGAAAACTTAGCATTTTCTGGGGTCTCATTAGCAAGTCTCACTAGCCCTTCACATATGCTCAGCTGCTTATTTCCAAGGTTTTCTTCTACCACTTTATCCAGAACCCTTTTTTCTTTATTTTAATTTTAAAAAAAAAAAAGTTACCTCCCTTTCACCGCTATCCAATGTTGCTCTACTTAAGAGCACAGTCTTGAACATTAGAAATATCATCTTATGTCAAAGCCTGTGTTCTAAAGAGCCATGCAACACACATGGAAATCATTATTTGCACTGGAAACTGCAAAGACTGCAGTGTGCACCTTGTAAACTAATGACAGACACTTATGATTGCATATAGTTTTCTTTCAGCAGAAATTACTTCCAACTAAATTCTAGCAGCTGACACCCTACTGCATTTTAAAACCCATGGAAAGATAAAGTAAGCTTCAAATTAAGAAGCTATTTCTAACTTCCTCCTCTAGTAATATTCCAGATATTCCATTAACCAAAACTATGATATTTTGAAGGACTAACTTCTGTAATGGGTAGCTATATTAAAAAAGAATCAGATATGTTACTGTTCAATTGAAGTCACTGATTTAAATAAGTTTGGTATGTGGAAAGTGCAGTACATACATGGGTGATGACCCTTGAAATGAAGACTACTAATACAATAAAATTATAAGTTATGTCATCTAATACACTTTAACACGAAGGCTATGCAAGTGGCAAACAAGCTAAAAGATTAGACAATCCCTTAATTTCTTACTAATGATCTATGAAATATCATGTTAAATTTAAATTACACTGACAATTATAGTGTAAGAGCATAGCACTGTTGAACAGAACAAACATAAGCTTTGGTAAATTACAGCAGGGTTATAAAGAACTGCATTACAACAACTCCTTAAAACTAAACTTCACTTCATGCAGGTCATACTGTGATTTATGAGCCATACACAAACCCAGCAAGTCAAAGAATAACTCAAGAAAAAAACCATCTTATGTCAACTGCTGTTATTAATAATAGTGATTGAGGAAACACTAAACTGAAAATATTCGGGAGTTTGTTGTGACATCAGTCTGACAAGCAGTTACACACAGCGTAGCTGTATCAGGTCACAATAGTAATATTCAGAAGAGAAAAATACTGCCAGTCACTTCTGTCGAGTTTTCAATAGAAGAAAAACCAAAAAACCTCAGCGGTAAGACACCTAGATGGATCTCGAGCAATTTCACCGGCCCTACAGCCACACATCAGTTCGAGAAGTACTGCAGACAGGCAGACAAACAAAAGTTGCGGTAAAACCTCCACTTGCCGTAATGAAAATCAGAGCCCATCATCACCCTCGGCTCACCAACGAAGCACACAAAATCCCACGTCCTCCTAATTTCACAGGCAGCCTGCGTGACTGCTCACCCCTGTCCTTGCCGGGGAAGCCCAGCCCGGCGGGCTCAGATGTTCGCTCACAACTTTCTCTCCCCGGCGCGGCGGCAGGACGAGCGCACGTGCTGCCGCTCCCCGCTCCGCTCCGCGCACCCCGCGCCGGGGCCGGGCCGCCCCGGGAGGCGGCAGCGCGGAGGGGCACGGTGGGGCTGGGCTGGGCTCCCGGGCGGCTTCGGACCTACCTGCGGCTCGGCGGGCTCG